>LR990246.1:6128545-6739069 GCA_905147385.1 Limenitis camilla | reverse complement strand
TTTCTTTCTTCTTTCTTTCTTTCTTTCTTTCTTTCTTTCTTTCTTTCCTTTCTTTCTTTCTTTCTTTCTTTCTTTCTTTCTTTCTTTCTTTCTTTCTTTCTTTCTTTCTTTCTTTCTTTCTTTCTTTCTTTCTTTCTTTCTTTCTTTCTTTCTTTCTTTCTTTCTTTCTTTCTTTCTTTCTTTCTTTCTTTACGGATTAAATAAAATTTATTTGAAAAAGAAGAATTAATTTCATAAATATTTAATGAAAATATCTCTTTTATTTTCAATAGGTGGATATTCAGTAGAGCACGTTGACAAGGTGTGCCTGTCGTTAAGAAAACAATATGGAAAATGCGTCAAAATGGCTGGTCTACTCGGTAGACCGGATATGTTATTTGTCTTTGATGCGAGTGAAGTTGAAAGAGTATTCCGAGGAGAAGATAGCGCTCCACACAGGTAAGGATTACTTTCAAAATTTCGGTCAAAAAATATTTGTATTTTAATGTATTATTTGGTTATTTATTTTGTAGGCCATCAATGCCATCATTGAATTACTACAAACATATATTGAGGAAAGACTTTTTTGGTGCTGAGCCGAACTGTGCTGGAGTTATTGCAGTGTAAGTACTGTTATTTATGATGTTGGCAACACTAATTTGTGTAGCATCCTGTTAGTTATGATGTCAGCAACAAACTGAATATCATTCATTTATGCCAACGTAAAAATAAGAGCTAAGAAAATAAATACGCCGCCATGATAGAAGTCATTATTATAACATAGCGAGTAATTAGGCTTAATTAACAGCCGTGATGCTGTAGATCTGCGTGTAGAGTATAAACCCAACTTAACACTATATATACAAACCTAGTAGTTGTTTGTAGGTATTAATAATGGCGAAAGCAAGGATAATGAAAGGAAGGATAATGTTTTTACTACTATATACATATTGTATGATATCAGCGCCTGTGATAATTTCATAGGATCGTATAGTGGCTCACAAATGTTTTTGCTATTCTGCTATATATGACAAATAATATAAACATTTTTGCTTTAGGCATGGTGATTCCTGGGCTGCATTCAGGACCAAGGTCTCTAGAGTAGCTTTAAGTACTGGTGCTGCTGCTCAATATACTGAGCAAATTGGAGAAGTTGCAGAAGGTTTTATTGACAGGTAACAATGATTTAGATATATAACAATAGTTATTATATGGAGTCAATTTTAGTTATTTCTTTTGTTCTTAATACGCGCTACGTGCATGGATTTTCTCCACGTAATCACTATGCATGCCCCCCATCCCCCATGTCATAAAATATAAGCAAAACAAGGACCCCAGCCCCCCCTTTAATGCTTATTTAACACTTTAACTGCCCCTCTCAATCAAAATTACCGTTCCGGATAGGGTTATATTTCTATTAGAAAGTTTGTTTACTATTTTAAATAAAATTACGTGTAATTTAAACTTAAATAAAGTATTTATTACCTTTTAATAATTCTTCCAGAATACGAAAGATCAGAAATAAACAGTCAGAAACGCCTGATGACTTTTTGAATGAAGTTCACAAATGGTCTTTAGAATGTAAGTTCTGTAATTTCTTTCTGCTAGTCTTTTCCTATAATATTATTTATTTATTTAATATATTTTTACAGCACTAGGATTAATTGCATTAGATACTCGGTTAGGATGTTTCGATTCGTGCGAAGGCTCAGAAAGTCAACGTTTAATAGATGCTGTTCATACTTTCTTTGTATCTGTGGGAGAATTGGAATTAAGAGCCCCATGGTGGAGGATATACCCAACCGCCACGTTTAAAAGATATGTTGCTGCACTTGATACTATACTCAGGTAACAAAATATTCTTCTGCCTTGTAGTTTTCTGTGTTCTGCTGTGTTTATGAAGTTCAATATTTAAGAATATTATTATTTATTTACAGTATTACTCTGAAATATGTAGAGAAAGCTCTTAAAGAATGTGAAGCACACGGCAGCAAGTCTCTACTGCAAGATTTAGTGGCTGCAGCTGGTTCTAGAGTAGCAGCTATTGCGGCACTTGATATGTTCCTTGTGGGAATTGATACGGTATGGAAATATTTAATAACTGTGGCTGATATTACTTATTACATATTTGTTGTAGTCCTGAAATCTTGTAGGCTAAATATTCCTACTCACTGAAAATTTTCTCTAGGATTCAGAGGACTTTTTGCATGTTATGTTAGTGATAGTCTGAAAAACGCAAAGCGTAGATTAACTAGCTTGATTCTATAACAAATTAAACCAGGAAATTAAGAGAAATTCTTCCAAATTACTCTAAATCAGTAGGTGTCATGGCTACCAGAGCAGAATACAAAAAAATCTTATGTCTTTTTTAACTCCTGTAGTAAATAAGAAAGTTGTTTTTATTGCACTAGTAAAACCTAAAATATCTTAAGCCACTTCTATCTGTATGTTCATGTTATATGTTGATTTATTGTGTGGTTTATGTTGATTTATTTTTATTATTTTTTCTAGACTTCAAATGCTGTAGCGTCAACTCTATACCAGTTATCTCTGAGACCCGAAGTTCAAGATAGACTTTTTAATGAAATATCGAATGTTTTGCAAGGTCGGCCTCTAAAAGCTGGAGATGTCAATCATATGCCATATTTGAAAGCCTGTGTTAAAGAAGTATTAAGGTATATATTGAAAATCTGAAAGCTTTATAAAATAAATAGGATTTAAAATAGGGGTTGAATCACTTCAAAATAATGATAAATCTTAATCGGTCGACTTAATAATAATTTATCATCTTTTTCTATAAACATCAAGCTAAATCCATCGCAATTATTAAAAAGGTTGAGAAAGAGGGAAAGTTTAACTTATAATTATGAGACAGGGAATGTCTGTTGCAAAACTAAACAAAAATAAATATAGTATTTATTTGCATTTTATTATAATATTGCTGTTTCTTTCAGAATGTATCCAGTAGTGATTGGGAATGGTCGACAGTTGACAAAAGACACTACTATCTGTGGCTATAATATTCCAAAAGGAGTGAGTGCATACAAACTTTTAATTCATGTTTCTCCATTGTTTCTGAATAACTGAATGAAGTAATTTTTTTTTTATATTGTCGAACAATATTATGTCTGATTTTTCCTGTTTATTCTCTTTATGTCTAGCTAGCAATATTTCATATTTTATTTTTCTACACATTTTGCCATATCTGGAGGCTCGCCAAGACGAAGCAAACAAAGCGCAAAGGCATTATAAACTTTTTCGAAATTCTTCGTTTTTTGTACCCTCATAACTTGTTTGGATTATACCAGATCTACAAAATTTTCGGGTTATGATGTGAGTCTGTTTACACTCGTCTTAAATAGTATAAAATGAAGTCGCGTCCGCTGTCTGTTTGCTTAGATCTTTCAAACTACGCAACAGATTTTAATGACGTTTTACCCAATAGACAGAGTGATTCAAGAAGAAGGTTTATATATTACATGTATGTTATAGTAGCGAAATCGTGCGAAGCCAGGATGGGTCACAAGTTAAACATATAAAGTTTCAATTGGAAAACTCTTATACTTTAGTTTTTATTGATATCTAAAAAACACCGATTTCGTCACTGTCACACTGTTGATCATCAAAACTCGTAGGCTACTTCCTGTAGTCCTCGAAAGCTGAAATTTGACAGTGCGAAGAATATGTTTTTGGTAGGATTTATATATGACTAACTCCCAAAGACTTAAACAGTCACACAGCTCGACATATACTTCATTCTTTCTACCTCTTAAACCTTTTTTTTCTTGATAAAACATAGCAAAACTTCTTTCCCAAGCTCTAGTCTATCTCTGTGCCAAATAACAGACTAACAGATGCATATAAAGTAACTTTTAAAATTATAATTTTAATTGTATTGTAGCTAATTTACTTCATATCTTTATAAATTGTATCCTATGTCCAGTTTTTGTTGAAAAATATAAACATTCAATCAAGAAGTTTATTTCGTTTATAAAATAAGTATGATGTAATAAATTAAATTTATTATTTTTATTTCAGACACAAGTAATATTCCAGCATTATGTAATGGGAAACAGTGACGAATACTTCTCGAATTCATCAGAATTTATTCCAGAACGTTGGCTCCACCGGTCGACTTACAAACATCATCCATTCGCGTCTCTTCCTTTTGGTTTTGGCAAACGAATGTGTCTAGGACGTAGATTTGCTGAACTAGAAATACATGTTATGATTTGTAAAGTAAGTATAACAATATATTGTTGATTATGATTTTGGCAACACTAATCTAAAATTGAGTAGCATCGTGTAATTTACGATGTTGGTAGGTTTAATAATATGAGAAATATTTTTACTTTGTTGAATAACCTTTTCATACAAATCATAAGTATAATTATAATCTATATACTTTTCTTTAGAAGCGATAAAAATTTTGGAGAAATGAAAGTAATTTTTGTAACTACCCCAAGTTTCGCGTTGAGTTGTTAGTAGAAGAACATACTACTATAAGTAAGAATAGACTATTTTGAGGATTTTTCTGGTTTTTGAGACATACGTCTTTAGGTTCGTGGAGGAATGTGACATTGTCTGGCTTTACGTATATTTTTGTGTCCCTACTTGTATGTATCGACCAGTTAGATAATAATGTCTCTCAGTTTATAAATGACTAGTCGACCCGCGCAACTTCGTCCGCGTCTAGCTCCGCTCCTATTGGTCTTTGTGTGATGATATATAGCCTATAGCCTTCCTCTATAAATGAGCTATCTAACACTGCAAATTTTTTTTAAATCAGACCAGTAGTTCCTGAGATTAGCGCGTTCAAACAAACAAACTTTTCAGCTTTATATATTAGTATAGATATATAGTGTACATTTAATTTATTTTTATCATAAATTAAATCTGCAACTTCTGCAATACAAATCTCTCTCTCTCCTCTCTTCTCCTATCCTAAACTAAACTACAGCATTCTTCTCTTTGCTCTATATTCGAGGCGGCAACGCATCGGCAAAACAAGAGATAATATAGTAAAGATTCTGGTTAAAAAACGCTTTTAGTCCTACTAATATTATAAACGCGAAAGTTTGTAAGAATGTATGTATGTATGTTTGTTACACTTTCACGTAAAAACTACTGAATGGATTTTGATGATACTTAACAATAATATAGCTTACTCACCAGAATAACATAGGCTATAATTTAAACCGATATAGTGTGAATTATCCAAAATACATATAGCGGGTGAAAACGCGGGGCGGATCAAATAGTGAATGATAAATAATTATCAAATAATTTATCATTGTTTTTGAGAATTAACCTAATTCTCTGATGTACAAACACGACATATATATATTCATATATAGGTAGTTTAAATGTTTGTTTTTGAATCTTTCTAGATGGTGCAGGCGTTCAAGATGGAATATCACCACGAGCCATTGGAATATCATGTTCATCCTATGTATACGCCACAAGGTCCTATACGTATTAAACTTATTGATCGATGAAAATCATTAAAACTTATGAAAAAATAAACAACGGCAATATTGTATATAGAGACACATTTTAATAAGTATAATAAAATGTTATAAAATATTACGTAGTTCATAAAAATTATAAAAATATTTGTAATTTTATTTATATCTTTATTGTACACCACAAATAACTTAAATATAATATAAAAGATACACAACATAAAAATTACAATGATATACATTGTATGCTATGTAGATGTCGCAGTCATCAAGTTGAATCTGCTATCTGATTGAATGACTAGCGCGTTCATTGAATGACAACATTCAATTGAATGACTAAAGGACAACTCGTCAAGTTGTTTAATGTAACGTTCACCGTGTTGACTAAACGTCATTAAGCATAGTCGTTGAATGGGATATAGCCGACTTTGTAATGTTTGGTTAGGGTGACCATAAATTCGCAACTTAAACTTTAGATAACAAAAATGAGGACATGACATGACACATCTTATTATAATTTTATATCGTATTTTAAGTCTTACGATAGGCAATACTGATATTTTTTTCTTTAAAAGTAGCCGGCGACGGCGTAATGATAGGTAAATCAATGCTGTCACGCTATTTTATTATGAATAACGCTCTTTAAAGTAAATTTAATCACGCAGTGGGAATAAATGAAAAAATTTTTATTCATCTGACTGATTTTACGTCCGCTCTGTTCAATGGCCTATGTTACAATCCACTAACTAGTTGGACGTTGAGTGACGCTTGTTCGATCAACGTTCAGCCTAGTCACCCAATTGAATGTGGTCTTTCAATGAACGCGCTAGACATTCAATCAAATAGCAGACCCAACCAGATGACTGCGACATAGACATCTCTTCCAGACAACATAGTCTTAGAAAGAGAAGAAAGTTGAATTAGAGTGAGTGGTGTAGCTATATGATATACCTACTAATACTAACAACTTACACACTAGTAATATTTGCAATATGTATATGTCGGAAACAAATTAAAAATGGATATAGATGGATGGCCTATCTCAAAAGCTATACTGGCGCAACATGGTCAGGATATTACTAAACATTACGATCTCTTAATATTCTGACAGGAACTATTATGACAGGAACCCAAGCAGTGCCTTCGACTTGTGACCAAGGTCTAGGCTTAAAGGATTCCTTTAAGTAATTACAACACTCGCCTCTACTGCCCAGGTTCTCTGTTTAAACCCAAGGTTAGCCTAACACAAGGTGGTCGCGCCGCTTTAATTATCTATGTATTTGGTTGACGTTCCTAATCCATTCACCTATCCTTCCGGCACAATACGCTAATTAGCGCAGCAGTCGCAAGTGCAAGTGCAACCTGAGAGGACGATGCGTGTGCGCCCGCTCCCGCGCATCTAACACTTGTCGTTGACCGCCGCCATTACCTCTCTGTGCTTGCCGTTCTTCGAGAACATTTCGCTAATGGGACGTTGCCCAATTTCGCTTACACCGCACCGCATTTACCGCATATCTAACTATTTGTGTTGATAAGACTTAGTGACATTTGTGATAGTGGAAGAGGAGTCCAAGCAGTTGAAGCAGTGAAGCCGCCATCTTAAAAGGTATTGTGCTTTCTTTTCCTGTATATCCTTCTTTTATTTAGCTGTCTACATTACCCTGTCGTTACTACCTTTGTAGATAGCCCGCTCCGTCAAGTCAACCAAATATTTAGATTTATAATTAAAACTTACAGTCCACTAAAATTTCGAATTTTTGCTTTCGTGTCGTGAACCAGTTGATTCGCGATAATTTCACCGCCGCAGCGCAGCCATAAAAGTTTGGTCCTTCGAGCCGGATTATATATTATTTCGTATTAGTTAGAATAAAAATCGTTTCGTTAATTTACTATAAATAATCGTTCATTCATTCGCATATCGTTTACTGTAGCTTAGAATTCTTAAAATCTTAGTATATACCTATTGTGATATCGTTAAACTCGTTCATACTTTGAAATTAAGAAGAATAACTGCGTATTAAAGCATAATTATAGGTTCTTATTTCGTATCGTTTCGCACCGCTAAGTTCCTATAGCTTTAATATTAATATTTTTCGAAAGTAGGTAGATAAATATTATCATAAATAGTTTCATTACGCTATTTGTTAAAAATAAAACATTAATTTGATTAATATAACTATTAACTATAGTTATACATAGTTGTAATACCTAAAAACAAATTCATTAAAATTTAGTTAGTAGATTGATTCGTTTCTTTGAGCTTGCGCACACGTCGAGTCTTCGTGCCCCCCATGCCTCCGTGCCCCCGTGCCCCCGTCTCGCATTCACTCGTAGTAGATATTGTTATAATTTACATCGCGTTTTATTTAATTTGCTTTAACTTTTGTTTGTTTTTAATTTCGGTGTATAAAATTTAATATGGCTGAAGGTGATAAACCCGCAAAAAAGATGTCAGCCAATGAGACAAAGCTTATTATTTTGGAACAAAAACGTAACACATTTTTTCGTTGTTTACAAGAAATATTTGATTTGTCTAAAGATATTCAGGATAACTATTTGACGAGGGAAGACTTCTTGGACGCTAGTTGTAATATAGAAAATATACGTTCTGAGTTTATTGCTGTATTAGATGAATATAATAAGTGTTTGTTGGCTGGAAATCCACAAGCGACGCCTGACTATAATAGTATAGTTGCATTCGAGCGTATTTATAGTCGTGTGAAGCGTCTCGTGATGCAATATTCAAAACTGATAATATTAGTCAGGAGTCGAAATCAGATATTTGTCAAAGGGTGAGGCCTTCCTTGCCTCCCATCGAACTCGTGTCATTCGACGGAGACATAAAGACTTGGCCATTATTTTATTCTAGCTTTAAGTCTACCGTGCATGACAACCCTTCGCTTTCGGACTCAGAAAAGATGTATTATCTTTTAGGTAAACTAACTGGCAAAGCTCGCTCGGTATGCGCAGGTATCACACCGTCAGCAGAAAATTATCGATTAATTTTAGAATCGCTAATAAATAAATATGAAGACAAGCGTTTATTGGCTACTTCATATTTAGATCAAATATTTGAGTTCAAAAATATATCGTTCGCTAATATAAATAATCTTGAATTATTTTTAGATAAATTCTCATCGTCTGTAACCGCCCTTAATAACTTAAAATTAAAAGATTTGTCGGATTTTATATTTTTATATATTGCGTTACGAAAATTAGACTCGGACACTGTTCGATCTTTCGAGTTGGATAAACGCGGTTCGGAGTTACCTTCGTGTAATGATTTAATGTGTTTTATTCGCGATCACATTAAAATATTACAACGCACTTCGCTCGAGAAACGTGGAGTTACGAAAACATCCGAGCGTAGAATGGATGTGGTATCGAAACCGCTTAAGTCTACACATACATATGTCAGTACTGCGACTTTGCCCGCGCGGCGTTTGTGTTTATTATGTAAATCGGAACATGATTACTTATATAAGTGTCATATATTTGTTAATAAAATGTCACCAACAGAACGCTTTAAATTCGTTAAAGGAAACAATTTATGTATAAATTGCCTTAGTGATAAACATCACTTAAATTCATGTAATTCAACTTCTCGCTGTCGTAAATGTTCGCAAAAACATCATACTAGTTTGTACTTCGAATATAATAATTATGCCGCATCCACGGTAAATGCACCCGGTGATAGTACATCGCTCGCGGTGACCGCTTCGCACTCGCTTCGCTCCACGGTTTCTCGCGCCGAACGTCGTCGGCCGAATGCCGAGGAGCCCGCACCCGCTTCTGCACCCGTTCGCACACTCGATTCTACGAATAATCGCTCCGATGACGTCACGCTTTGTTCGTTAAAGGTTAATTGTAATGAAAGTATTTCGTGTGTTCCTGCTACAGTTCTTCTCGCGACTGCACGAGTCATCGTATTAGATTCGCAAGGTACGGAACATAGTGTCCGCGCGTTATTGGACAGCGCTTCTCAAAGTAATTTCGTCACTCGTGACTTGTGTCTTCGCTTAGGTTGGAATATTTGTAGTAGGCCTGGCTACTCTGTAATAAAGGGTATTGGAGGTTCTACTAAAAATATTCAAGAATCGGTAAAAATAAAATTCTTTTCGCGTTTCGATCGTAAAATTTATTTTAATATGGATTCGTTAGTAATAGATAAGGTAACTGAGCGCTTACCTACAGTTTGTATTGACATTACAAAACTATCAAAATTCAATAATTTACAATTAGCCGACGATACTTATTCCGTCCCTGGTGGAATAGATATGTTGATAGGTGCGTCAATTTTCCCCCACCTTATGTTGTCGCGCAAAGTTTATGGACAACCTAATTGTATTTCGCCGCTTGCTTTAGAGACCGTTCTTGGTTACGTTATTGTTGGTTCCGCACCTACTTCTTTGGGTAATAATCAAACCGCTCTGACACATTGTTGTACAGATGAGTCTCTAGACTCTGTCGTTCAAAAATTTTGGAGTATAGAAGAGGTTAACGTTCCACGTATATCTAGCGCAGATGACGTAGCTTGTGAAGAAATCTACGCTCGCACTACCACACGTGGGGTGGATGGTAGTTACACTGTCGCGCTTCCATTTAAAGGTGATATATTTTCGCTCGGTGATTCTTATAGGACTGCTAAAAAGCGATTTCTTTGTTTAGAGCGAAAAATGACGTCGTCTCCTGAATTGAAAGAAGCATATGATGGTGTAATAATGGAATATTTAGGCAAAGGTTTTATCTCGCTCGCACCTCAAGAAACGGAAAATACTTATAATTTGCCTTCCTATTTTATTCCTCATCATGGTGTTATAAGGAAAGATAAACTCACCTCTAAATTACGCGTAGTTTTAGATGCTAGTGCTAAAACTAGTTCGCTGGTGTCGCTCAACGATATCTTGTATAGTGGTCAGAATCTTCAGGGTAATCTATTCAACATTATCGTCAATTTTCGCTTGTTTAAATTCGCACTCTCCGCTGACATTCGTCAAATGTTTCTTTGTATTGGTGTTCATGAGTCTGATCGCAGATTCCAACGCATATTGTATAGATTCTCGCCTGAAGATCCATTAAATATCTATGAATTTAATCGCGTCTGTTTTGGTTTAAAATCTAGCCCATTTCACGCACTTCGTACTATAAAACAATTAGTAACTGATGAAGGGGATGTTTATCCATTAGCTCGAGAGACTATCAACGTAGGTCTATATATGGATGATTTCGTTTATTGTATAGACAGTGAAGAAGAAGCTATCGCGACTGCGACTGAGATGATAGATCTCATGAAAGCTGGTGGGTTTGATCTCGTGAAATGGACTAGCAATTCTCAAAGAGTCTTGAATTCGATTCCGCCGTCTCATCGTCTTTCTTCGGTTAAAGAATTCGATGACTCTGATATACATAAGGTTCTCGGTTTATGTTGGTCGCCGACTGTAGATTCATTTAGCTTAACAATTTCTACGCCATCACAAACTTGCACCAAACGCTCTATATTATCCTGTGTCGCTAGGATATGGGACGTTATGGGATTCGTAGCTCCTGTTGTGTTGTACGCAAAGCTTCTCATTAAACAACTATGGTTGATTAATTGTGATTGGGATGATTCGCCACCCGACAGTCTCGTTCAGTTATGGAATTGTTTTAGAAATGAGCTTCCTTTGCTCAAGCAGATTCAAATCCCACGTCATGTTGATATTACCAAAAATAGTGTTGTTACTATTTTAGGCTTTGCAGATGCCAGTGAGAGAGCTTACGGTGGAGTTGTTTATTTTCACGTCAAAGGTGATCACGGTAGTTCTATTCACCTTATAAGTGCAAAATCAAAAGTGTCTCCTCGTAAGGTTGTCTCGCTTGCACGACTAGAGCTTTGCGCAATATTAGTTCTCGCTCAATTAATTAAAAATATTATTGTAGCTTGTAATAATCGCATTCAATTTCATAGAATTTATGGTTTCTCGGATTCTACGGTCGCTCTTTGTTGGGTTCACTCTTCACCGCATCGATGGGATACTTTTGTTGCTAACCGGGTTTCCAAAATTCAAAATGAATTAGCACAAGAACATTTCTATCATGTAATCGGTACAGATAATCCCGCTGACTGTTTGTCACGTGGACTAACACCCGCGCAAATTTTAGATCACCCACTCTGGTTTAACGGTCCTCCATGGGCCTCGTTAGATCCTTCGTATTGGCCTGTAACTAATTTTAATCCTTCGTCGGTTTCTGAACCACCAGAAGAAAAGAAACATTCACTTGTTTCTGCGGATGTATGTGAACAATTCATATTAATTTCGCTCGCAAACCGCTTATCGTCTTGGTCAAAACTATTACGTTGTATAGTTTACATTTGTCGCTTCGCTAAACTTTTACCTCGTAATTATAGAATATCCGCTTTGGATCTTTATCGAGCCGAGGATTTGCTACTGCGTCAAATCCAACAAGTACATTTTGCTTCTGAAATTAAAAATTTAGAACTTGGTAAGCCGTGTAGCTTGACTTTTCGTCGTTTAAAGCCATTTTTACACGAAGGAATTGTGCGAGTTGGTGGTCGACTTGCAAATTCTGATTTGGATTTTCAACACAAGCATCCAATTTTGTTGCCCGGTAAAACTCATGTTGTAGAGTTGCTTGTCGATTATCACCATAAAATAAATTGTCATGCAGGTCCTGATTTACTGATGTCAATCTTACGGCAAAGGTACTGGATCTTTTCTGCTCGAAAACTTATTAGAAGCAGAATATATAAATGTCTGCCTTGTTATCGTCTTCGACCTAACCCCAGTTATCCAGAAATGGCAGATCATCGGGCGTTTCGTGTAGTACAATCCGCTAAGCCGTTCGTTCATACAGGTACGGACTACGCTGGTCCCTTCAAGGTCACAATTTCGCGCGGTCGTGGTATACGATCTACCAAAGCATATGTTTGCCTTTTCGTGTGCTTAACAACCCGAGCCGTTCACATTGAGGTCGCTGGCGATCTAAGCACTGCTAGTTTCTTAGGTGCCCTAAAACGGTTTCTCTCTCGTCGCGGTCCGGTAAATAGAATGTACTCGGACAATGGCACAAATTATGTCGGTGCCAAACGTTTTTTTGTCGGAGTTGCACGAATTGTTGTTATCGAAACATTTCAATACCGAATTTGAGCATGTTCTAGCAGAAAATCGTATCGACTGGTGCTTAAATGTACCAGCTGCTAGCCATTTTGGTGGTGCCTGGGAGACGCAGATCAAGAGCCTAAAAACTCATTTATTTCGCGTTGTAGGGGATCAAATTTTGACATTTGAGGAGCTAAGTACAGTGCTTACTCAAATAGAGGCCGTTATGAATACTAGACCTTTATGTAAAACTCTGTCTAGCGACCCATCTGAACCGCTTGCGTTAACTCCAGCGCATTTCCTAAATTTCACTCCTCTTAAGTATTTTCCCGCTAGTGACATTAAAGAAGATAGAATGCATCTCTTATCGCGACATGAGATGTTAGATAAATTAGTACAGTCGTTTTGGAAGCGTTGGAGAAGAGATTATTTACATACTTTACAGTCGCGTCTAAAGTGGAATACTCCAGCCAATCCAATCACTGTAGGAACTGTTGTCATTATTATAACTGATAATGTACCGCCACTTCATTGGCCTTTGGGTATCGTAGACGAAGTCTTCCCTGGGTCAAATGGAGTTACTCGTATTGTTCGTGTAAGGACTGCTTCTGGATCGTATTTACGACCAGTGATACGTCTTTGTCCCTTACCAAATCAATAGCTTTAGTCATTTTTCGTTTTAGTTTAGTTAGGATTAGTTTTATTTTCGCACATTTCGTTTACACTTTGTACTCATTTGCTCGCTTTTCGTACCGCATAAGTTTAGTTCGTTTCTTTTTTGAAGGGAATCCTTCAAGCCGGGGGGAATGGTCGCGCCGCTTTAATTATCTATGTATTTGGTTGACGTTCCTAATCCATTCACCTATCCTTCCGGCACAATACGCTAATTAGCGCAGCAGTCGCAAGTGCAAGTGCAACCTGAGAGGACGATGCGTGTGCGCCCGCTCCCGCGCATCTAACACTTGTCGTTGACCGCCGCCATTACCTCTCTGTGCTTGCCGTTCTTCGAGAACATTTCGCTAATGGGACGTTGCCCAATTTCGCTTACACCGCACCGCATTTACCGCATATCTAACTATTTGTGTTGATAAGACTTAGTGACATTTGTGATAGTGGAAGAGGAGTCCAAGCAGTTGAAGCAGTGAAGCCGCCATCTTAAAAGGTATTGTGCTTTCTTTTCCTGTATATCCTTCTTTTATTTAGCTGTCTACATTACCCTGTCGTTACTACCTTTGTAGATAGCCCGCTCCGTCAAGTCAACTAAATATTTAGATTTATAATTAAAACTTACAGTCCACTAAAATTTCGAATTTTTGCTTTCGTGTCGTGAACCAGTTGATTCGCGATAATTTCACCGCCGCAGCGCAGCCACAAGGCTAACCTAAACCTAACTTAAACTTCCGACATATACATACATTATAATACATGAATAAATATTTGAAAATAATAGTTATTTATGCAACTGTTTTGTAATGAGGGGTATTAAAACAAGAATGATGAGATTCTGAAACAGTTAGTTTACAGCTAATAAAGTTAGTATTAATGAAAGAATCATTTATTGTAGTTGTAATGAATATTTTGTATAGTGCTATTATTAAAATTCACATTAATATGTTCTTTAATGTTGGAAGGCCATTTTTTGTAAACAAAACAATAAATATATCAAAGAAAAATGGCGGGGATTCGAATAACATTTTTTCTTTACGGTCCGCGGCGTTCTGCTAGTGAAACGCGCGTGACTTTTTTTGAAATTCATACAGATACCACGCATCGCACATCTAGCAGTAAGAATGTGGCTGTCTGTTGAGTAAACCTTTGCACAGAAGGAATCGAAAAAAAAAACAAACGAGTGTTGTTATGAAATTTACATCACTCGTTTGGATGATGTAATGGTTATTAGAACATTGGGTGTTTTATTGTTAGCAATAAACTGATTCGGAATCTTTTATAGAGGATTTACATCATGGAAGTAGATAAAATATATTACATCTATCGTCTTTTTTATTTAAAATAGTGATCCTTGTAGGTGCGTATGGACTAAATAACATACACTACTGAAAAAAAGAGTATGTGTAGACTCCGGCGACAGCGAATGGGAAACCACTTGAGCTTTGAGCGGAATTCAGATACGTGGTCATATTTGTGAAGGCAGAATATGAACCGAACAGCGAGATTTTGGAGACGCTCAAGTTTATGTAATTGGTCTTCAGTTAAATTGGAGTAGCTTGCATGTGCATAATCGAGAATGGGTAGTAGGAGAGAATTTTCTAATATAATTTTGGTAGGATTGGGCAATACAGAGCGAAGGCACCTTAGATTGCCCAGAGCTGCGATTTTTTTTTACTAATTTCACTTAATTGCACCGACCACGATAATGTTTGGTCAAGGTATACACTCAAATCTTTTACCGAGAAACAATAGGGTAGCCAATTTCCATTGTATGTGATAGGTGGTAAGTTTAACAATTCAACCCTTGCAATCATGCCCGGACTTCCAATAACAATGACCTGCGATTTACCGGGATTAATATTCAAACCTTATTGTTTACTAGTAATTCTCATAATAGCGGATACGCTGTCGTCGGTCATTGAGATAACTTCGAAACCAGTCGATCACTGATAAAGATATGTTAATAGAACATAACAAACTTAGCAAGATATCATGATCAACACAGTTGAAAGCATTGCTGAAATCCAAAAGGGTGAGGAGTGTTAGCTGTTTGTTATATATGGCCCATCGAATATCGTCTTTAATTTTGACGTGCCGTTGTCGTGCTATGACCAGTGCGAAAACCAGATTTTAATGTATTTAGTAAAGAATGTTTATGAAGAAAGATATTTAACTGGTCGAAAACCAATTTCTCTAAAATTTTGGTAAGAAAAGGTAGGATAGAAATTGGGCGGAAATCAAAATAATCTATTGCACTAGCTTTCTTAGGAATTGAAACTACTTGTGCATTTTTCCATGCTTCAGGAAATTTATATACGGCGATGGAATAATTTAGAATATGAGTTATGATAGGATTAATAACATCTAATATAGGGGTAAACATATTGCGACTAATGGCATCACTGCCAACGGCATTCGATGTGACAGATAATGTTCTTTTTAACATCACGTGCAGTGAAAGGACAGAAGGTAAAAGGTGGGAAATTCGGAGTTGGAAGCGTTGAAAGAGTTCTGAGAGTGGGGTTTTTTCTCAACATTACATTACAAGATGTAAAATGTTTATTAAGCAGATCAATATTAATAGAATAATTATGGGAGGAATTTCCAACTCCAAATGTCTTTAAAAATTTCCAAATATTTGCTGTGTCGCCGTTTTCGACAGAACTATGGATGTGGCGTCTTGTGCATCCCTACATGATGTATTGCAGCGGTGCCGTGCATTTTTGTACTTATAACAGTTTGAATCCGAATCAGTGAGCTAGAATTTTTATTTGGCTCGATTATTTTTCTCAATAAGAATTTTTATATCATTAGTCAACCATGGGGCTGGGAGATGTTTCATCTTAACTGGCCTTATAGGAAATTGAACATCATAATAGGTTGGGGAAAAAGTCTTGTCGCATTATAGTATGTGTGAACATGTAATAAAATCTCTTTGGCTATACTATTTGTATTTGGCTGGTTTTGGTATCATTTAAAGTTTAAATTTTAAAAAAGATAATTTCAAATTCAAATTATAAAAATGTGTGATTTTTATTTGTTTTTCGTACTGTGAAGATGAGTGAATCTAATGAAGAAATTCGATACATTTTAAAATTTTACTACAAAAAAGGGAAAAATGCAACGCAAGCCGCGAAAAAAATTCGCGATGTTTATGGACCTAGTGCAATATCTGTGAGAGTAGCACAAATTTGGTTTAAGCGTCTTCAATCCGGAAATTTTGATGTCAAAGATGCACCTAGCTCCGGTCGCCCTATTACGGATAAAATGGATGCCATTTTTGAAATAGTTGAGCAAGATCGGCATATCAGTAGTTACGACGTAACTGAAGAACTGGGAATTGACCAAAAAACAGTTTTGGCGCATTTGAAAAAACTGGGTACACAAAAAAGCTAGATATTAGGGTACCTTACGAGCTCACTGAAAGAAACTTAAAGAACCGTGTACTCATTTCTGATTCTTTATTACGACGTAATGAAACCGAACCATTTTTGAAGAAGCTGATAACTGGTGATGAAAAGTGGATCACATACGACAAGAACGTGCGAAAAAGGTCGTAGTCAAAGGCCGGTCAAGCTTCACAGACTGTGGCGAAACCCGGGTTAACTGGCAACAAGGTGATGCTGTGTGTGTGGTGGGATTGGAAGGGCATTATTCATTATGAGCTGTTACCACCAGGCAGGACTATCAATTCTGAACTCTACTGCGAACAACTGATGAGATTAAAGCAAGAAGTTGAGAGAAAGCGGCCGGAATTAATCAACAGAAGGGGTGTGGTTTTTCATCATGATAACGCTAGACATCACACATCTTTAGCCACTCAGCAAAAATTAAGAGAGTTTGGCTGGGAGGTTTTAATCCACCGTGTAGTCCTGACCTGCACCTTCAGATTTTCACCTGTTTCGGTCTCTTCAGAATTCTTTATGCAGTGTCAGGTTAACATCACGAGAGGACTGTCAAAACTACTTGTCGCGGTTTTTTGATCAGAAGCCCCAAAATTTAACTTTTTTTAATTAAATGACAGAAAGCCTAGATTTTAAGTAAAATAATTGTTTGGGGCTCCTTATTATTACCAGGTAGTCCCATTTAAATTTTATCCAAATCAGTCAAGCGGATTTTGAAAAATCAACAAAATTCTAAATTATGCTCCTACAAAAAATAATAGCAATTACATTAATTAATATATCTATACTAATATTATAAAGAAGTAAGATTTGTATTTTTGTATGTAACGAATAAACATAAAAACTACTGGACCGATTTCAAAAATTCTTTCACCATTAGGAAGCTACATTATCCCTGAGTAACATAGGCTATATTTATTACAAGAAAAAATTAGAGATCCTTAGGAAATCTCACGAAAACCAACCCAAGGTGCAAAAAAATTTGCCATAAAATATCTTTCATCGCATGCGCTGCAAAAAGTATTGATGATAGAACAAAAAAATGTTCTACAATATTATAGAACGTATCAATATCTACAAAAAAGTCCGCGAGACCATATGTCCAACTATTATAGTTACGTCACTATAACTACTTTTTTATATTTTAAAAGTTGATAAAAATGCCTATCAAAATCAGACCATGTTTTCTATAACTTTGTATTAATCCTTATCCAAATAAATTATTTCGTATTCAAGACTATTTCAATACCTGTAAATTACTTTTTGAATTATTAAAATCGGACTTTCCATTCAAAAGATATTATGATATTGTAAACAAAACAATAAATATATCAAAGAAAAATGGCGGGGATTCGAATAACATTTTTTCTTTACGGTCCGCGGCGTTCTGCTAGTGAAACGCGCGTGACTTTTTTTGAAATTCATACAGATACCACGCATCGCACATCTAGCAGTAAGAATGTGGCTGTCTGTTGAGTAAACCTTTGCACAGAAGGAATCGAAAAAAAAAACAAACGAGTGTTGTTATGAAATTTACATCACTCGTTTGGATGATGTAATGGTTATTAGAACATTGGGTGTTTTATTGTTAGCAATAAACTGATTCGGAATCTTTTATAGAGGATTTACATCATGGAAGTAGATAAAATATATTACATCTATCGTCTTTTTTATTTAAAATAGTGATCCTTGTAGGTGCGTATGGACTAAATAACATACACTACTGAAAAAAAGAGTATGTGTAGACTCCGGCGACAGCGAATGGGAAACCACTTGAGCTTTGAGCGGAATTCAGATACGTGGTCATATTTGTGAAGGCAGAATATGAACCGAACAGCGAGATTTTGGAGACGCTCAAGTTTATGTAATTGGTCTTCAGTTAAATTGGAGTAGCTTGCATGTGCATAATCGAGAATGGGTAGTAGGAGAGAATTTTCTAATATAATTTTGGTAGGATTGGGCAATACAGAGCGAAGGCACCTTAGATTGCCCAGAGCTGCGATTTTTTTTTACTAATTTCACTTAATTGCACCGACCACGATAATGTTTGGTCAAGGTATACACTCAAATCTTTTACCGAGAAACAATAGGGTAGCCAATTTCCATTGTATGTGATAGGTGGTAAGTTTAACAATTCAACCCTTGCAATCATGCCCGGACTTCCAATAACAATGACCTGCGATTTACCGGGATTAATATTCAAACCTTATTGTTTACTAGTAATTCTCATAATAGCGGATACGCTGTCGTCGGTCATTGAGATAACTTCGAAACCAGTCGATCACTGATAAAGATATGTTAATAGAACATAACAAACTTAGCAAGATATCATGATCAACACAGTTGAAAGCATTGCTGAAATCCAAAAGGGTGAGGAGTGTTAGCTGTTTGTTATATATGGCCCATCGAATATCGTCTTTAATTTTGACGTGCCGTTGTCGTGCTATGACCAGTGCGAAAACCAGATTTTAATGTATTTAGTAAAGAATGTTTATGAAGAAAGATATTTAACTGGTCGAAAACCAATTTCTCTAAAATTTTGGTAAGAAAAGGTAGGATAGAAATTGGGCGGAAATCAAAATAATCTATTGCACTAGCTTTCTTAGGAATTGAAACTACTTGTGCATTTTTCCATGCTTCAGGAAATTTATATACGGCGATGGAATAATTTAGAATATGAGTTATGATAGGATTAATAACATCTAATATAGGGGTAAACATATTGCGACTAATGGCATCACTGCCAACGGCATTCGATGTGACAGATAATGTTCTTTTTAACATCACGTGCAGTGAAAGGACAGAAGGTAAAAGGTGGGAAATTCGGAGTTGGAAGCGTTGAAAGAGTTCTGAGAGTGGGGTTTTTTCTCAACATTACATTACAAGATGTAAAATGTTTATTAAGCAGATCAATATTAATAGAATAATTATGGGAGGAATTTCCAACTCCAAATGTCTTTAAAAATTTCCAAATATTTGCTGTGTCGCCGTTTTCGACAGAACTATGGATGTGGCGTCTTGTGCATCCCTACATGATGTATTGCAGCGGTGCCGTGCATTTTTGTACTTATAACAGTTTGAATCCGAATCAGTGAGCTAGAATTTTTATTTGGCTCGATTATTTTTCTCAATAAGAATTTTTATATCATTAGTCAACCATGGGGCTGGGAGATGTTTCATCTTAACTGGCCTTATAGGAAATTGAACATCATAATAGGTTGGGGAAAAAGTCTTGTCGCATTATAGTATGTGTGAACATGTAATAAAATCTCTTTGGCTATACTATTTGTATTTGGCTGGTTTTGGTATCATTTAAAGTTTAAATTTTAAAAAAGATAATTTCAAATTCAAATTATAAAAATGTGTGATTTTTATTTGTTTTTCGTACTGTGAAGATGAGTGAATCTAATGAAGAAATTCGATACATTTTAAAATTTTACTACAAAAAAGGGAAAAATGCAACGCAAGCCGCGAAAAAAATTCGCGATGTTTATGGACCTAGTGCAATATCTGTGAGAGTAGCACAAATTTGGTTTAAGCGTCTTCAATCCGGAAATTTTGATGTCAAAGATGCACCTAGCTCCGGTCGCCCTATTACGGATAAAATGGATGCCATTTTTGAAATAGTTGAGCAAGATCGGCATATCAGTAGTTACGACGTAACTGAAGAACTGGGAATTGACCAAAAAACAGTTTTGGCGCATTTGAAAAAACTGGGTACACAAAAAAGCTAGATATTAGGGTACCTTACGAGCTCACTGAAAGAAACTTAAAGAACCGTGTACTCATTTCTGATTCTTTATTACGACGTAATGAAACCGAACCATTTTTGAAGAAGCTGATAACTGGTGATGAAAAGTGGATCACATACGACAAGAACGTGCGAAAAAGGTCGTAGTCAAAGGCCGGTCAAGCTTCACAGACTGTGGCGAAACCCGGGTTAACTGGCAACAAGGTGATGCTGTGTGTGTGGTGGGATTGGAAGGGCATTATTCATTATGAGCTGTTACCACCAGGCAGGACTATCAATTCTGAACTCTACTGCGAACAACTGATGAGATTAAAGCAAGAAGTTGAGAGAAAGCGGCCGGAATTAATCAACAGAAGGGGTGTGGTTTTTCATCATGATAACGCTAGACATCACACATCTTTAGCCACTCAGCAAAAATTAAGAGAGTTTGGCTGGGAGGTTTTAATCCACCGTGTAGTCCTGACCTGCACCTTCAGATTTTCACCTGTTTCGGTCTCTTCAGAATTCTTTATGCAGTGTCAGGTTAACATCACGAGAGGACTGTCAAAACTACTTGTCGCGGTTTTTTGATCAGAAGCCCCAAAATTTAACTTTTTTTAATTAAATGACAGAAAGCCTAGATTTTAAGTAAAATAATTGTTTGGGGCTCCTTATTATTACCAGGTAGTCCCATTTAAATTTTATCCAAATCAGTCAAGCGGATTTTGAAAAATCAACAAAATTCTAAATTATGCTCCTACAAAAAATAATAGCAATTACATTAATTAATATATCTATACTAATATTATAAAGAAGTAAGATTTGTATTTTTGTATGTAACGAATAAACATAAAAACTACTGGACCGATTTCAAAAATTCTTTCACCATTAGGAAGCTACATTATCCCTGAGTAACATAGGCTATATTTATTACAAGAAAAAATTAGAGATCCTTAGGAAATCTCACGAAAACCAACCCAAGGTGCAAAAAAATTTGCCATAAAATATCTTTCATCGCATGCGCTGCAAAAAGTATTGATGATAGAACAAAAAAATGTTCTACAATATTATAGAACGTATCAATATCTACAAAAAAGTCCGCGAGACCATATGTCCAACTATTATAGTTACGTCACTATAACTACTTTTTTATATTTTAAAAGTTGATAAAAATGCCTATCAAAATCAGACCATGTTTTCTATAACTTTGTATTAATCCTTATCCAAATAAATTATTTCGTATTCAAGACTATTTCAATACCTGTAAATTACTTTTTGAATTATTAAAATCGGACTTTCCATTCAAAAGATATTATGAAATTAAAAATATCAATATAAACAAAAAATACACGTCGACGCGACGGCCCAGTATACCGACGCAGCGCAGCGAGTAAAGCGGCAAGAGAGGGGGCACCGAAATGCGGGAGGGCCAATATATTTTTAAAAATAATATTCCACCCGGCGAAGCCGGGATGGGCCGCTGGTATATAATATAATAGCAATTACATTAATTAATATATATATAGATTAATATTAAAATATTAATCATTAATGTGATTGCCCTTAGAAGATTCCAATATGATTTTGCATCTAAAGAAACTACTCTTATTTGGTATAAAAAAAATAATTGAAATGTAAAAATTCCATTTCAATTATTACTATGAACGTATCTCGTCACTTCAAATAATTTAAAAATATTTTAAGTCTTCTTATTTTAAGTAGCGGATCGCCGTGATATCTTACAACAATATGGTCTGCTCACAAATTAGAATTAAAATATTCTGTTTTATTAATAAATATTTATTTATTATGTTTTCTTAAAGATCTTCTTTGCTATACAAAGATATCGATCAGTAAAAAAATTTTGTAGATTATTTCGATTTAACGGGAATTATATGGTAGTCTTCATATTCCATCCTAATTTACATAATTATAATAATATGAAATTCAAAGCTAGTCAAGGGATTGCTTATCGCTATTTCCGGGGAATCCCCTGACTAGCGACAGTTATGCAGCGAAATCGATAGTGAGTTGTAGGTATAATATCCGTTCCAGGTGTCACCCATGCTTGGTACTTGGTGGTTAGTCTTAAACAAGTCCCAAATTTTCTACATATTGGAACAGGTGATTATTTAAATTAAACCCATTTAAATAAACCATTTAAACCATTTAAATTAAAACTTTTTATAAAAACTAGTTATTTTTAGAAATATGGTGCGTGAGTATTGGGAACAAAATAAAAACAAATTTCTACATTCATAGAATGTTTTACTTAGATTGACTCAACAAGCAATCCTATTAACATTATTTTTCATTTAAATTCCTTACATTCTGCATTGTGAGAAATTGACAATATATCTGAATATTGCTTTATTTTAGAATTGTTACACAACACAGAATGTGAGTTCAACTTTAAACATTATATAAAATGAATAAACTTAACTATACACAATACATAAATGGCCACAACATAATATTGGTAAATATGTACAAATATCACAAATTATTAGTATAAAAGTAAAATAGATATTTTATGTTACTCGGTCTTTACATATTTTGACTAGGAATATAGGTAATCATAATCATACAAATAATAAACAGCTTAGAAGCTGAATGATGCAACTTTCTATGGCACTATACAAGTATAAAGGCCATGATGACGGCGACATATATTAACGTCACGTCAGTAATAAAGCTTAAAAGGCAGTGATCAAGTTTCATTAATAGTATAATCTGACATTTTTAGCATAGTTATTCTGGCAATAAAAACATTACTATAACCGCAAAAAATTAGTACATCCATTAAAGTATAAAAAACTAGCAAGGATGAGTATTTACATTTGATTCTACATTTTGCTTTAATTTAAGATTGGTTTTGTATCTAATTACAAGAAGCAAAATCGCTACAGCTAAAATAACAAACATAATAGATCCCATGATAGCCATATTTAGTCCCGATATTTGCTCAGCATCTTTAAGACTTCCTAAAGTCCAGCTCACATCTCTGGCGTGCCTTGTACGAGGCTGGGTGCGAGAGAAGTCAAAGTTATCTGAAACATTATTATACACATTATTTATGACGTCATATCAAATCGTAATGATTATTTATATTTTATTTTTTCTTACCTATGTCAGATTGTGAGTCATCGTAATAGTCAAAGGTTTTGGTGGCTAATCTGTTGACGCGTGGTGATTGTACTTCATTTTCCGCCGGAAATGGTGGCAGATACGTTGATGGTGGATTAGTGCTACTAGGAGCGAAGGGTTGGGGACATTTAGGGTCTTTAGAGCCAGGATAACATGAGCTCGGTGTACTCTTAGTTTCAAGAGTCGTAGGTTTTGGAGGAGCAGGGGTAGTTGGTTGGGGGCAACGAGGATCTGTATTACCTGGGAAGCATCTCGCAGCTTCAGGAGTTGTTGGTTTAGGGCATCGAGGATCAGTGCTACCTGGGAAGCATCGCGGTGCTTCAAAAGTTGTCGGTTTAGGGCATCGAGGATCAGTGTTACCAGGGAAGCATCGTGGTGCTTCAGGAGTTGTTGGCTGGGGACAACGAGGATCTGTGCTCCCTGGGAAACATCTAGGAGGAGCAGGAGTTGATAGCTGGGGACAACGAGGATCTGAACTACCTGGGAAACATCTCGGTGCTTCAGGAGTGGTTGCTTTGGGGCAACGCGGATCTGTACTGCCTATGTAGCATCGCGGCGCTTCAGGAGTTGTCGGTTTAGGGCATCGAGGATCAGTGCTACCTGGGAAGCATCTCGGAGGTGCAGGCGTGGTTGGTTTAGGACATCTTGGATCCGTAGAACCAGGGAAACAATTTGGCTCTGGTGATGTTGGAGGCAAATATGTTGGCGGGTTTAATATTGTAGGTCTTGATGGCTGAGGACAGTTGGGGTCCGGTGATCCAGGGTAACAAACTGGTTTAGGGGGAGCAGGAGTCGTTGGTTTTGGGCAACGGGGATCATTGCTTCCTGGGAAACATTTAGGAGGAGCAGGAGTTGTTGGCTGGGGACAACGAGGATCTGAACTACCTGGGAAACATCTCGGTGCTTCGGGAGTGGTTGCTTTGGGGCAACGCGGATCTGTACTGCCTATGTAGCATCGCGGCGCTTCAGGAGTTGTCGGTTTAGGGCATCGAGGATCAGTGCTACCTGGGAAGCATCGTGGTGCTTCGGGAGTGGTTGGTTTGGGGCAACGAGGATCTGTACTGCCTGGGTAGCATCGCGGTGCTTCAGGAGTTGTTGGTTTGGGACAACGAGGGTCCGAGCTCCCTGGGAAGCATCTAGGTGGAGCAGGAGTTGTTGGCTTGGGACAACGAGGGTCTAAGCTTCCTGGGAAGCATCTAGGTGGAGGAGGAGTTGTTGGTTTAGGGCAACGAGGATCTGAACTACCTAGGAAACATCTCGGTGCTTCAGGAGTAGTCAGTTTGGGGCAACGAGGATCAGTGCTACCAGGGAAACATCTCGGAGGTGCAGGCGTGGTTGGTTTAGGACATCTTGGATCCGTAGAACCAGGGAAACAATTTGGCTCTGGTGATGTTGGAGGCAAATATGTTGGCGGGCTTAATGTTGTAGGTCTTGATGGCTGAGGACAGTTGGGGTCCGGTGATCCAGGGTAACAAACTGGTTTAGGGGGAGCAGGAGTCGTTGGTTTTGGGCAACGGGGATCTGTGCTTCCTGGGAAACATTTAGGAGGAGCAGGAGTTGTTGGCTGGGGACAACGAGGATCTGAACTACCTGGAAAACATCTCGGTGCTTCGGGAGTGGTTGGTTTGGGGCAACGAGGGTCTGTACTGCCTTGGTAGCATCGTGGTGCTTCAGGAGTTGTTGGCTGGGGACAACGAGGATCTGAACTACCTGGGAAACATCTCGGTGCTTCGGGAGTGGTTGGTTTGGGGCAACGAGAGTCTGTGCTTCCTGGGAAACATTTAGGAGGAGCAGAAGTTGTTGGCTGGGGACAACGAGGATCTGAACTACCTGGGAAACATCTCGGTGCTTCGGGAGTGGTTGGTTTGGGGCAACGAGGGTCTTTACTGCCTTGGTAGCATCGTGGTGCTTCAGGAGTTGTTGGCCGGGGACAACGAGGATCTAAACTCCCTGGGAAGCATCTAGGTGGAGCAGGAGTTGTAGGCTTGGGGCAACGAGGGTCCGAACTACCCGGGAAACATCTCGGTGCTTCGGGAGTGGTTGGTTTGGGGCAACGAGGGTCTGTACTGCCTTGGTAGCATCGTGGTGCTTCAGGAGTTGTTGGCTGGGGACAACGAGGGTCTGAGCTCCCTGGGAAGCATGTAGGTGGAGCAGGAGTTGTAGGCTTGGGGCAACGAGGGTCCGAGCTACCCGGGAAACATCTAGGAGGTGCGGGAGTGGTTGGTTTGGGGCAACGTGGGTCTGTACTGCCTGGGTAGCATCGCGGCGCTTCAGGAGTTGTCGGTTTAGGGCATCGAGGATCAGTGCTACCTGGGAAGCATCGTGGTGCTTCGGGAGTTGTTGGTTTGGGGCAACGAGGATCTGTACTGCCTGGGTAGCATCGCGGTGCTTCAGGAGTTGTTGGTTTGGGACAACGAGGGTCCGAGCTCCCTGGAAAGCATCTAGGTGGAGTAGGAGTTGTAGGCTTGGGACAACGAGGGTCTGAGCTTCCTGGGAAGCATCTAGGTGGAGGAGGAGTTGTTGGTTTAGGGCATCGGGGATCTGAACTACCTGGGAAACATCTCGGTGCTTCAGGAGTGGTCAGTTTAGGGCAACGAGGATCAGTGCTACCAGGGAAACATCTAGGAGGTGCAGGCGTGGTTGGTTTAGGACATCTTGAATCCGTAGAACCAGGGAAACAATTTGGCTCTGGTGATGTTGGAGGCAAATATGTTGGCGGGTTTAATGTTGTAGGTCTTGATGGCTGAGGACAGTTGGGGTCCGGTGATCCAGGGTAACAAACTGGTTTAGGGGGAGCAGGAGTCGTTGGTTTTGGGCATCGGGGGTCTGTGCTTCCTGGGAAACATTTAGGAGGAGCAGGAGTTGTTGGCTGGGGACAACGAGGATCTGAACTACCTGGGAAACATCTCGGTGCTTCGGGAGTGGTTGGTTTGGGGCAACGAGGGTCTGTACTGCCTTGGTAGCATCGTGGTGCCTCAGGAGTTGTTGGCTGGGGACAACGAGGGTCTGAGCTCCCTGGGAAGCATCTAGGTGGAGCAGGAGTTGTAGGCTTGGGGCAACGAGGGTCCGAGCTACCCTGGAAACATCTAGGAGGTGCGGGAGTGGTTGGTTTGGGGCAACGAGGGTCTGTACTGCCTGGGTAGCATCGCGGCGCTTCAGGAGTTGTCGGTTTAGGGCATCGAGGATCAGTGCTACCTGGGAAGCATCGTGGTGCTTCGGGAGTTGTTGGTTTGGGGCAACGAGGATCTGTACTTCCTGGGTAGCATCGCGGTGCTTCAGGAGTTGTTGGTTTGGGACAACGAGGGTCCGAGCTCCCTGGAAAGCATCTAGGTGGAGCAGGAGTTGTAGGCTTGGGACAACGAGGGTCTGAGCTTCCTGGGAAGCATCTAGGTGGAGGAGGAGTTGTTGGTTTAGGGCAACGAGGATCAGTGCTACCAGGGAAACATCTAGGAGGTGCAGGCGTGGTTGGTTTAGGACATCTTGAATCCGTAGAACCAGGGAAACAATTTGGCTCTGGTGATGTTGGAGGCAAATATGTTGGCGGGTTTAATGTTGTAGGTCTTGATGGCTGAGGACAGTTGGGGTCCGGTGATCCAGGGTAACAAACTGGTTTAGGGGGAGCAGGAGTCGTTGGTTTTGGGCATCGGGGGTCTGTGCTTCCTGGGAAACATTTAGGAGGAGCAGGAGTTGTTGGCTGGGGACAACGAGGATCTGAACTACCTGGGAAACATCTCGGTGCTTCGGGAGCGGTTGGTTTGGGGCAACGAGGGTCTGTACTGCCTTGGTAGCATCGTGGTGCCTCAGGAGTTGTTGGCTGGGGACAACGAGGGTCTGAGCTCCCTGGGAAGCATCTAGGTGGAGCAGGAGTTGTAGGCTTGGGGCAACGAGGGTCCGAGCTACCCGGGAAACATCTAGGAGGTGCGGGAGTGGTTGGTTTGGGGCAACGAGGGTCTGTACTGCCTGGGTAGCATCGCGGCGCTTCAGGAGTTGTCGGTTTAGGGCATCGAGGATCAGTGCTACCTGGGAAGCATCGTGGTGCTTCGGGAGTTGTTGGTTTGGGGCAACGAGGATCTGTACTTCCTGGGTAGCATCGCGGTGCTTCAGGAGTTGTTGGTTTGGGACAACGAGGGTCCGAGCTCCCTGGAAAGCATCTAGGTGGAGCAGGAGTTGTAGGCTTGGGACAACGAGGGTCTGAGCTTCCTGGGAAGCATCTAGGTGGAGGAGGAGTTGTTGGTTTAGGGCAACGAGGATCAGTGCTACCAGGGAAACATCTAGGAGGTGCAGGCGTGGTTGGTTTAGGACATCTTGAATCCGTAGAACCAGGGAAACAATTTGGCTCTGGTGATGTTGGAGGCAAATATGTTGGCGGGTTTAATGTTGTAGGTCTTGATGGCTGAGGACACTTGGGGTCCGGTGATCCAGGGTAACAAACTGGTTTAGGGGGAGCAGGAGTCGTTGGTTTTGGGCATCGGGGGTCTGTGCTTCCTGGGAAACATTTAGGAGGAGCAGGAGTTGTTGGCTGGGGACAACGAGGATCTGAACTACCTGGGAAACATCTCGGTGCTTCGGGAGTGGTTGGTTTGGGGCAACGAGGGTCTGTACTGCCTTGGTAGCATCGTGGTGCCTCAGGAGTTGTTGGCTGGGGACAACGAGGGTCTGAGCTCCCTGGGAAGCATCTAGGTGGAGCAGGAGTTGTAGGCTTGGGGCAACGAGGGTCCGAGCTACCCGGGAAACATCTAGGAGGTGCGGGAGTGGTTGGTTTGGGGCAACGAGGGTCTGTACTGCCTGGGTAGCATCGCGGCGCTTCAGGAGTTGTCGGTTTAGGGCATCGAGGATCAGTGCTACCTGGGAAGCATCGTGGTGCTTCGGGAGTTGTTGGTTTGGGGCAACGAGGATCTGTACTTCCTGGGTAGCATCGCGGTGCTTCAGGAGTTGTTGGTTTGGGACAACGAGGGTCCGAGCTCCCTGGAAAGCATCTAGGTGGAGCAGGAGTTGTAGGCTTGGGACAACGAGGGTCTGAGCTTCCTGGGAAGCATCTAGGTGGAGGAGGAGTTGTTGGTTTAGGGCAACGAGGATCAGTGCTACCAGGGAAACATCTAGGAGGTGCAGGCGTGGTTGGTTTAGGACATCTTGAATCCGTAGAACCAGGGAAACAATTTGGCTCTGGTGATGTTGGAGGCAAATATGTTGGCGGGTTTAATGTTGTAGGTCTTGATGGCTGAGGACAGTTGGGGTCCGGTGATCCAGGGTAACAAACTGGTTTAGGGGGAGCAGGAGTCGTTGGTTTTGGGCATCGGGGGTCTGTGCTTCCTGGGAAACATTTAGGAGGAGCAGGAGTTGTTGGCTGGGGACAACGAGGATCTGAACTACCTGGGAAACATCTCGGTGCTTCGGGAGTGGTTGGTTTGGGGCAACGAGGGTCTGTACTGCCTTGGTAGCATCGTGGTGCCTCAGGAGTTGTTGGCTGGGGACAACGAGGGTCTGAGCTCCCTGGGAAGCATCTAGGTGGAGCAGGAGTTGTAGGCTTGGGACAACGAGGGTCTGTACTGCCTGGGTAGCATCGCGGCGCTTCAGGAGTTGTCGGTTTAGGGCATCGAGGATCAGTGCTACCTGGGAAGCATCGTGGTGCTTCGGGAGTTGTTGGTTTGGGACAGCGAGGATCTGTACTTCCTTGATAACATTTAGGAGGAGCAGGAGTTGTTGGCTGGGGACAAAGAGGATCTGAACTGCCTGGGAAACATCTTGGTGCTTCGGGCGTGGTTGGTTTGGGGCAACGAGGGTCTGTACTGCCTGGGTAGCATCGCGGCGCTTCAGGAGTTGTCGGTTTAGGGCATCGAGGATCAGTGCTACCTGGGAAGCATCGTGGTGCTTCGGGAGTTGTTGGTTTGGGGCAACGAGGATCTGTACTTCCTGGGTAGCATCGCGGTGCTTCAGGAGTTGTTGGTTTGGGACAACGAGGGTCCGAGCTCCCTGGAAAGCATCTAGGTGGAGCAGGAGTTGTAGGCTTTGGACAACGAGGGTCTGAGCTTCCTGGGAAGCATCTAGGTGGAGGAGGAGTTGTTGGTTTAGGGCATCGGGGATCTGAACTACCTGGGAAACATCTCGGTGCTTCAGGAGTAGTCAGTTTGGGGCAACGAGGATCATTGCTACCAGGGAAACATCTCGGAGGTGCAGGCGTGGTTGGTTTAGGACATCTTGGATCCGTAGAACCAGGGAAACAATTTGGCTCTGGTGATGTTGGAGGCAAATATGTTGGCGGATTTAATGTTGTAGGTCTTGATGGCTGAGGACAGTTGGGGTCCGGTGATCCAGGGTAACAAACTGGTTTAGGGGGAACAGGTGTTGTTGGTTTTGGGCAACGAGGGTCTGTGCTCCCTGGGAAACATTTAGGAGGGGCAGGAGTAGTCGGTTTGGGGCAACGAGCATCTGTGCTTCCTGGGAAACATTTAGGAGGAGCAGGAGTTGTTGGCTGGGGACAACGAGGATCTGAACTACCTGGGAAACATCTCGGTGCTTCGGGAGTGGTTGGTTTGGGGCAACGAGGGTCTGTACTGCCTTGGTAGCATCGTGGTGCTTCAGGAGTTGTTGGCTGGGGACAACGAGGGTCTGAGCTCCCTGGGAAGCATCTAGGTGGAGCAGGAGTTGTAGGCTTGGGACAACGAGGGTCTGTACTGCCTGGGTAGCATCGCGGCGCTTCAGGAGTTGTCGGTTTAGGGCATCGAGGATCAGTGCTACCTGGGAAGCATCGTGGTGCTTCGGGAGTTGTTGGTTTGGGACAGCGAGGATCTGTACTTCCTTGATAACATTTAGGAGGAGCAGGAGTTGTTGGCTGGGGACAACGAGGATCTGAACTGCCTGGGAAACATCTTGGTGCTTCGGGCGTGGTTGGTTTGGGGCAACGAGGGTCTGTACTGCCTGGGTAGCATCGCGGCGCTTCAGGAGTTGTCGGTTTAGGGCATCGAGGATCAGTGCTACCTGGGAAGCATCGTGGTGCTTCGGGAGTTGTTGGTTTGGGGCAACGAGGATCTGTACTGCCTGGGTAGCATCGCGGTGCTTCAGGAGTTGTTGGTTTGGGACAACGAGGGTCCGAGCTCCCTGGAAAGCATCTAGGTGGAGCAGGAGTTGTAGGCTTGGGACAACGAGGGTCTGAGCTTCCTGGGAAGCATCTAGGTGGAGGAGGAGTTGTTGGTTTAGGGCATCGGGGATCTGAACTACCTGGGAAACATCTCGGTGCTTCAGGAGTAGTCAGTTTGGGGCAACGAGGATCATTGCTACCAGGGAAACATCTCGGAGGTGCAGGCGTGGTTGGTTTAGGACATCTTGGATCCGTAGAACCAGGGAAACAATTTGGCTCTGGTGATGTTGGAGGCAAATATGTTGGCGGATTTAATGTTGTAGGTCTTGATGGCTGAGGACAGTTGGGGTCCGGTGATCCAGGGTAACAAACTGGTTTAGGGGGAACAGGTGTTGTTGGTTTTGGGCAACGAGGGTCTGTGCTCCCTGGGAAACATTTAGGAGGGGCAGGAGTAGTCGGTTTGGGGCAACGAGCATCTGTGCTTCCCGGGAAGCATCGCGGTGATTCAGGGGTTGTTGGTTTGGGGCAGCGAGGATCTGTACTTCCTTGATAACATATAGGAGGAGCAGGAGTTGTTGGCTGGGGACAACGAGGATCTGAACTACCTGGGAAACATCTCGGTTCTTCGGGAGTGGTTGGTTTGGGGCAACGAGTATCTGTACTGCCTGGGTAGCATCGCGGCACTTCAGGAGTTGTCGGTTTAGGGCATCGAGGATCAGTGCTTCCTGGGAAACATTTAGGAGGAGCAGGAGTTGTTGGCTGGGGACAACCAGGGTCAGTGCTACCTGGAAAGCATCGTGGTGCTTCAGGAGTTGTTGGCTGTGGACAACGAGGGTCTGTGCTTCCTGGGAAACATCTAGGAGGAGAAGGAGTTGTTGGCTGGGGACAACGAGGATCTGAACTACCTGGGAAACATCGTGGCGCTTCAGGAGTTGTCGGTTTAGGGCATCGAGGATCAGTGCTACCTAAGAAGCATCGTGGTGCTTCAGGAGTTGTAGGCTGGGGACAACGAGGGTCTGTGCTTCCTGGAAAACATCTAGGAGGAGCAGGAGTTGTTGGCTGGGGACAACGAGGGTCTGAGCTCCCTGGGAAGCATCTTGGTGGAGCAGGAGTTGTTTGCTGGGTACAACGAGGGTCTGTGCTTCCTGGGAAACACCTAGGAGAGCATTGAGGGTCTGTAGATCCTGGATAACAGGTCTGCTGTGGCTTAGTAGTTGTACTTATTTCTTTTACGATTCCAGTGCAACTCGAATCACAGTTACTAGTACATAGCTGAAATAATTAGACTTGTTTTAACAAAATTGTTTATTATTTGCTACCTTATTTTATGTAAATATAATGAGATACGAAAATATATTTTAGATTAAGTTTTAAAACTTTGTTTATTATACTTTAATATCTATTTTATCCTAAAAACCTACATTATAAAGACAAAGCAATATGTATATTAGGTTTTTTTTATATAAAAAATCAATTTCGTATTTCCTCGAAAACGTTGACTCCTTCTTGACCGCTTATCTAATATTACCATATAAAAATTTGTGTTGCCATAATCTACAACAACAACCTTAATTTCCTTTTTATTAACCACAGGAAATAAAATCTTTAGGACTTACCTCGACGTTACATGTCAGATAAACTTGATCAGTTTCTGGGAAGCGGAATGCGCTGACTTTGCTGTAAGCAATCAACGTTGCCCCACTCTTGCCTGTATTTGTTGATTTTTGCCATATGTCAATAAATTTTTTCTTTCTGTTTAAAGAAATCGTATAATGTTTATAAAATAATAGAGGTTAATAAAATGCGTTGACAAGTAATGTCATAATTATGATAGAGATACGTGTTATCATTATAATCGTCATTTAAGTCCTGATTTCCTTAGGTTACAGTAGCCTTAAATACCGGTCATAATAAAAGCGGTGAACGACGTCAGTAGATATGTGTGTGTGTATGTTTAGAGAGACACCTTTTTGATGTCGAAATGCTATGGCTTGGTTTCCTAAAGAGCGTTTTGATAATCTTATGCAACTGCAACTTTATCGATATCGGTGAATAATTTATTTTAAATAAAGGTTTTTTGTGAAGAGGTTGCTGTCAGAATCTCGATTATCATTTCATTGTATTATCATCATATATTATCATTTTCGACTAAATGATGGCACTGTTTAAAAAAAATATACTTATACTTACTTCGGACAGCCTTCCTTGTCAGTCAATTGAATTTTATTAGTATTTGAGTTGTCATAATCTTCGTTATCATACGCCCAACAATCGTGAATCTTTAGGTTGAATTGTTTTCTTGTGTCTTTCAAATAAATCAATATAGTGAGATATTCACCAATCTTAATAGAATGTTCCAAGGGAGTCGTCTAGAAAAGAATTTCACTATTAGAAGAATTCTTTTTCTGACATTTGAATTACATTTGTGTGAAGCTACCACCAACTCCGAAAGCAGTTCTCTGTCGAGAAGAACCGGCAAGTTTTAAATAGTCTTTTCAAAATGCAAAGAAGTCGTAACTTCGGAGAAAGTTTCTGGCCGACCAAATCTTGAAATAATATATTTTGCGTTTGGAATATTAATACTTACGTTAGGAAAAACTCCTTTCTGAATGTCCATCCAACATTCAACGCCCCCTGCTGGGCCTTCTACGGCAACTACTTCAAGCATATCCACCATGAAAGGTTTCAGCTTCAGGGTGTGGGACTGTTCTTGTCTCACTCCACCTACAGACACTTCTAAAGCTGTGCTGGCGCATGATACCTGTATTGTTATTATTTATATATATATTAGATCGATATAGGTACATTAACAGTTGTATATAGTAATAATAATATATATTATTATAGAATAGACGATAAATAGGAAATGTTTGTTTTACGCTATAAGTGTAAATAAAATTTAATTCATTACTAGATAAAGACAACTCAATACTACAATCAATCAATTCATAACTTTTTATTGACTAAAAATCGTAATTTAAATCGTATTTTTCGATATATTTGCTAGGAATATAATACGCGTTAGTTAGTTGTTAGTTTTGATTTTTTGCGTTTTTTAAAACAATAGTTATTAAACAAGCGACCCGCTCTAGCTTGGCGCAGCTTCTCTACTATAATATGCATGTATTATACATCTATTGCTGCTTTTTATGGTAGATAGGGTGGAAACGACCAGATGGTCCTCCTGATGGTAAGTGGCCACCATCGCCTATGGACATCCTCGAAGATAGAGTGGGGAGGGGGAGTGAAGAAGAAAAAATGCTGCAGTCTCAACGGGCCCTGAGCTAGATCCCAGAGTCCACTAAATCCACAGCATTAATGGGATGGGAGTGGGAGGGGGTAAGTCTGGTCCACATGCCGAACGCGCCTATGACACTTGGGGGTCGGATTCACATGCTGGTGGTCGCAAGCCAGTCGGGGAACAGATCCCCTACCACCAAGGGGGTGCTGGGTAACTCGGCTTTTACTAGATGCTCTCCCAGCAGCAGAGGGGAATAGTAGTATTCTATCCCGTCCCCTCACGGGGAGTTATAAAACCCGTTGAGTAGTTTAAAACATATTATAAGCGAACAGACAGCGGAAGCGACTTCATTTTATACTATTTAAAGATATTTTTAACAATAGCTTTAATGGGTATTTTTAAAAGACAATAATTTTATTATAATATGTGTGCAAAATGTTAAGACAGACAGCCGCAAATTCTTAAAATTTTGCCTCATTTTCTACATTACGTGACAGGAGATATTTGATGTAAACTTGTAAAAATACATATCTAGCGACTAATTTTTATGAAATAATAATTGATAAAGTTACTTCAACGAAATAGGTATCTCTGGTAATATGAAAAATCTTAATAAACATACCTTTCTGGCAAAATCATAAGGTCCCTGTACTAAGTCGTCTGATTGGAATACAAGTATGTTGTCGACTGTACCACAAGCATTGCAGAGTGGTCTACTTCCACATCCTTTCAACGGTACTCGGAATGAGTACCGAGACTGGCTTCCACCGGGAGACACGTATCTGTAACGTTAAAGTTCATATAAATATTTTAAAAGACATTTATATCATTTGACATTTATAGCCGATGAAAGTTTAATAGACAAGTCATCTTATTACTTTCTTTAACTAGTAATTTGTATCTCATAAGCGGAAATTATTATTACAGGTTTTGCAAAAAAAGAAATTTCTGTATGTAAAACGCCAATGCAATTTAACGAGTTTTTTAAATTGTAAATAAATACGTCAATAATTCGAAAAAAGATTAACTACAAAAATTTCCTACTTTAATGTTTTTCCCGCCTTTTGGATACCATGACTAAGATTGCCATGACAACAAAACAAACAAATTTTCATCCCCTCTTCCGCCACCTTTAAATTTTTCCGTAGTGCTCACCTATAGTGTCCAAGAACTACGGTCCTTGCCCCAATTCTTTGCTCTCATTATCATTATTATAGTAACCTAATATCCATAAGACTTTTTAGTTATGATTTATAACATCCTTTGGATACTTACTTGCACTTAGGATCACTCAAGAACCCTTTACTGTAAATGATTCCATCATAAATATCAGCAAAATCGACTGTAACTTCAATGAAGTCTGCGGAACATTGTACATCGATGTCAGGGGATAAAGGCGAGTCTGCAGCTCTAGAGCCTCTTACAAAATTGACCCCGGTCTCGTCGCTGGCATCTTCGAATAGTGATAAAGCATTCTCTCCAGCCAATTGCAGATTCAGCTCTGCTGCTGTTAACGTTCCCACATCTGAAACAGCTGTAGCGAGCGACAGCTACAGCGATTAAATTTTTTTATTAAAACACTGTTTAAAAGTTTTATATTAGGTAGCAAATAAATATCAGGGCCATCTGTTAGAACTCTTAGGAACTACGTAAGTAAAGCATTGAAAAATTTGTCAAACTTCGCGTAAAGAGACAGTGCGTCAATGGCTTTCCCAATCTATCAAGATTATAACTTTAATAGAAATTAGTTTACTTAATATACAAATAAAAATCAATATCATAGCAGCCTTTTACGAGATTTCTCACCCGACCTTGCGATATTTTTAGTATACTAAATTTAATAGGTATAAAATATCGCTCTAAATAGATAATAGTTTGCCTTTAATTTGGCAGGCTCTTTTCTTTCTTATATCACTCGCTTATGGAATCAGGGTTAGGTGCGCAAATTGTCTGCCTTTAATTTTTTTTAATACAGAGAGTATTACAGAAAATGTAAGTTCTTAGAAAAATTTAGTTGAAAGATTAGCTTTATCTACAACGAACTCACAGGAAGGTCTATATGACGTAAGTTAAACAAATAAAACATATTTTTCTAAAAATCTTGTTATGCCAATTTCACATAAGTGTTTTATCTAATAACATGTCAAAGTATGGAAAACCCATGTTAATATATAACAATAAAGTTCAATAATGTATGCAAGAGTCTACTCAATCTATATCTATACTAATATTATAAAGAAGTAAGATTTGTATTTTTGTATGTAACGAATAAACATAAAAACTACTGGACCGATTTCAAAAATTTTTTCACCATTAGAAAGCTACATTATCCGTGAGTAACATAGGCTATATTTATTACAAGAAAAAATTAGAGATGCTCAGAAAATCTCACTGAAACCAACCCAAGGTGCAAAAAAAATAGCCATAAAATATCTTTCATCGCATGCGCTGCGAAAAGTATTGATGATAGAACAAAAAAATGTTCTAGAATATTATAGAACGTATCAATATCTACAAAAAACTCCGCGAGATCATATGTCCAACTATTATAGTTATGTCACTATAACTACTTTTTTATATTTTAAAAGTTGATAAAAATGCCTATCAAAATCAGACCATGTTTTCCATACCTTTGTATTAATCCTTATCCAAATAAATTATATTCAAGACTGTTTCAATACCTGTTAATCACTTTTTGAATTATTGAAATCGGACATTCCAGTCAAAAGATATTACAAAATAAAAATATCAAAATATCCACCCGTGCGAAGCCGGGACGGGCCACTAGTCTACTATATAGTAATATTATAAAGCTGAAGAGTTTTATATTTGGTTTAACGAGATAATCTCAGGCACTTCTAGATCGATTTGAAACATTATTTTAGTGTTGGATAGCCTATTTATAGAGGAAGACTATAGACTATATAACATCACACTATGACCCATAGGAGCGGAGCATCGAGCGGATCAAGACGCGCGCCTCGCCTAGGTTTAGATAATTTTAACGCTATTAAAAAGTAACAATAACGGAAAAGAATTCTGCAATTTCAATATCGTTTTTATAAGTAAGCCGTAGTTTCATAGCAATCTGAACTATCCATTTAATTACGCATTTTAGATATTTTCTCACATCTAACTACCGTATTCACATGTCTCAATAAATTTAAAACTAGGTGGTCACTATAATTAAAAGTACTATCAATTAATCTTCATTATTAAATTAAAATTACATGTGTATCTAATAAACTGCCACAGTTATGAGATTTATGAGTAAAGTCGAGTGTTATCGAGTTATCTATAAGATTATTGTGCTACACAATGTGAATTTTTTCTCTCTCACGCATTATTTTGCTTGATTACAGCTCATTCGGTTGAGAAACATTATGGTATATTGTTTCATAAACATAATTATGATTTTACACATTCAACTATTTGTATAATTATCCTCTATAAATTAGCATATATTACGAAAAATAACATACACTGAAATGCAAAGTGAGAGAAAGGAGTCTTAACTCAATTAAAGATTTGAGCAAAATTTCTTTATTTAGAACATAAGTACCTGAAAAGGATAAGCCTTAATAGTAGTCATTTCAATTTCGAAGATTAGGAAACCCCTCAACATTAAAATAGAAAATGTATAATTATTGGGATATCAATATATGAGGTTATTAGGTACACAATTATCTATATATCTTTGGCAATGAATGAAAACCTCATAAATATTAAAAAATAAAATTCATATTAATTAAATATAGCTCTTGAGTGTGTTTATATGAATTTATTTGATGACAAAATCTCAACAAAATTGGTTAAGTCATATATACTCGTGCTTACTTAATTTAATAACATATTACTAATATAAAAATAATTAACACATAGACACAGGAAATATGACTTTTTATCTCCAAAAATTTATATTTCCAGTGGGATTATAGTAAAGTATGTTTTTTGAACGCCTGAATATTGAGGTATAGTATCTATATAAAACAATCTTACTTTCTAAGAATTGCTATTTATAAGGATTTAACTTACCGACATGATAATGAAAGTAGATTGAAAGAAAAATAACAGATTGAAAATTGCAATTTACCACATGTATTTAGATTTAACAAAAAATACTTGCTAAATAAATATATTGAGACGCTTACGACAATAAACATGATTTATTATTATCCCGCAGGAACGTTACATTTTTCCGGGATAAAAAATATGTTAATTTAGATTATAAAGTAGCTGTATACCAAATTTATATAAAATCGGTTTAGCTGTTTTTGTGTGATTGAGTAACAAACATCTAAACAGCGGAATTTAACAGGATGTCTTAAAAATTCATGGAAAAAATTCAAAGAAAAGTGGTTGGGTAGTGTAATATATTATTTCCATATCATATTTAAATTTATTTATGATTGTTTAGAAATCGATTTGCTAACTGTATTTAAACGGACCATGGGATCCCATAAGTTACGCCATTTGCTCGTCACTCGTGTATTAAGAAACATATGGTGTTGATTTCATTGCAGTTTGTAATCTATCTACAAAACATTACATAATTATGTGTGACCTTTAAAATGAGTAAATCTGTCATCTTATGTAACGGAATATGCATGATTGATAGTATGGGCTTATGAATGGGATTGGCTTCCGTTTATAAAGAACAATGTTTTAAATAATGCGGAATTCGTATTATAATACATTTGTTGACTTTGCTCTACCGGTAAAGGAAAGAATACAGTATTTCTTAACCTTTGAGCACTGACTGGTTAGGCCATTAACAATGATGTGACGACCCACAGACAACATTTGCTTAAAGAGAGAGATTAAAACCCCTGAATAGATTGTAACGTAATGGATATCGTTAAAATTCATTATTCCGAGTGACACTTGATTTGTTGGAAAAAAATCAGTATGGCTCTATTTTGGGTAATATTAACACAACAGCATCTAATAGCATAAATAAATATGTATTATCTTCGTTGTTGGAAGATCAATCGATGCTCTATCACAATTTGAAAGAAAAATCATGAATACCCACAGTAGTATAAATTATTGTTTTTTTTGTCTACGCATCGTCTGTTGGTCACCAACTTCAGTGGTTGAAGGTTAAAAAAATATTATATATAGAAAAAAATATATAAAGTATATTACGCACCTGCACGAGTGCAATCAGTGCCGCTATGTGCATGACAGCCGCTTCATGGGGGCCTGGAAAGATTGAAAAATAATATTAATACATGCATTACTAGTGTAATATTATTAGTATCTTATTTTATAACTAAAACTGAGGATATGTTCTTGGTTGCATTTGTAATACAAACATGTTGCAAGTTTGACTTAATACCTAGTTTTTTATTTCTATATCTATACTAATATTATAAAGAAGTAAGATTTGTATTTTTGTATGTAACGAATAAACATAAAAACTACTAGACCGATTTCAAAAATTCTTTCACCATTAGAAAGCTACATTATCCCTGAGTAACATAGGCTATATTTATTAAAAGAAAAAATTAGAGATCCTCAGGAAATCTCACTAAAACCAACCCAAGGTGCAAAAAAATTAGCCATAAAATATCTTTCATCGCATGCGCTGCAAAAAGTATTGATGATAGAACAAAGAAATGTTCTACAATATTATAGAACGTATCAATATCTACAAAAAACTCCGCGAGACCATATGTCCAACTATTTTAGTTATGTCACTATAACTACTTTTTTACATTTTAAAAGTTGATAAAAATGCCAATCAAAATCAGACCATGTTTTCTATAACTTTGTATTAATCCTTATCCAAATAAGACAAGACTGTTTCAATACCTGTAAAATACTTTTTGAATTATTAAAATCGGACATTCCAGTCAAAAGATATTACGAAATAAAAATATCAAGATAAATAAAAAATAATCCCTGACGGGTCGCGGACAAAAAAAAAAATTATCCACCTGTGCGAAGCCGGGACGGGCCCCTATCTATTATAATTAGTCTACTTTTATCACAGAAAAATAAACAACTAGTCTAGAATATTTTGGCGCTAACGACAGTAAACATATTTTATCCTTATCCCGCAGTAACTCGGAATAAAAATATGATATATCTTAATTCAGGTTCTAAAGTCTGTGTGAAATCCGTTCAGCTAATCACGTGATTGAGTAACAAATATCCAATCTTTCGCATTTATAATATTAGTAAGATCCCTAAGTCAAAAAAATTGAAACTAATCAATATCGTATATTGTATGTATCTACAATTGTATTATTATAAGATTTGTAAATAATTATATGACGATTAATCGTAGTTAATGATTATTTCTTGTAAGATAAATATATTTAAAAACTATAATTCTGTCATTTGAAGGTTTTAAGAAGGTTATGTTTAGTTATAAAAAATTGTTCCTATAGTAATCAATAACATACGAGAGCCGTTAACAACCAAAATTAATATAAAGCATATAATTATAATTACGTCTTCCAATGCTTGACGAGATATTTTTCATGTTCTGAATCTGGGTTACGGTATATATTGATTCACAATTTTATACCTTTGCTATCATAATATATCTTTAGAACCCACCACCATCACCAATCAGGATTTTTCTCAGTTACTCTCAATTAATGGGTAAGGGTAAGTTTAAATCTCCAAAACTCTCTGATAAAGACGTTCTGAATATATGAAACACAATACATTTGTTTTCTATGATGGATATTATATTTTAAGATATTGTTAAATTAATAATGACTGCCTGGCAAAACAATTCAAGTTATACTGATAAAAAAATGACCGAGTCGACACAACGTGTCGGATGATAGAAACCAAATTTAAAGACTTTAATTTTTTTCATAATTATCAACATTATAGAATATCCGTAAGAGTTCCACAACTTTTGCTCTTAGACTAAAAGTTTATCCGTTTGAGGTAAAATAAGTACCGTTATTACAAAACAACATTTACATCATAGTATCTAATATAAAATAGCATTTTAGGAGAACCGAACCGAGATGGTATTTGACATATTAGTGTCAAGAGTCTACACATAATAGACACTAAAGATTACGAAACGTTAGCAAGTAGTGATGTGTCACGAGTCTGCAAATAAGTAAATGCCGTTTTACTTCTGACAGGTCAATGTAGCAGGTAGATTAAGGGATGTTACATCACTATGAGTAACAAATTTTTATCGCGAATGTCAAATAATCCATTTTTGGATGGTTAACCAAATCCTAACATATTTAATTTCAAGGACTGTTATAAAGATTAAAAAGTATACGCTTTATGTCGTCTGTCGTGATTTTTAGATTATTTAAATGAGTGATTTACAAAGTGTTCTATATCGATCCCCTAAGAAGTTATTGGTCCAGGGGTCCACGTAATTAACGGAATATAATAAATAGGGATCGATGAGAGGTAAAATCGGGTCTATGGCCTGTGTAGGATTACCAATGAAAAAAATTGTAGAATTTTCGTTTTTCCTGTCTTTGTTCAAATAACTGGATACGAGAAAAAGGTCTATCTGCGTCTAAATAAAATAAAACTATGGTTAGATGATAGTTTTAAATTGTAATGAGCAGATTTATTATGTTACGAGTATGTTCATTAAAATTACTTAAATTAACACATTAAAAAGGTAACATTCATATTTTTTATTTCGAAATACACGGAAACCATTCAGGTTCACGTAGGCTGACCTCACGAATCTAAGATGCGACTACAATTAAACTGCTCGTGACGTGCCATTTAAAACAAATATTGTGGCCATCCTTGTATTGTTCACGTTTCGAGAGGAATGTAGTGAAAAACGTGGTCTAGGAAAGATGGTCGATAATGGTAGCTAATGTGTTTGATTTTATTTAATCATTAAATGTTTCAAGGTATCACTTCTAGTTACGTCTTAATAAGACTCAACTAGCAACTTACGATTTTTTGGTTTATGTTATTTAATTCAACTATAAAAATACTTACAAACTATATTTATTTCCAGCGTTACTTTTCGTGAACCCTTGTAATTCTTAATCGATGTCAGTTTGGGGATCACTGGTATAGAATCTACAAATATTTAATTTTGTTCGCGATTCTCTCAGTAAAGCTTAGCCTAAGGTCTTCTTTGATTTTTTTAATAAAAAAAGTAGGATAAGCTAACTGTGTTTAAAGAAAGATGTATATTATTTTTCGTTCATAGTTAAGCAATCTAAGTTATTTCAAAAATCTCTACAATACTGCATTCACGCAGATTTGCATTGTCTTTAGAGTATTTGATGAAAAACCTTGGGAAAATGACTATTGTACACTGAACATGAATATGACAAATTATTATCAATCACAATCAATTAAATTGTATTGTTGATTATTGTTTGTACCTATTAATTTAAAAAATCACTGGTTAAAATCACGTTTGTTGTAGGGGATTATAAATACTTATTTTATTCTGTTTTTAGTATTTGTTGTTATAGGGACAACAGGAATACATCATTTGTGAAAATAGATATCATTGTTGATGACAAACAGACGGACAGCGGAGTCTATCAACACTATAACTAGGTCGCGTTTTTACCCTTTGGGTAAGGAACCCAAACCTTTACCCTTTGGGTATGATTTGTTACTGACAAAGGCACTTGAAGAAAATGTATTATTAGGTATTTAATTAGTAAAAATTTGATAAGTATTTATTAATAATATATTACCGGAATTGAGGACAGAACTTATGCTGTCGAATGTGTAGGTAATTTATTTAATAATATTTATTAAAAGAAACATCTGTAGACACTTTGTATTATTACAGAAATTTATTATTCAAATCTAGGTCATACAATGAAATGATTTAGCCGAATACTGAGTACTAAACAATTCGGCCACACATACTCAAAGTGTGATTTTTTTTTGACAACTTTTTTAAGATCAATATATCCAAATGCATGCATCATCATCATCCTAGAGGATATTTAAACAAAATTATCAATAGCCTGTCTGTTAGTATGTTTGTACGCGCATCAGAAATGAATGAACGGAACGAAATTGGATATGATTTTTATAGATGTCTAGCTAACTTAAAATCTAGGTTTTTGTCTTTTAAAATGTTTAAAAAGTTAGCCGATTAGAATACCAAATAGCCGGATATTCGTAGCCTTTAGTGAAAACTGTTTGCGTTATCTGAAGATCGTATCTTCGAAGGTCCTCTAATTACTATTACAAATATTAATCTTAATACAAATCCACGTAAAGGTCATTGCTAAACAAAATGTAAGTGATAATTACGTCTTTTATGATTTTACAAAGTTCAAGGGTCACTTGATTATATTTTAATGTGTTTATGTTAGTCATCTATTCATTGTTGAGTAACAGCATCTAGATCATCATTACACCGGTAAACATAAAAAACAACAATTTTGGCTTTAATTTTTGTCTTATTAGTTTAATCTTTAGTTTAGTCATGATGTTGGTAACATTTATTTGTGTAGTATTCTACTTTTGGAGTTGACACAACTATATCAGTTGTGCGTAACTGTATCAGAGATTCTTGTCAGTTCTTCTCATCAAAAGATCGCTTTTCGAACTGGTGGTAGCTTCAGACAAACTGACTGAATGACCAATTTTTACGTACTTTGTAAATTTAGAGTTTGAGTTTGCTAATGAAAAGTTTAGCAGAACATTGAATACATCACTGTGAGAGAAATCAATATTATTATATCGCGATTTATCAAGTAATGCTGAAGCTCTGTTTCTGAAGTACCTATAACCTTCGGGACTAATATTCCAGTCATCGATACTATAGGTCTGCATGTACCTATTAAATATAACCCATATTTAACATTATGTCTTTTTCTTGATATATAGTAGTAAAAGAGCGTGAATTTTATAAAATTAAATAAATAATTTATATTCAAATACATAAATTACTGACACACATACTCTCAATTACTCTTACCTTAGCCCAATGAGGTTTGTAGACCGACATAACCATAAAGAGCTTGATTGCATTAATTAACAACTCATTTGCTCATCACTTTTAGTTTTTCTCACAAAACCTGTGCAACTAAAATAATTAGTTTTCACGATATCTCCTAAAGTTATTTCTGTCTATTTTAGGGTTTTGTATTTTAAAAATGAAAGAAACCTTATATCAAATATTCTTAAAAATCTAGGATAAAATTCGAAATAAAAAAAATCCTTTACATTACAAAAAATATGTTTCTGCTTCTAAATAGCTTGCTACCTACGTCTATGTATGGAAACAACAGTTCTTTAACGTCAAACTTAAGTTTGTCCATTTTATATGTACATATTTATATTAATTACTAGGAACGTAGCTGTTGAGTATTGTGTTGTATTAATATAAAGTATATACAGATATTTCCTTTATTAAATATTAAATAAATAAATTACTGATTCGATGGCATTATAAAGGTCTGTCCATTAATATATTATTATATTTGATATGTTGATGTAGTTATTGCATAAATATCATATGAAATTACATATTGCAATCAATTTTCAATAGCATAGTAAATATTTGAGTCATTCGTAGGTGGAGTTAAAAGCCTAGTTGGGTGGGGTTTTAGTTACAAATTAATCATTGAGAATGTCAACTGTAATGTATGAGATCAAGTTGTGTCATCAGTTATAACTTTAAAAGGTTACTTATAATACAATAAGATCATCAATTGTATGCTACGTCCATAATATATTGAATATGCCGCAGTTTTATGATAATTTCGGATTACTATGACCAGATACAATAAATTCCTCAAACTATATAATATATAAATCCAAGTTTACCTAAACAAGTATTTGTTTAGGGAAACTTGGATTACCTTGGAACCACCAGCATGCAAATCCGACCGCCAAGTGTCATAGACGCGCTCCGGTCGAGGCGCATGTGGGCCAGGCTTACCCCCTCCTTCTCCCACCCCATTAATGCTGTGGATCTAGCGGGCCCTTGCTCAGGGTCCGCTAAAACCGCAGCATTTTTTTTTCACTCCCCCTCCTCACTGTATCTTCGAGGATGAAACGCATCGACAAAACAAGAGGGTATCTCTGTTTTTGCCGATGTCCATGGGCCACGGTGGCCACTTACCATCAGGTGGATCATCTGCTCGTTTGCACCTTGTTTACCATTAAAAAAAAATCTACTACTCCTTAGGATAAGGGGGCGTAACTGTCAACAAAAATATATAAAAAATTAAATTAATAGTTTCAGAGATCACCCATTCAAACATTAAGATAATTTTATTAAAAGATCAAACCTTTTTTTTAGATTTATTGGAAAATATATCTAAAAAATATAAGCAATTCTTCTAATTGCTTATTTAGTGTTATTAGATTTGTAATAAATTTCTAAAGATGCCAAAAAAGAAGGCCATGGTATACCTCTTAAATTATTGTTCGCTATATATAGAATAATTAAAATTCGGTTAGTTCTTTTCAATAAACGAAATAAAAGATGAGCTAATTTTTTTGTACATTATAACCCAAATAAGTTTGAGCAAATGCCGCTTGCAAATTAAATTCTTTTATCCTTATTATAAACACTTATAAAAACAGCTAAATGCAAGTTTAAAATGTAGATAAGGGTTCAGTACAAATAAATATTCAATAGACTAAAAAATAATCACCATGCACTTATAATATGTGTTGTATTTTTATAATATTTACAAAATCAATTATTTAGAGAAGTGAGTTTTTTTTTCAACATTTTAACTAGCTTTGTTTTGTAGTTGTCTAACCTTAAATGTGTATTAGAAGTGCGGCTAACGTGATTGGTTCTTACGCGACGGTTTGTCTCCCGAGCGCCTGTTATTTGTCAAAATAGTAAACGTCGAGTATTGAACTCCCAGACAACAGACAACATACCACGCTGACAATATGCAACTATTCCCAACACTTTTGCTCAAACGTACAGACAGCTGCTGGAGGTTATATCAATGTTTCTCCGAATGGGCTATTTTTTTTTAAAAGATTACTAACAGTATGGATCACATACTTCTAGTATTCCCTTTACCCCTCCTAGTAAGCTAAAATGCTTGTGTCAGGAGTGGGCCACGCCAGTAGACCAACACTGAGCTACTGACGCTTCAATGGGGGTTTTACTAGATCTACTAAAGAGATAATTGATTTCCGAGGTTATTTTACTATAGAAAACCTTTATCTTGTGACTTATTTTAAACTAATTGTAAAACTGTTTAAGGTAAGTAATAAACTTCTAATATTCTATTAACTCCTTCAACCATTGCAATGCGTTAACATTCGAATTTTTATACACCAAAGACACAGGCAGGACATTGACTCAACAGAACCCTAAAACATCAGTATCATAATTTAAACCTCCTATGGTCATGTTGCAAAATTGACATTGAACGTACCGAAAAAGAAAAGCTTATAGTGAATGAAATCGAAATTTATGTAGGATTTAGTATTTCGTGCCATGGTCAGGATGCGAGCCCTGTCCGGTGTCTCCGGTCCAACTGGTTTCTGATATAACACTTGCATAATGCAACATTCTCATATAATTTACTTTTAATTTATCTGAGGGCTTCCTTAGCCGACATTTTAGAGGAAAAGTCGTTAATTCTATTGTTTGAGTAATTCTTCTGTTTAAATCTACTCGTATTACGTTATTTTTTGGTTGTGTAATAGGTATATTTTTAAAACCTTGTCTGATCTGAAAAGTATACAGAATTATGAATAAAAATACCATTATTAAAAAAAATTGGTAATTGTAATAATTTGAAAATTGTTAATAATATAATATATTATTAGTGGGTTATTTGTATTTAACACGAATTTTCTATTATATAGCAAAAAAAATCCATCATCAGTAATAATCTCAATTATATGAAGTAGAGTGAGGTGATTATTATATTTAATATTTAATTCATTTTGATAAGTTAATATAAATCTATATTATTTATTTATAAATGCCCTATACGATGAATAACTATAATTAGACATTATAATGTATGCTGTTTACGAGTTTGCTGTCATGTCCTAGAAGTACCTTAGAACTCGTGATTTATAGTTATCAAAGTTTTTACATAGATATGACCACAGATATCTATGGGTATGACCTTCTTATGGATCTTAGTTACCATGCACAATTATCTGTCTTTAAACTCCTTAATTTTTTTTTAATAATAAAGTCTTTTGACTTTTTATTTATCAATGATTTTAAAGGTTTGTTAAGTATCTATTTCAAAATTGAAAGAAAAAATATTTAGTTAGATGTTATCATAAAAAGCATCAATTTTAACGTTCATGAATCATTTAAGAAATATTGTATGTACTGAACTGGTAGCATGAAATTGAATGAGTAATATTTATTTCTAACAAGTATAAAAGGTTATTTACTCATGGAAAATGAATAATTACTATTATATACACGATTATACAGGGTCAAACAGTATCCGTGATCTTTAAAACTTAGCTATAAAGATGAGAATTATAATCTATTATATTATTTATACAAAGAAAGTAGATTAGTTTAGAAGATAGTCACTACATATTATAAAACCAAGTCCACCGCCTCTATCTGTTCGCGATAAACTCAAAAACTATCAAACGGATTTTCATGTGGTTTTCACCAATAGATAGAGTGATTCATGAGGAAGGTTACAAGTTCAATTAGTTAAAGTCTCTTTATTTACAAGTTTCCAAAGTAAATCCCTACTAATATTATAAACGCGAAACTAACTCTGCCTGTCTGTTTGTTACGTTTTGATGAAATTGGGCACAGAGATAGACCAGATCTTGGAAAAGGACATAGGCTACGTTTTATCGCGAAAAAAAGGATTCAAGAGGTTGTAATAGCGGATCAAGTGATTGTTGAGCGGTAAGTCCGTTTAAGTCTTTAGGAGATGGTCAAATATAAATATAGCAAAATATGTTGAAAATTAAACTGTAAAATATTGCGATATAGAGATTATATATGACATTATTGCAACATAGCAATAGGGGACAAAATTTTGTATACGACGAACTCGAAGCTGGTGTGGATCGATTACTATTATATAAATTGTTATTCAGTACAAATTCCTTGTTGTTATAAAAGTTATTTTTATTTCTTTTAATTATTTATAAGAGATGAGCGAAGAATTAATGTTGCATTACTAGCTTGCTGATTCACACAAATTCCCGGAGAGGTTGCACAAAGAAGATTCTTAAACATCTCATTAAATGTTAAATAAATATAATAAATGCTACACGCCATCGTTTCACTGCCTACGGCTGTAGTTATGTATGATTACATATAATTTACATTACGCACATTTTAATAAAATGTTTATTTATACAAGTATAATTTGAAAATAAAACCAACCCACCTAAACCAATAACACCAAATATGGTGCTGGTTGAAAATTTTGGGAAACTGCATTGTGTTCAGTACTTCAACCAATTTTGTTTTTTTTTAGATAAGGTGCAAACGAGCAGATGGTCCACTTGAAGGTAAATGGTCACCAACGCCCATGGACATCGGCGAAACAAGAAATACTCTCTTGCTTTGTCGATGCGTAGCATCCTCGAAGATAGAGTGGGAAGAGGGAGTGAAGAAAAAAAATGCTGCGGTTTCAGCGGACCCTGAACAAGAGCCCAGAGACCACTAGATCCACAGCATTAATGGGATGGGAGAGTTAGGAGGTAAATCTGGCCTTTGAATGCTGGTGGTTATAAGCCAGTCGGGGAACAGCTCCCCTACCACCAAGGAGGTGCTGAGTTAGGTACTCGCCTCTTACGAGATGCTCTCCCAGCGGCAGAGAGGAATAATATTCTAACCCGTCCCCTCACGGGTTTATGCAACAAAATAATCGTAATCTTAAACCCTATTAGCAACATTATTTTCCTTACTCTATAATCAGGCCCTAGCGCCTATATAAAAAATAAAAATGTAATAATGGCATCATCAAAACAAATCATTTTGATTTTAAACACGAGGGATTTACTGAGTAGTCAATGGAGAATTATATATTCCACCTCAGGTTAAATCATCAGATATCCAAGATACCAAATTATAGTATCTTTATCTCTCATAAGTCAAACATTAATGGGCGCTTATTTCAATTTTACTATTTCAAAAAAATAAAAAATATTTTTTTCAATAATCTCAAAAACTATTTGACATAAAGAGTTAAAAATTTAGTGAATCATTTTTATTTGAGGTCAAATTACTGCTCCAAGTACAATTAGAAAAAGCCACAACGGCATAATTTCATTAGAAACTGTACCCTTTTGTCTCAATTATATTAAGTATAATATAATTTATTGCTTCAGAAAATTAAATTGTCATTTATAAATGTTTTAATCCAGCGAAACTAGGCAGCTCAACTAGTTAAAAATTAAAATCTGTGTCGTAATTGCTATGAATTGTCCACAACAAATAACCTAGGTTATTATCCTCCAACAAAAATAAATAAACGGCATTTTGTCATTTCACAATAGGTCGGGACGAGTCGAGATCCCTTAATTACCTGTCTGTTTGTGTATCCAAAACTGAGATGTAATTTAGTGTTGCACAACTTAGGGCAATGAGCACAAATAATTTTCTCAACAAGAACTTAATGGCCATGGCATATAAAATACTTAGTTCATAGTTTTGTTAACGTAATTTGGTTTAATGCAATTACGAGGACTGTTTACGATCCTGAGCCTACTCACGTTCATATACTTATATTTTACTATTCACCCATCCCGGCTTCGCACGGTTTCTCTACTTTAGTATACATATCCATACATACATACAAATAAATAAAATTGGAGTGTCTTTTTACAAACGCACACGGTACATATACCAAAAAAACATTTTTTTTTTTTTTTTTTTTACAATTTTTGTCTGTCTGTCTGTTTGTTCCGGGTAATCTCTGAAATGCCTGGATCGATTTTGATGGGACTTTCACTGGCAGATAGCTGATGTAACAAGGTGTAACTTAGGCTATTTAACATCTTGCTACGACGCATAGGAGCAGAGCAACACGCGAACGAAGTCGCGCGGGTCGCTTAGTATAATATAACTCGAATATATTAAATTAGAAGGAGAGGAGGCTATTGAAAACATGCAAATTGAGTGGACTATATAATTACAACAAGAACCTATACAGTGCTTTGTGACCAAAGTGTAGGTTTAAAGAGCTTTTCAACACAATTGCAACACTCGCCTCCACTATTCAGGTTCTCTATTTAGACCTAAGGTTAGGATAACATACAAGGACATATATAAACCTTCCTCTTGAATTATTGATGAAAACTGCATTAAAATCTGTTGCGTAGTTTGAAAGATTTAATCGTACAGACAGCGGGAAGCGGCTTTGTTGTATTATATATTGTGTAAAGATGTGCGAAAGTTTAACATGATAGTTTAGAGAATTTTATTTACATTGTCCTTCCTTAAAGTGTCCCAATGTCTCTTACATTCTTTGATGGGGTATTGAGAGCGAGTTTCAAAATAGCTACTTAAGCTGTCTATGATGTATTTTTTTCATATTATTTTTCGTATATATTTAGCTCTATATTTCAAGATTCTTAATAAATCTAATAATCGCTAGTAAAATATTAAAATAGGGAAAAAATATATTTACTATTATAATGGAGTTCACATATATAATAAATGTAATATTGTAAAGTTTTAATCTAACAGCAAAACAAACAATTATAATTTTGATAATTATATATAGATGCAACTAAAAAGTACTTTAGGTGTATAAGAAAGTAGAAAATAGTATTTCTTTTTTCATATCAAACATGATATATTTTTTACTATTAAAAGCAAATACATTAAAAAGATTTTTTTTTACATTCGATATTACTTCATGGCTTTTAGATTCTACTGAAGATACTTTATTCATTCATTATTACTTATAACAGATAAATGTTAATGGTTATTCGTTATCGTTAACATTAATGATTCTCATAAAATTTTAATGACTAACAATTTTAAATATGTTATGAGCTGTTTATTTTATTATTTTAATTACAATACGTGAACTATATGACTAAAAAAATTATAAACCTATGCACTATGCCTATTGTAGTACAGAATCATTAAATAATTAAAATATATGTAGTATTAACACTTTACGGCTGGACCCATTCGGCTAATTTTGATCTTGAAATATTTGTTGAAGTTCAGAGAAAGTTTAAACGGTGAGAAACATAAATAATAAGTAAAGGAAAATACTAAAACCAACACTTAAATTTTTCAATACGAAATGTTCCTAGCTATGAATCGTTTGATGTCTTTTTAAAAATTGACTGAGTCGAATACCAATATTCATAGGACAGGAAAACGTCTGTCGGGTCACCTAGTATGTTATAATACTGACTTAATCGAATAAAAGGAGTAAAGTTTATAGAACGTAACCTTTACATGTTGCAGGTCAACATGACATGTGAAACGATCATGTAAAGATCACTCGTTAATATCACTGAGAAAGATTAAATGATTTATATAATTAAATTATATCACAATGTACAACAAATTGTTGTTTATAGCACTCTTACTACATAGTTAGCATATTCGTTTAGTAACTTTATTTAACTACTATTTTTACTACATTTGTAAGCCACCGCAATAGCAGGTGATTCTTGGATATTACTATTTGAAATGGTGACTAAAATACATTAGAAAAATACATTAGTCACTCGGCTAACCGCTTAACTTACGTTTGTGTGGTTGTATGAAATCGTTTACTGAACGCGCTAGTTATATAATAAACTAATTAATTATTAAACCACTTAGCTGCGACATGTTTGTATCTTAATATTATTGGTAGAGCTCTACCTCAACCAATATAATAAATGCGAAAGTAACTCTATCTATCTATTTATTGAGCTTTCACGCTTAAGCTACTGAAGCGATTGATCAAATTTGGTACAGAGATAGACTAGAGCTTAAGAAAGGATATAGAATACCTTTTATCAACAAAAATGGAATATAGGTTATGAAGTGTATGTCAAACTGTGTGACCATAATTCCTCTTATAAAATGTTTATACTAATAATATTTAGTACCTATCAACAACCGAGTAAACGTGTAAAAGACTTATACGAGAACATATATTTTAAAAGATAATTTTATGGCTCGAGATTCACATTCTAAAGACCATCATATCATATGCGTTAAAGTTCATCTCATAAATATCCACGATGGTTCACTTGGGTTCAAATGTTACGAGTAAACGTAATCGTTTACGAAATGGAATCTATTTTGACAAAGATGCTCCTCTAACAATATAGTCTCTAGATTTTGATTTTGGTGGAATATTTCTTATTATGTAATTTATTGGCGGTTATAGAAGTCAAACAATACAAGCTACAAGTCTTTACAAGAATTTTAGACGTATTTTTTGAACAGTACAGGAAGAGGAGGGTTGGTGAACTCGGTAAAACCATGATCTCTATCAGACCTATAATGAGCCCAATATCTTCAAGACCATTAAAGTCGGACGCCTCATATGGACAGGACATGTCAAAAGGATGGGTGAAACCAGAGTACCCAGAGGGCGAAGAAATCAAGGTCGGCCAAAATTCAGATAGTTGGACGGAGTTGAACGAGACCTGAAGAACTGCGTAAGAAATTGGAGAAAAAAAGCCAAGAGTGGAAAAATATCCCACCGTGGCTGTAGCGTAAGAAGATGATGATATTGAAGTCAAAATGATTTTGATTTAAATAATAACTAAAGAAAACTGAATAAAACTACAAAATCTGGTTTTAAAGATAATAACTCTTTTAAACAGAAAAACTAATCATACATTTATGAATTATAAGATGATTTAAATATATTATTGTTGCTTTTTTTTATCGAAATACAGTTGTGCATAAGATACCAAAATACAAGTGTTTTTATTATCATTTTTTACACTTTTTGATCGTAATTTTTTATTTAAATAGGGATAAGTAGTAAACAAAATCACTTCCCGCAGTCTGTTAGATTAGATCTTTAAACAGATTTTAATGCAATTTTCATCAATAGACAGAGTAAATCAAGAGGTTGCATTATGTATAGCATATGAATATTATTTTACACAGCTTGAGTGAAGCCGGGGCGGGTCGCTTGTTGTTGTTATGTAAATCTTACTGTTATTTATAGGTCTTAAAATGATTTTACTAAAAATAACGAAGAATATTGATTTCAATAAATGTTATCATAATATCGTAATTTGATGAGCTAACCTTTTACGTGTGACCAGTCCTACCTTTACACACTAAAAACGTGCGTTCGTTTCTGATCTTATCTTATCTACACTAATAATAAAATTTGCCATTAGATATTTGTATGAAATTACTGATTAATTATAAATGAAAATTTGCAATTATAAATGTTTAATTTAAATAAATTATGTAAAGAAAATTTAAAGATAAAGACTTATAAAGATTTATAAATTTATTTTTAGTTTTATATTTAAAGGATTATTAGGAGTTTATAATGAACTTGTGACTTTACCCTGGTTTCGTTTCAGTACAATTTACTAATCATATTGTATTGTAATTATCTTAAAACTACGTCAACTTAAATAAACTAACTTACACTGCCATTTATTAGAAAAATATGGAAATAATAAATAATAAGAATCTATTATCCTATATTAAACACTAGCTGACCCGGCAAACGTTGTTTTGCAATATAAATTTGGGGTGGACCACCCTTATCACTTAGGGGGATGAAAAATAGATAGTAGCCGATTCTCAGACCTACTCAATATGCATATAAAATTTCATAAAAATCGGTCGAGCCGTTTCGGAGGAGTATGGTAACTAACATTATGACACGAGAATTTTATATATAAGAAGATTAAACTATATAAATAAAAATGGATTGCCTCTATGTATGTATGTGCATAACTCCAAAACGACTGCACTAAATTGGATAATTCTTTTTTTTGTTGTTTTAGTTATTGAAAGAAAAAGGTTTGTATAAAAGAAAAAGAGAGTGAGACAGAAGATAGTGAGATAGTTGTGTTTACTGAAAATCAGTGACATACAACTTACACTATAGAATAGAAATTCTACGGAAAATAGTGGGTAAATAGCATATTCCTGAGAGTATGTAAATAAGTGAATGAATAAATACACATCAATGAAACGAGGACAGGTTGTCTACTTTTTCAATAAACTCTATTTGTCATATTGAACCAAATAAATAAAGTGTTCAAAATTTTATCAAGATTTGTAACTTAATATGAGTTTATCCCAAAAACTAACAACAATAAAATTTATTTATATCTGTAGATATATTTTAGAGATAGTTTTATCTAAAATTGATGGGTAACCTTCATGTTAAATTCGTGAATAAATTAAAATAGGACATTTGCACTACACGACATGACGATCATGACTTTCAATGAAGACATTATAATAGAGACATACAAATTGATGGGTGGGTTGGACGAAATTTCGAAATATTAAATATCATGTCAGATTGAAATAAGTGATTCTCAAAGTAGACTATATCGATCCAAAATGGTCTATATAAAAAAATGTCTGAATCAAAGAAAGTAGTTTTTTTGAAACTTTCGAGAAAATGTAATATGTAAAGGTCGCGCATCTCACTTTTTATTTTCCCATATATAAAAATCAAAAATTCTTTATAAAAAAGCCTATGCTAAATTCTCAAAAATCATATTCCTTCAAAAGTTATTCAATAATATATTCTAGCAAAGTTATACTTTGCCCTTAAATTCTTCTTCCCTTAAGGTCTTCAGTCACATAAGTTTGGGAACCTCTGTTTTGAACTATTTATAAGACTACACAAAATATGTCTCTATATATGTCATAAGAATCACAATGACTTATTGACCTTGTAACATAGGAAGGGAAGAAATAGGTTGAACATTTCTTTGTTTATAACTCACTTTAAATGATTGGAATGAAGTATGTGATTATTTAATTTGAATTAAAATTATAACAAAAAGAGGTTTCTACTTAATTACTAGCGTTTAAATTAAATTGGTTAAAATATGACGGTAATTGTTAAAAATGTCAGAAAAAATCAAGCCATCTGGGAGCTTTCTTCGAAAACGCTATCGAATCCCTTTTGATACGATTTGTGTGATATTTTACTATCCGTGCGTAGCCAAGGCGAATCACTAGTTGCTAGTTATAACTCTTGTGTATTAATAACGGTAATATATTATATGTAACATAAATAAAACTGGAATCAAAACTCATTAATTTTTTATTGAAACTATCTAAATATTATAAATGTGAGGGTTGTATATCTGGATGAATAGATGTTTGGTTTATTCCTTAATCACGCAAAAACTGAGTAACGGATTTTGATGAAATTTACCACATATGTATATAGTTTTTAAATTGGATCAACACATAGGCTATTTTTTATCCGGATAAAAAAAAATATATGAATTGAACGCCTCAACATTTTTATGTAGAAATATATAGATAAGTAATTAAATTAAATGCATTTTTGTTAAACTCGTACTCGTGGTATTATATACCAAACCATGTGATGCCGGAGAGGGTCGACTAGTCCATAATGCTAATTAATTAATAGTCTCATTAACAATGTTTTACAAGTATAAATTAAATTCAAAGTCCAGTCATGTATTTGTTGACTTTTAAACAATAAACGTTGTACGGTAAGATTTTAATCATTGTCGCAATTACTCGTACATTTGCTATAATGTACGTATATTTCTAATGGCTTACTCAACCGAAGCTTGCTCTCACGATTCTTCATCACCTCAGAATATAATTATTATTAGAAGTGTCATGTGAACATGTTTTGAAAATGCAAAATTTAATTATTTATTTTGGGGATTTTGACAAATTGTGAGGTCATCTTAAAATTCAGATTCAGCTTTAGTAGCTATAGATTCCCGATCGTTAGGTCGTGGGTTATAAAAACCCCACTCATTTGACTACAGACGTTTTCCACTTCATACACAAGCATTTAAGCATTACTAGTAGTATGCGATCCATACTGCCAGTCTTCTTTATTAAATGTTGTATTAGAAGCTTATTACTGAGTTACATAGCTCATTGTTCTTATTTTAGATAAAAAAAGTTCATTTAAAAATATTAAAGAACAATTTATGTATATATATTGCGGAGATATCTTTATTTATAGAGTTAAAACCAGCCAACCGACTTAAAAAAAAACAAAAAAGAAGGTTTTATTTTGTTAAATGAATGCTATTAAGCGCATTTTAAATCTCTTAATTAATTTTATAACATTATGTTATTAATTTTTATGTTTAGGTGTAACTAAGTTTATTTATTTATTTTATTTTATTTTTTATTTATTTATTTAAATAGTTTGGCTACCTACGTGGCATACAATGTTTCCTAATACTAATTTTCACAATTACTTTATCTAAACATTCACATTGTATACCTCCACTTACAGGCTAACATGACATGCAACAGTAAAAAATGCTAAACTTATGGCATGAAATGGCAAAATAATAGCAACAATAAAAAAACTTAAGTAGAAGATATATTTAAAATAAAAAAAGGCGAACTAATAAAAATGGGTTTACTAAATAAAACTAAAATGTTACAAAATTTGTAATAAAGTTTCAGAGGTTTATGTTTTATTGTATATTATATGCATTATTTTTGGGTACATGGAGTACAAAATTTTGATTTTCAAATGCTCAGTATTTTCTATTTAGTCTAACTCAAGAATACCTAGACATTCTATTCATTTGTGCATTTGTTTGTAGGTCGATTATAAAACGTTGTGATGTTCAAGAATTAATGATACATCTGCGATTATAATTTATACGGTTATTTTGCTTGGAATTTGATGCACATTATATTTTGTATGTTAAATATTTCTTATTTAAGTGACCTACTTTGATAAATCTATATCGATAATAATGTATTGAATATTTAGCAAGCCAAAAATTAGTTTCACAATTTTAATCGAATCGTTATCATCGCTTGTTATGCTTCTTAACCTTAAAAAAACTTCCCTTATTTGCAGATAAAATAATAATATATTTATTTATATTACATCCTCTTCTTGACTGAAGTGTTGTATTACTTAAATCTGTCAAGAGGCTTTTGAGTGATGACCGTATAAATATTGATCAATTATGTCTTCATTTTGAAAGATAAAGTTATAACTATTAATGTTTATAAAGCTTATTTAAATAATACAAATACAAAAAACTGATGTTTGTCTGTCCAAAATTAATAGACTTTGCCATTAAAGATACCACTTACTGAAGTACGATAATAACTTATTTATTTATTTATTTATTCTTTTTGCACAAAATAAAAACAATGTACAAGGGCGGACTTAACGCTATTACAGCATTTTCTACCAGCCAACCCAGAATTGTGCAAGAGAGTAAACAGTAGGCGTGCACAAAAAGTAAAAGCAAATTATAAATAAATATAACTAAAAATAAATATATACACAAAATATTAATACATAATACAACTTATGTTGCGTTGTATAAAAATATATTCCCTTATAGAGTGTGAGAGTGAGTGAGTGAGTTTGTATGTTACATATAGAAACAACTATCTGATTTGTAATAATATAATAATAATGTACAAGAGAAATATTATTATAAAAATGTAAAAAAAATAAGTAAATTAATTTCACTGTGTTGATACTCGATGTTGAGTTATGAAGATCATATTTTTCCCTTCCCACCGATCCCTTCCACAATTTTAAGATAAATCATGTAAATTCAAGGGCAGCTATTTATTATATTTCAGCACAAAACAATGCCTTATTTTGTAAGTAGGTGTATTACTGACAATGGCGTTTCTTCTCACAGGTAAAGAAATTGTGAAACATCGATCGGAACGTCTTTGAAATTTTTAAGTTTACTGTTTTTGTTTAATAATTTAATCTTACTAATATTATAAATGTGAAAGTTTGTATGTTTGTTACTAAATCACGCAAAAATGGCTTAACGCATTTTAATGAAATTTGGCATACAAATACTTTATAACCTTAATTAACACATAGGTTACTTTTTATCCCGGAAAAATTCATACTTCCTGCGGGATAAAAAAAAAAATTAATATTGAATGCTTGAGTATTTTTAAATAGCAATATGTTAAAAAAATATTTTTTTTTGTTAAACCTAGTAAAGAACAATGATTAGGTATGAAGAAGGAATTTATGTTAATGAACTTAAAAATATGTGACCTTAGTATGTAACTAAATATCTTATGTTGTTGTTACATACTAATTAATATTAAAATCAGGTTGTTTTAAATTTTAATGAATATCATAATTTACAAAATTTCGGAAATTATAAACTTAGTGGGCAGTTAGGTTCTTAAAGGACCGAAGAATTTCGCGCTCAAATTTTTTTTGATAAAATATTAACCCGCACACGAAAATCAAATTTTTCCCGACATTAATAATGCATGTTTCAATTGACATATCTATCGTCAACAGCCGTTGCTAAAATTCGTGGCCTAGTTTCAGCTTTAGTTTCATTTCACACGGTACGACGACAAAAACGTCGATGTTTGCTAATTCACTAATACTCGAATATGTTATGCATATACTCGTCTTCGGTACAGAATTAAACCCTGATAAAGGTGTAGGCTTTTACTTTAAATCTTATTGACCAGTCTAAAAAATTTAATTAATTAGTTAATAAAATTTATATTGTACCAAATAATCATTTTAAATAAATTATTGCATTACAAATTCTTTCTTTGTTTCTTGGAATGGATTTATTTAAAGTTTTAAATTTCAATATCAGAAAATTAAACTCGTTAACTACTTTTCAAACAGTAAAAATATTTTGTATCTGTCTTTCTTGTCTCAAATTAGTAATTTTCATTATAATGACATGTTATTCTGTTCGTAAGCCAATTTGAACATTGTCCTTTAAAATTTATTACATTAGTAGGATATTAATAAAATTTAATTGAGTTCCGTCTTTAATAGCTAAAGTTTAAAAGTTTAATATTGAACAATAGATTTATAATATACCGTATCAACTTTGACCTCAACGTCTATAAAAAACATTGACATCTGAATACTAATATGGATATAATTGATTAACATTTAACATATTATTAAGCGTATTAAAATGATTGGCCATTCATGATTAGAAGTCTGTCAGTATTGCACTCAACACATTCGTTTAATTGAATGAAAAGGTCATTCGTGAATGGAAGATCGGTATAACAAATAAAAAATTAACTGATTTGTTATATTTGATTAGCTATTTAGTAATAAAGTATCCTTTTTATCATAACGATAAGCTGAGCACCTGAGAATCACCCTAGATTAAGGTCTAAGAATTTCCTTGATATTTACTCTATACTAAACTATACTTTATTACTTCCAAAGCAATTTGGAATTTTTTATACAATGTTTATATTTAAGGCGTAAATTTGTTCGTTACAAATAACACAACATAAAAAAAATTATGGTTCATCCCTTCTCGCTGAATAAAACTGCTCTATAAGTAGTAGGAATAATTAAAAATTTGATAAAATAAAATTAACAGAAAACGTGAATTTCTAAAGATAATGTGAAACATAGTGTCCTAAAATAGGACGGTGGGAAGGAATGGGTTAAAATAGGATATGTATGGTATTTTTAATTTCAATCAAGGGTTATTTACAGTATTGATAACACTAAACATTTAGATATAATGAATTGGTTTTCATAAGTACTTCCATCCCTTCTTTAAATCTCCTTAAATTTTATTTTTTATCTCTATATCAAAATTCATTTAAATCAGTTTAGCTATTTAACATTTAAAGTAGACACTAATAGAGATTTGAAAAAGGATTTGAAAAAATCTTATCTTCAAATGACAAACTTTGAGCGTGGCTAAGTATATGATTCTTTTGGTTATTAAAAAATCTCTCCCTACATATCCCCGCTCATCTCTGATTAAAACGCAGCCTAATATTACGATAAAAATATTGCCTAATATCAATAATTTTTAATAACTTTTAAAGATTTATGTTGCACCTTGAAAATGCCTAAACTAATGTAGCAACAACAGAGTCTTCTTAATTAATTACTTTACATCACAATACTTTGTATTACAATTATAGGAAACATAATCGTTTAAAAACACATAAAAATGTAAATGTTATATATCAGTAACATCTACCAAATAATAAAATAAACCTTGAGATTTAATGTACTGAAGATTTTTTTAACTGACACTGGATCAATTAATATGCAAAATTTGAACTGGTCGACAGTTTCGTCCTTGACATATGTAAAATTTATGATATAGTGATGTTTTTATTAAATAATAAATGTACAAATACTTGTATATGTGGGAGTAATATGTTTTATAATAATATAGATTTCTAATGCTAATTAATTGTGTGATATAAAGACACAAAGATGAGTGTGACTTGTTGATAAGAAAACACGTCTTAATTTTATTTAATACTAGTCTATGCGCACTAATATTATCCCGCAGGAACTATGAATATTTCCGGTATAAAAAGTTGGCTATGTGTTAAACCTGGTTATAAAGTATCTGTATGCAAGATAGCATCAAAATCCATTCAGTAGTTTTTGTGTGATTAAGTAACAAACAACTATTAAAAAAGCATTTATTTTTCAAAAAAAATATATTTTTGTAAATAATATTATGTTTTTTTGTTATTTTATTATGTTATTTTTTTACCCTGCAAGCGCCATCTTGTAAAAAAAAATTGAAGTAGGTAAATTTTTTGGTTGTAGGTAAAATACTAGCTTGACTAATAATAAAGCGAAAGATATTTAAATGAATCAAGTATTAAGGTCATTAAAAGTAAAAACATAAAACGAGTTTAAAAAGAAGAAAAAAGGAAAATTATCTCCATAATTTAACATTTAAATATACACAAAACGTGACTTCAACTAGCAACACAAACTTACTAATTATAATTTCTAATGAGATGAAATAAAAACTGGTCGACCCGCCTTAACTTTGTTGGACTAAAACATTTTTAAATGTTAGTCAATTTATTAAGTTAGACCATGAAACCACCATGAAAACCGTATCCAATTTTGTACAGTACTTTTTGCGCAACGCATACAAACAGACAAACACATTTTTTTAGAAATTATTTTATTTGCTTCTACTGGTGTTATGAAGATCCCTTAAGTTATCTTAAATGTCTTCTACTATTCGACCCGCCCTCGTTTCGATGAGGTGTATTCAAATCCTTCAATCACTTACACATCCATTGAATTTTATTCTTTAATGCGTGATCACACTGAATATCTTCTGTCTCACTCACTTTATCCTTTATACAAACCTTGTTCTGACAATAACTAACACAACAAGAAAAGAGTTATCTAATTTGGCGCAGTCGATTTATTTTTATTTTGGATATATTTATTAAATTATATTTTTCATTAACAGATATTTCATAAAAGATTGAGACATCTTCACATGTAAATAATTATACAGATAATAAAGTAAATAGCTCGAACCTTTTGAACGCTAATAAAAACTGTAATTTGTGCCTGTGAAAGGTCACATCTATAAATCTTGCAATCACAATAAGACCATAACTAATTTGGCCAAGATTATAATCATAATATATATTAAAATCCCAAAAACCTGTACCTACTCATAATGGCTGCGTGCTTATCTACCGTATCTATATACATATACTAACTAGCTGACCCTGCAAACGTTGTTTTGCATTATAAAATTGGGTGGGCTACCCTTATCACTCAGGGGGATAAAAAATAGATAGTAGCTGATTCTCAGACGTACTGAATATGCATATAAAATTTCATAAAAATCGGTCGAGCCGTTTCGGAGGAGTAGGGTAACTAACATTGTGACACGAGAATTTTATATAATATTATAAAGAGGTAGAGTTTGTGAGTTTGTAGAGGGTAATCTCTGAACCTACTAAACCGATTTTGAAAATTCTTTTACCAATAGAAAGCCACATTATTTGTGACTGCCATAGGCTATATATGAACCCGAAAAAAAAAGACTTTTTTGTAAAAATCGGATTTGCAAAATAAGTCAGAGAAAAACGGTCGAACGAAAACGTTTGTTACGTACGTAGAGTATGAATGAATAAATGAGTGTGTGAGTGAGTGAGTGAACAATTTGAATATACCTCAGTGAAGCGAGAGTAGGTCGGTTAGTAAATAAAAAAATTAAGAAGGTATTTAGTAACATATTTTGTCATATGTTTTATAAAAGAAACCATAAAAGCGATCACTTCCATAAACGTTGGGTTTTTAATGCGTTGATTACTTAATTATCAAGTTTCCTTATACATTATATTATTAAAGGGTAACCAAACTAATTATCTTATTTTTAAAAATCCCTAAATTTGTACAATAATCCTAAAACCGGACAATTTACGTGATATGCGGGACCATATTTTCTACCATATTGACATTTCCAACCTTTTAGATAATTAGTCTGTGCTTTTGTTCTCTTAAAGATTTCATGACAGTGTGTGTAGCAAAAACTACTAAGCAGCTACTTATGCAACTTTGCAATTCTATAGATTATTAATTACAAATTTGGTCTGTACAAAATATCAATGGATATTTTCAACAGTTCTGGAATGTCAAACATTTTCACAGATAAAATAGCCATTCAAAGCACAGATCATCGATCTTAAACCTCTGTTCATTCATCCACAGATTATGCAAGCTATTGTGTGCGTGTGACATAATAGATAATAGAGGCGACACTTGCTATTTTTTGTCTGTGATTTATGGTTATTGCTGGATTGTCTATATTATCTGAATTATTTTATATCTTCCGGCGTTGTATCATTTGATATCAAAGGTTGAGAAGGTTGTGAAGAAATAATTTCGTATTTCCTATTGATTTTTTGATAAAAAGGTTATATTATTTGCTAGTGTTGCCATGATTACATAAAACAGCACAAAATAACATTCAGCACTGATGCCACTTAAGTTGGCAGGGGTTTCCTCCAAAATTTAGGATTTTTAGGGGGTAAAATTTTATTACAGAATATCTATAATTATTTTACGGGTATTTTCAGGTAATCCTTGTGATTTTAAAGGTTTTTATTAGGCTTTAGGGAAAAATATTTTAGTAAGTTGGTAACACTGACTGGCAAATACAGTTTTCAAACATAATCCTACTGTGATCTTTACATAATCGTTATGAAAATAGCTGAGAATTTTGCGGGAATTCATTTTAGCGCTCACCTAAATGGTGGCAAGTCTTTAAGTTGAATACAACACATACCTAAAGCTCGTTTAAAAACTAATTTCCCATTAATTGTACTCAAGTATACAATTACAGTACAACAAGAACTTGCTTTCTCTCGTGATCTACCGTTGTGTTGAATGAGATGTCTTGGAGATTCCACTTTCGTTTTCATCGATAATGATGTAAGTATATTCGTGACTCAGTACTGGCTCGAGTATATAATATAATACTATAATCAATGCAATCATTACCATCACTATCATACATTACGGTGTCTTATTATATTAACAACGCCATCTATATTTAGTCTGTACTAACAACATCCATTTGCCCTTTGGGAACATAACCATACTACGTGACCTGTCCTTGGGGGAGTTACCCCTACTAATATTATAAATATGAACGTAAGTTTGTTTGTTACGCTTTCACGCGAAGACTACTTAACCGATCATCATGAAACTTTGTACACATATTCTTGAGGGTATTAGAAGTAACATAGGATACTTTTTATGAAAAAAAAAACGAATGACAAACAATTATATTATTATTAATTATTCATTTCTTTTGTAATGATCTCTGATACTTATTTAATGGCTTCAATGCGAGCGAAGCTAGTTATTTATAAAGTACTAGCTGTGTCCTGCGGTTTCACCCGCTATATTTTGGATAATTCACACTATATCTTTATAAATTATAGCCAACGTGTTATTCTGGTGTATAAGCTATATTATTGTAAAGTTTCATCAAAATCCATTTAGTAGTTTTTGCGTGAAACAGTAACAAACATCCATACATTCTTACAAACTTTCGCGTTTATAATATTAGTAGGATTGATGTAGATTGACTTTTCAGCTTAAAAAGTTACATAACTGTTAAACTTCTGTAGGAAATGTATTTAACGCTGTATCATAAATTGATCACAATGACAAATACAATATTACTTGATTGCGAGAAATATTTTTACATACACAATGGTAAGCTAAATAATATAAAAAAAATATCTAGACTTTTAGCTAATTCTGAAATCTCGAAATCAATTGCAATGCTCATCATATAATATTCCATTAAAGTTGTGGTTTGATTTGTCCATTGTAACCCCAAGAACCACAATGGTCTAGCAATTTATATAATAGTTGACCTATTGACCATTTACTGTCACCTCGAGACTTGTGACCCAGGTGCAGGTTTAAAACAATTTTACGGTATTAACACTCACATCAATTTCTCAGTTAATAACATAAATGATACTAAATGAGGAAGACCTAGCAATTACACTAGCACTACGATAGATAATATTTAATATGAAATTACTTGTCAAAGTGCCTCTGATCGCGTAACTGAATCATCAAGTGATTCTATTCTTTGTTCTTTAAATATTCTTTTTATACAAGTTTTCTTTTAAGTTTAAACTTTTATTCAGTAGCTTTATTTTGTTGTTTATTTATTTACCTTATTTTTTAAATTTCCTGGTACTCTTGTTGTATATATCATATTAAATAGTTCGGATTCCTTATGACAAAAATGTGGATGTAACCTTTTATAGGATTCCGTTAAATATCGCCATTTCCTATCTCAATTAATACCTAACCAAAACATTAAATTTAAATATAAAGTTCTGTATATTTATTTAGAAATAATACATACAAGAATTTTGTTAGGTATTTAATATAGTGATGACAGAAACGATAGAGTATTTAAAAAAATAATATTTTTAATATAACACACATTATAAATAGTTGGTCATTAAATAATTTACATAAAATAAAATTTAATCAGGTTTATTGTTTTAAGACAAGAATTAATTGTAGATGCTTTGTCTTGATACTTTTTTTTATAATATGTTAATATAATTATTATATTGAAATGTCAAACGATAAAGTCTTGTCAGGCAATTTATTTAATAACTAAATTTTTTTTACGAATTTTTTTTTAGTAAAAAATCAGAACGTTCTTTAGATAAAGTTATTAATTTTTTTTACGAATTATTTTTTAGTAAAAAATTAGAACGTTCTTTAGATAGTTATTAATTTTTTTTAACGAATTATTTTTTAGTAAAAAATCAGAACGTTCTTTAGATAAAGTTATTTAAGAAGAAAATATAATTCTAATTTTTGATAAAAAATAAAATTTGCCAAATTTATGTCTAAATGGCAATAGATATTTCGATATACATTAAATTATTTAATACGACATAAGTATGTACATATTAAAAAAATATATATTTTAATTTATTTTATTTGATTAATATTATTTATGGTTTATTATTGCTGAGTTTCTGAATAATATTGCATTATATTTAATAGCAACGTAAATAAATATTGACAGCATACATAATTAATTACTGTGACATCTTTAATGTAACTTTGACCTAACAAACAATAAAAGAATTATACTCCATTTATGACTAGGATTATAATCGATCAATATTAGTTCTTCGTTTTCAAGGTTTTATTTTAGGGTTCCGCTACTCAAGAAGAAGTTACTTTGATGTCTTACTCTAGAGGTCCGAGTTCGATCCTGAGCACACACCTCTATCATTTTTGAGTTATGTGTGTTTTTAGAAATTAATATCACTTGTTATAATGGTTAAGAAAAACATCGTGAGGAAACCTGCAATCCGGAAAGTTACCTAAAAATCAAATGTGTGTGTGATGTTTGCCAGCCCGCACTGGGCCAGGGAGAAAACCCGGCTCAGCAGTGGGCCATAGACGGTTTATGATGATGATGATTAAAAACTGAAGTTTGTTTGTTTGGTCGGCCGCGCTTATCTTAGGAACTACTGATATGAATTGAAAATATTTTTTAGTGTTGGATAGACAATTTATGAAGGAAGGTAGCGTACAATGGTACAATACTTTATAGCACACTTAAAGGATATACTGAAAACTGTATTTGAAAAAAATGTTTGAGGATGGAAATATTAAGCTATCTGCCAGTGAAAGTCCCGTCAAAATCGGTTTAGCCATTTCAGATATTAGCCGGAACAAACAGACAGACAGATAAAAATTATAAAAAATTTTTGTTTAGTTTTGGAATATATGTACCGTGTATAAATTCATAGGCACTTAGTAAAAAGCGGTTTTTTTAGTATAACAGACACTCTAATTTTATTTATTTGTATATATGGACTGTTCGGAACCCATGGTGCGCGACTCCGACTTACACTTGTTCATTTTTTATGTTGTTCTTTAGACTGTTTATAAGGTCAATATATACTCGTAAGGACACATTATTGTATGTCGCGTTTTTGACCGTGAATGGATTAGTTTTTAATGACTTCATTTTAATATGGCGTAAAAAAGCAGAAGATAAATTTGATGTTGAATTGGTTTTATTTAAACTAAAGTAAGAATTATATTTAAGTGTTATTAGTTTACTGGAATAAATTTTTACAAGGTAAGCTACATCATATTTAAAGAGTAGACGAAATTTTGTAAACCATTTTTTACCTAAAATTAAAGTTTCAGTATGATTTTTTAATACTCTATGAATACTTACGAGAAAACCGAATACATGAATGGAAAAGGAATTTAATTTAAATAGTTAAACGTAACTGTATTAATCATTTTCAATAAAAACAAAAAAAGGATTTCTCAGGATCACATTTTTACATTAATAATGATGGGGTTTTAATGAAATTTTTGAATTATCATATTGTCTATTATATTATCACTTTTTCTGTATGTTTCTTTTTCCTTCATTTAAAGGAATTGGTACGGGAGCCAGATTCAAATTCGGTCACTCATTTCCTCTTGAGTCAAAAATCGTATACTGCATAAGGAATATAAATTATGATTATTTGTGACCATCAGCTGTGATTGCGTGGGTGGGGAGAGCAGCGGCAACCCCCCAAACATGTCGAAAAAAATTTTTTTTTCACTCATTTCCTCCCGTTTGAAAATTTGTCGGATTATAGTTTACCTAGTATCTTGAAGGAAAAATAAAGTCAGCTGACCATAACGTGGTGGAATATACGTCAGCTGGCTGCTTGACCATGTTACATTTTGATTTTTTATAGCAAAATCACAGTTAGTAGTTTAGTATAGTGTAGTTAATAATTTGTCTTATTACTAAATAGCATTTTTGGATTATCCAAAAAAATTGTTCTTAAAATCGTTAATGATTTTTCCAATGTTAACAAAATATTATATATATTTTAAGGACATATTTATTTTACTCATCTGACAGATAAGTGTAAGTGCATACTAACTGTAATAGCATCAATTAGCGTGTATGGACAAGGTGGAATTTTGTAACCTAGGATACTTAGAAAAGCTTGAGATGCGTCAAACAAATTAATTTATGCAAACATTGTGCAAATGACTGGTAGTCAGTAAGTCAGTCGGTACACGTAGATGATAGGAATCAGATTTTAGATGAGACGCATTGTAATGTTACTATGATGGACACTATGTCAAGGAGCTTATTTTGTAATTTTTTTATGTTTAGCAATGTATTTAAATAATAACTTTTATACTAACTACTCCCTAATTAATAAGGGATTTTTTTAAATTTAATATCTCTAGAAATCATATAGACAGACTGATCCAATTACACGCGTTAAAAGTAATGAATTTGATAAACAAATTTAGATTAGTGTGGCCAGAAAAAAAAATAGTGTTACAATTGTGGTAGAAAAAAAAACAATTTTCTTCGTGATATTGGGAATTTGATAAGTTCTGGAGCCGAGCCGTGCCTGGAACGGCCGAAGGCCGCTAGTAGTAAACAAAATTTCTTTCTATTTTTGCGCTAATATCTTCTGAACCAAGCAACATATTTTCATACGGTTTTCTGTAATAAAGAGGATAATAATCAAAGAATATTTCTGTATATAAATAATAAATATAGTAATACAAAATGGCTGAAAAATCTATCAAAAATGGCACGGGTGGCTTCACTGACAAAGCTTTAAAAATATTTTTATATAATTTTTAAAATGTCTAGATATCCAAACACTATTATGTTAATTTGAATGTTTAATCGAATATTGTACAGGAAACCAACTATTACGACTATTTGCTTCAAAGGTTAATTAGTTTGCCAATGTGTGTCATCATCTTGCATCATTTTGCATTAAAATTAGAAGTATTGAAATCTGATACTATTGTTAATACGAAATAACTGTATATTAAGTATATATTTATATTGAAATACATTTTAATAAGTCGTGACTACAATATCGAAGCCGTAATATCTATATCATTAACATATTTTATTTAAAAACAAAACAAGCAAATATATAAGTAAATATAAATAGTAAAATGTATGGAAAGTAAGTTCATAGAAAGTCAAGTTCAATTTCAAGACCTCAACGAAAGTGTCGAATAATTGCCATGAAGTTATTTACTTTCTAGACAAATTGTTTCCATTAAAGTATTTTCTTTTATATTTTAAATATAATTATAGTATATAAAGGTTTATATCTTATATATATCGATTTTAAAGTGAGAAGTAGCCTTTACTTCTCTATCTTCGACTTTGAATAAATAAAAAATGATCTAAATCCAAACACAACCCTTAGCTAACTAAGAGACCCCATTGTTTTTTTTTAACTTCTCCATTATTAAACGAAGTATATATTTTTAGATATATTATATTTAAAAACAGCTTTAAAAGTATAAAAGTAAAGGCTATCTGGCACCGGGAATAAAGAGCGAGCTTCCGATGGCTTGGACTTCAAAAGAACCTCCTTAAAATACCTAGCTTGTCCAGGAGTACCGGTTTCTGAAACATACCCTTGCCCCAGTTATCCATGTGTCCTCATCTGACTTGTCGAGAAGTTCTTTTTTAGTAAATTTAGAAAACAATGCAAACGGATAATCATGACCGCCATAACCTTAAGTACAAGTTTTACTAGTTAGTAACTATGAGTTAATATTTATTTAACTTAACTAAACTCATTTTTTATATTAATATCATAAGGACATGTAATTAAACCGTTATAATGTCGATTAAAAATAACAAGAATCCGTATAAAATTACACGAGGATATTTTTACATCTTTCAGAGCCAGACTTCCTGAATTCAAAGGTTATTTAAAAATATATGTTTACTCTGGTTATTGATATTTAATTGACTTTATTTTTTTTTGGTGTAGTTTATATTTAGTATTTCGACGTCTCAAAGTATTATTAGAATAGTTTCTGCCATTTTAAAGTTTATAGCAAAATACCAATTTCAATAATAACTTTAAAAGGTGTATTTTTGGATGGCCCTTTATTTTGTTTTATCTTTATATGATGTTTAATGAGCTAAAAAAGCAGTGTCTGTTGGAAAATCAAAACACGTAGACAAAATTATATTGGAACCTTTTTTTTAATGAAACTTCTACTGTAAATGATATTAGCATAAAATTCCTCATTATGTATTTTTTACTCCCATTATTCTTTGTAAATCATTAATTTAATATTTCACGTCAGCCTGGTCATTTTGACCTTAAGTAGCAGTTATGGTTTACGAAATCTTTAGCTAAAAAATTCTATGATTTAAACTATTAGAATTGAATGAGCGTCAATTGATCAATTCGTAATCTAATAGACCAACATCTAGGTCACAAACTTTAAGCACTATTTGGGTATTAATTTAATTGTTTTTATAGGAGGTAATAATCAACAAATCTTTTTGCTTAAGAGGTAGAAAAATAGGCAAGAATTCTTGTCTACATACTTGAACTGTATGGTTAGTCATTTATATGATAGTGGTCAAGAGTTCCCTTTCGTATTAGCTTCTGATAGGTTAGAAAACCGATTAACATTAAAAATATTCCAATTCCAATACCTAAGTTGTATTTGAGAAATATAATTTTCTTAGAGCATTACCCAATACAAAGTTATTAACTCAAACAATAGGCGTATATGATGTTTTACGATAGGTGCTCAGCGTTACAAATCATTATATTTTGTATGTTTGACCTATTGCCTAGTTACTAGTTGGCTTATATCCTCGATTATGAAAACATGAATCGTTTCTTAGTACATCTTTCAATTTTTAAAGGCTAAAACACTCGTTTTACTTAGGGTTGCCAAATGCTCACTTATTATGTCCGGGACTTTGGAAACCATAATCTGAGACAATTCTGATATAATAAAAAAAATCAGCCAAGTGCGAGTTGGAAAAAAGGTAATCTACAAATAAACAGATATTGCCTATGTCGGCTATATTGTCGGAATCTGAGACAATAAGGTCTGGACAATACCCAAAATTGAAAATCTCAGTTTTCCCGACCAATCAAAGTGATAACAAATTTTGATTTATTACACAAACTAATGTTAAAATTGTTTTGTACACCTTAGGGAGACTAGTTGAATAATAACTTTAAAATAAAAAATCCAAGTAATTTTAAAATGAGTTTTAAATATTAAAAATTAGCTTCTATTTAGTTTAGATTTTAATCAGGGATATTCTTTATAAATAAGCATAGAAATTAATTCTAAAAAAGTCAATCGTAAGAAATCACCTAAAAATATATAAAAGAAGTATGTAATGATGATTTAAAAAAAAATCAAAATATTGAAATGAACTGTATCTATATTTGCATAACATTTAAATTCAGTAACAAAGTTGTTATAATCAAATAACACATTTTTACACATTACGATATTTACTTAAGACGCGACTACGTGATTCGTAATACGTTTCTATTTTGCGTAACTTTGTCATAAATAAATAAGTGTAATTTTTATTTAAAGTAAAAGAAGGATAAACCCATGAACTAATTAAACATTCTAGTTTCATCATCAAACTCTTAACATCTAGTAGAACCCACTGAAGTTCTATTATCCACTTCTTATTATCATCATCAAGAAGAAGAAGATTACAATTAGATTTTTTTATACACACATTTAATTCGAAATCTATTTTCAATCCATAATCCAAAAAAATTAAGGAAAAAGATAGAAGTGTGTTAACAATTCAATAAAACAAATTAATTTCCCTTATTGTATACCTGGCCTGATTAGCTATTAAGCTATTTTAGACCATTATTTAGATCATAATCTACTATCTTTTATCTATATATATGTCGGCGCGTAAGTTAGACTTAGGTTAACCTAACCTTAGGTTTAAAGAGAGAACCTGGGCAGTGGAGGAGAGTGTTTTAATTGAATAAAGTGATCCCTATAGTATTAAGTCTACTCCTCGGTCACAAGTTCAAGGCACTGATTGGTTTCTCTCGTGATTGTAAGATATCATAATATTTAGTTATTTATTGGTTCAGTAGCAGTATCTTCGTTGCGTTTACCCAATAGTCCATTCAATATCACTCTGCCCGCGAAGCGAGGGCGGGTCAGCTAGTAATAACTTATGAAATCGCCACTAGCACTGAAAGCAAGTAATTTCATTGCTGATTGGTAATCAATATCTGGACCTCTTGAGTTGGACACAAAAGTCTTAAACACTAGTCTATCATAGTTATATATATATAAATTCATATATTCCGCATTCTGTATGTAGCTGAGGGCGCATAATGTTACGTATTTGTGTCACTTTCGCTTTTGAAGATGTGCGAGACGAATCTCTAGTTTGTTTTGACGCCTAGACGTATACGAATAACCATTTATGACTAAATGTTAAACTTAAATTATGTTAAATATTATCCTAATTCTAACTTGATTTAATTTTTAATATAATAAATCTGTTTGTCAGTCTGTTTGTGTCTTTCACGCTTTAACTACTGAACCAATTTTGAGGAGTTTTGGTACAGATATATACTAGAGTTTGGGAAAGGATATAGGATATGTATTAATTGCGAAAAAAGGATGAAAGGGTAGAAATAGGGTATGAAGTGCATGTCGAGCTGTGTGACAGTTTATGTCTTTGCTTGCGCCATCACGCAAAATCTACTGCACTGAATTGGATACGGTTTTCACAGTTTAATTGCTGCAGATTCAACTTAAAAGATAGACTTTGTTTCATTTAAATAGGATGTAAGGAAAAAAAGTTTGTCATAAATAAGTCACTACCAGTTTGTGCAGAATAATATGACACGGATAAATGGATTTTTTATTGGTCTTCCATAATGTATTAGTTTTATTACAAAATATCTTTAATCAATTCTGAATATATTATTTAATGATAAATTAAATAATTCCAAATATGGCAGCTTACCATATAAAACCAGATATAGTAATAAACTAAGAATTGAAAAGGAAGGTGTGAAAGATTTTCGTAATGAATATGTCCAACAAGACAATTTTTACATATAAGTAAATAATCGTAGAGTTATGAATAACTAAATAATTATACTTTTAGTTATGTGGTGTATTTCCAAAGTTTAAGATCCAAAGCCAGCGAAATCAAAATGGAACACTTAAAGTAACCCCTTAAAAAAATATAAAAAAAATTATACCAAAAACAGTCACTACATATAAAGGCAATTACAAAAATGTAGTTTTTTGAAGTAGTCTTAAAATTAGATAAATGTTTAATTTTTTTAACAAATTACGACTGATTTGTATAATTGAATATATACTAATTGGTAAAACGATCAGGAGCTTTTCTACTCTGTGAAAATTCTCCCCTACACTGCTCAATCTTGTTACCTAACATTTAACTTAATCCGAAACTGTAACCGAACTATCGAGGCTAAGCTGGTTGAGGTATTTTTTAAATAAACACTAACCAATGAAAAATACTTTTTATAAATAAAACAGTTGCTAGTAAAGTACATAAATGTATTTACTAGTATGATTGTTCTGAAATAACTGGTAACATCTCCAATTATATAAGATTGATTTGCACTATCGTTGCGATGTTACAATCGCTTAAACATTGACATTTGTATAAACTAGCCCTATCCATCACTTTGGAAGTTACGCTAAGAACACAAAACTTGTAGAAGGTATGGACATAGTAAAAGTTAAAATATATTTATTAAAAATTAAAAAAATATTAAGTTTGCCTAATAATTATATTAAATAAATTCACAGGTGTACAAAAATGTTTTTTCTAGATTTTTTTGGATTTTTTTTACATACTATATAGATCTACTATAGGCAATCAAGGTCAGATTATAAAAACGACTTCCAAAACTTCCCATCACATTTTTTTTAATTACTTAAACAATCAATTTTACTCCCATTTTATCATCTTCAAATATTTTTTATTCATTATAGCTAGAAAATTATTTTTAAAATTTAATTTAAAAGTTTATTACTCCTTTTGTTTTATTTACGTAATATTTACTACATTCTATTTGAAAGTTATTGCGTATTGTTGAACATCCTCTTGTTCTATGCTCGAATTAGTCTTAGTCAAGATAAGAAATGTTATTTTTCACTCCAAATAACGTGGATGAGGCAACTGCCATTATTTACGAATTAGAAATAAATCCCACGCTTGTAAGGTAACTTGTCTCAATATACTTTGATAGACAAATGCAATCTTTACAATGTATAACAAGGTTTAATTATAAACGTAGTTAATATAGATAAACTGATAGAAATATACATTTTTAAATTTATTAAGAAAACCTCTGATTAGTATAAAAATTCAAAATTAATTTAATTTAAACTGTCAGGAAAATAAAATTTATAATATTCCTTCGTTTTTTATCCAGTTTTGGTTGCTTCTAAAGGGAGAAGCAATCTTTTTATTCCGCAAAACTTTTACCAACCTAGTAAACCATTTCCACATTTACACTACACTATGATAGTCAATGCTTAATTTACCAAACTACTTGATAAACTGCCGCAGATTGGAATAGATATAATTATAAATTGTGTAGGTAACTCAACCAATACTATTTACTTGAAAATCTTAATTAAATACTTATATCATAATCATAATAGTTAAGTTTAAACAAATTTTAAAAATGTCATTTTAGGATGAAATAAATCGCCAAATCAAAAGCCTATTTAAGAATATTATCTAACCAATTATATTAATTAAACACAGTATCTAAAACATCATTAGACTGAGTTTTTTATCATCAATTAGGCTGTGAAAACACCTTTATTTGTATTTTAGATTACGTGGTGATTATTCAACTTATTGTACACATCTTGGTTTAGTTCGCATTACCTCTCAATTTTGACACTGAAAACATTTGTAATAACTTGGAATATTTTGCTTGATTGCTCTGCTGTTACTTTTATGGTTAGATTTTTAAATTGCCATAAACTTAGAAATACTTCCTATAAAACGGTTTAGGTATCACACTTTAAGCCGGTACCTTCTTCACAACCTCCAGGCATTTGGATTCCTGTGTGACTCTCAGACTATGAGATATCGTATCAATTACAGACAGATTCACATTTCTCTTTTTAACATTAAAATATATATCTCAATGTTTATAAAAATTTAATAGTCTAGTGAATATATAGTGATAAATAGAATAAATAGGATGTTCAAGTATTAGATTTTTGTTATACGTAATCTGTTTTTTCTTTTAATTCATTAGTATTTGGAAAAATTCAGGAATAAAGTTTTCTTTTAAAGGTATCTCAGATTTTTACACTTGCTGTTGACAATATTTAACTTAGATAGAGAAAAAAACAAAACCTTTCTTATTAAGTTTCCATAAATATCTTCTAAATACAGACATTTGATAAGTCAAATTTTTTTAGAAGTATTACTAAACAATTATTTGAAGTGGTAGATCATCTTAATTGTGCCATATCGAATGGTCAGGTCAAAGGTGAGGTATAAATTAAAAATAATTATACCATGATTGAAATACGGTAACATATAAGGTATCTGGTATACGTCGATACTCTATAGTTTATTACGAAACGAATTTTAACGATAAAATACGTAATAATCGTGTCGTCTTCGTGCTATGGTAACCATGTTAAGAAATGTTTTATGGCGAACATTTTAAGTGCTTTATAGTTTTATCTGATTAATGATGAGTCGTTGCGTGATAGAATAACTCTAGTAACTCGTCCAGTCTGTACACAGGTAGTAGAGTGTATTATGCATACCATACATTGTTTTGTTATGTAAAGCGAATATTCAGCATTCAAGATGAAAGCTCCCAGGTCATCCGACTTTTTTCGACATTTTCACAACACCATAGCGTTTCAACAATTTTCACAAAATCTTAAAAGATTATCCACCTAAATCTTCCTCAAAAATAACTCCGATTAACTATTGGTGAAAATCTATTCAATAGTGTAAGAATTTATCGCAAAAAAGTCAGACAGACAGACGTCAAATTCCGTAACACTCTGTATTGATTCGACGATTCTTGACACGACGACGACCAAAAGCATTTCTAGCTTTAGTGTTGCTATTTCAATATTTATATTTAACAAGAATATCACTATTTAATCATAATTTTGTCTACGAGTATAACAAGTTGTCAATAACAATCAAAATCTTATATGGTCGTCTCATCAATTACATGCTCGTTTACAATATGTTAGATTGTTAACATTGTTTGGCTATAAATTTCAATTCACAATATATCTATTTTTTACTACTTAAAATATATATCTCAGCACCAAGTATTAACTAAAATATGTGAATTTTTCTACCTGAAAAATTATTTTTAGCAACACCTTAATAACTTTTGATTTAAGTATTTTTAAAATTTGCTACTTACTTGAAAAACAATACAAACTCTATTCCTGTAGATCAGTCATAGTTTGACTTGTAATTTCATACGTTAACATTTACTATACTTGTGACATTAAAAATGTAATAAAAATCTTAGAAAATTTTATCTCCCCAATGTGGATTCTAAATAATATAGTGAATCGTTAACTTTACTGTTTATATTATTTAAAATACTATGCTACCCTGCATCTAAGTTGCTAGCCCCAAGCTCCTTTGGCTTCTTGTCGAAAATTCTAATATGTAGCTTACATAGAGTTAATATGACCAAATTCGAGATTGACTTGTGTGGTCTTTCATTGCTACAGATGATCAAAAAAATTGGAGTTTTTTAAATAAAATTTTAAAATTCCATATACCATTGACCTTTTACAGTCAATTAAATTAAGTATTAATTAATCAACAAATCGATACATTGATTGCTAAAAAAGTAGGCTTTACCTTGGTAATGTCGCATTACACCAAACCTGTATGTCTTCGTAATCGACTTTTCCTTTCATTTGACATATGATTCACATCTTACTTGTATGAGCATTTTTTTTAAATAGGCTTATAAATTAATAAAATGAACAAATTTCTATAAAGAAAACAATAGTTACTTGTCTAATAATATTATTGGACGATTTGCTTTGACGAATTTTTAAAAAGATGATGGATAAGCGAAAACCATTAGTGACAAGTCATACGTATAATAACTCGCAAATTTCAGCTATATTACCTTACAATTATTTTTCAGGAACATCAAGATATAATAAATTAATATTCTTAAAACAGCATTATTAATTATAAATATTAAACAATCTAACAAGCCATAAATACAAAAAAACGGTAATTTCAGTAAATATTGACTGTTTAAGGTTCAAAAATAAATATTACTAGATATATCTGCATTAATATATCTATCATTACTGCTAAAAATTTAAATATCTTACATAATATTATAAACGCGAAAGTTTGTAAGAATGTATGGGTGTCTGGATGTATGGATGTATGTTTGTTACTCTTTCACGCAAAAACTACTGAATGGATTTTGATAAAACTTTACAATAATATAGCTTACACATCAGAATAACACATAGGCTAATAATTTATAATGATATAGTGTGAATTATCCAAAATATAGCAGCTAGCAAATAATAATCAAGATCTAAGGAGTATAGAGATCGTACGTTTTAAACATCAGAAAATTGATAAATAACATAGCAAATAAAAAAATCAATTACTTAGTTATTTAGTTAAATTTAATTTAAGCATATTATAAATTCAATTCTTTATAAAGAATTATAAAGAAGTTGGTTCTTAGGTCATGAAAATATAACATACAGGTAAAAATCAAGAAGTTTGATCATATTCGTGGTTTGGACGTTTAGGAAAGCATTTTTTCTTCATATCTTAAATAACCAAAATATCTTAAACCAGTGCCCAGCAATGATCTCACAAATGTTTTCAACATTGTTAGAGGCTGGTATCAGACATTGTTCCGCAGATTCTCACGGAAGACGACCCACTTACACACTTCCAACTTAGACATTCGATTTGTTTTGTTCATCGATAAACTGCGGGTCACGAGCAAAAACACACTAAATACTTTTACTTTTATATATATGTCGGATAATAATCGAAATGGTCATTTAATTTATTGGAATAGTGTGTGTCATAATAGTCAGTTCAATCGGTATACATCACTTATATTTCGGCTGGCGAAGGCGCAAGACGTGCGTACTGACAGGCAAATAATGGAAATATGGCGGACACAAACAAGCACATGAAATTTAATCCATATGAATCTCTGAAATATAGTTGTTATAGTTTTATATCTTACTAGATGACTCCCGCAACTTCGTCTGCGTCACATAAGAAAGCACGCAAAAGAAGCTTTTAAAGGAATATATTTTCCACGTTTTTGCAACAGTTTTCATTGATGTTTCGCTCCTAGGGGTCGTAGCGTGATATAATATAGCTTTTCTCGATGAATGAGCTATCCTATAGATAAAAGTATTTTTCAATTCTAACCAGTAGTTTCTGAGATTGTTGCGTTCAACGAAAAAAACTCTTTAGCTTATTAATGTTAGTATAGATGAGCAAACTCAATTTATTATTTACACTTAGAGTCATTAGTAAAAAATTGCTATATATGTTGGAAGAAATTAAGATGTTTTTCTTTATTATGTGGTGTACACTGTACAATAAAGAGTATATAAATTCAAAAACAAAATTGTTTTTAAACGTCTTTGAACTCTGATAAGTGATGAGCAAGCATTAATTAATTTTATTGTTAGTTATGATGTTGGCAACATTGGTCGGACCCTATCGAAATTGGCACAAACTGAGAGAAAAGAGGAAACCAATATATCATGGCGAATACTCAAGCAGTATTGCAAGCTCTGTGTCTAAAGCATAACTGTAAGTTTGAGTGTATATTATTATCATATTTAACACAGTATTATTTAAGTATTAAAATTGAAAATATTTTTTATCTAACTGATTTATTATAGATTCCAAAAAAATTATTAAACAATAATGAATCAAATAGATAAATAATATTTCCAGTTTTAATATTCAATGAATGTTTTTTAGTATATCCGGTTATATAATTGAAGAGATCTATGACTGTCATGTTTTTTTAGGTTTTTAGGTATTTGATATTTCCGCAACAAAAAATCGTTGGTATTATTAATATGAATGATAGTTTTTTTTGCATAGAGATAAAGGACAGTTCCTGTGGGACAAGAATACAAATAATTTTCTTTCTTTATTTTCTCTAATTCCGCATTTGTATTATTTTCCCTCGAAAAACAATAAATAGGAAAACAAAAATTAATTTGGAAAATCAACCTTTACCTTTTGATACACTTATTTTTTACATTTAAATATTATATTTGTTGTTATCATTGTACATATGAAATTTTTTTGTTATATATAAAATAAAAAAAAACAATGTAATAATAGCAGAATAAGTAGTAAAACTTGGTTTCTAAGTTCATCCTATAATCAAGTTTTTTTAAAAGTGTGAGATCCGCATTTTTATAAAATGATCAATAAAAATAAATAATTTAATATCTGGTTTTTTACTACTTAAATACATATATTTATAACAGCCTGATTTATGATAAGATTTTAGAGGCTATATTGGTCGCTAAAATTGTGGGAAGAATTAATGAGTTTTTTCTACTTTAGTACATAAATAAGCTCAGCGGGTAATTAAGCTCTATTATTATTAATTTTTAGAAACAAATTTCAACTGCTGGTATACCTAAATAATATTATAACCTGTATTCTATCTCTAAATCTTCCCTATTTGACATTGATAGTATAAGTTTGCGTTTAAGGAATGAGTTCGTTAAAACAATTAGAATCGTTTCATTTACTTTGTTTGAAACGCAGCTTTATCCTAGAGAATAACGTCAATTAGACGTTCTGTTATAAGTTTTTTAATATAAAACAGTGGAATTAAATCGATGTGATGCTACCTGACCTGTCTATTGTAAGCATGTAACATGGACCGTTTCGCAATGACCACGTAACATCGCTTTCGCTCGACCCCTGACATTAATGTAGTGGACACTAACTTTTTATATTAATTTACACTTTATTTAGGTTATTCTATTCATTAATTGCATTGTTTATCTGATGCTCAAAAAGTTTGTTATGTTAAATCTACATATTGAGCCAATAAATATGGACGTCGAGTCTTTAAAAGTTTTGAGAAGTTAAAAAAGAAATAAATAATCGTCATCATATAAACCAACGATTTTGAAGTGACTAACGACATCGGAGTTGAGTTACAGAAAGGTCTAGTTGAAAGAAAAACTGAAGTGGGGGTCGGAGAGGTGTAAAATAGGGTTCAAGTATTAATTTGTATTTATTTTTTAGAATCCAACCAGTATACCATTTCAATTTTCAATTTTCTTTGAAATTGTTTATGATTTGGTATCGTCAATTGATCTATGGGTCAAATCTAAAGATTTATTTATTATTATGTATAAAAAATCAAAAACTCTAGAAAGGTCGCGAAATCACTAAAACTGAGGTATGAATATGAAGTAGAAGTTGTAAGTCCATCTTTATGTGCGTATATATATGATTTTGGTTAACGCTATTAAAGTCTATTTAATAGATAAATTTGTTTACCTGAACTTAGGTAATACATTTATATATTCCATCCCTGATTTTTTAAATATAAGGTACCTTGTACGAGAAATAACATCAAAAATTGGTTTCGTCATTGATTATTATTAATTAGGCGTAGCTAACAATTTATAGCATTACAAAATAATTGTAATTCTTTATTATTAAAGACAACATCATGTGAACGTAGTTTTTGAAATGTTACAAAATGTGAGCGGCTTTATACGATTATCATCGTCTTTTGACCTCCGCAGAACATTAACATGTAAATATTTGGCTTCTCTGATTGAATAAGTACTTTAAGATTCACCTTTAGCTAGTTTTATTAAATAGCTATTTCAAATTATATAAATAAACTCAAAATCACTACGCTTATATATATACATAGAAGATATTTAAGAAAACTTAATGTAAGGGGACTTTACAACACCATTAGAAGCCGAAACAATCTTTTTCATAACCATTGTTTTTCTCTGCTTGTCGATTTGTATGTGAAACATACAAAAACTACTGAACTTAATTGGATACGGTTTATACAGTAGCTACTATTGTTGGAGCTCTAGTTCAATTAGGCTTTGATTTATTTCGGTTTTAACAAAAAACTTTATTGTTAACCGGCATCTGGTTCGCACAACCCTTGGTTTTTGGTTCCTAAACAGTTTGAAAGTCAAAGTAACACCTCAGAAGTGGGATTGTCTTTGCCTCCACTAAAGAATACTTCTATATTATAATAATTTATTTTATTTTAATTACGTTATTGTAGTCAAGCCGACATTTAATAAATTATACAGATTCAGTTGCAAATCCCAGCATACTATTCTATCTTCTGTCAAATCTTAAGTTTCTTAAAAGTACTCATAATTATTAGATATCACGGCTATCGCTCCCGATCGCTGGATCAAAGTATTGTTTCTACATAAAATTTTTGAATCATTTAATGCAGTCCGAATTTGTATTGTTTTTTTTAATGTAGGATTGTTTTTGTTACAAACAAACACAATATCTGTTTATCGTTTTGTTATAATTCAGCAATTTTGAAGAATATTTTACCACCGACTGTTTTATTATATATTTCTGTTTTAATTTGTACTGTGTTGTATTTCTTTATTATGTAATACAATATGTTAAGCTAATGATGTGCACACTATGTAAATAAGTGGAGTCTGTTTGTCTGTCTAGATTATCTATATATAACTAGTTATTATTCTGACACAATAACATTATATATAGACTATGTCATTTAGGAATATTATAGCTTTTATCAGAGAATTATTATTTTATTAGCACATGATGATAAAAAAGACTGTCCATGTCCAACAAAATCTAAATAAGTTCGTAAAATCCTATAAATTCAAAAATTAGTTTTTTGTATTTTAAATGTTTTTGGGAAAAATTTTATATTACGATTTCGATATTGCTCAGAAATATTATTTACAGTCAAAACTCTAATATAATTCAATTCCAAAATCGTATTCTCGTTAACATTACAAATATGAATAAAAATTCTATGTCTTTCTATCATATTCCAATATAATTGTTAGTAACCACCAAATGTGAATGATAGGTGTTAGTATAGATGTTGGTTACTCAATCTCAGAAAAACGGCTGAACGGATTTCAAAGAAAACTGACACACAGATACTTAATAACCTGAATTAACACATAGACTACTTATTATCCCAAAAAAAGAAAATACTCTGCTGGATATGTCAATGGATTTAAATAAAACGCGAGCGAATGTCTTTCAGTAAACTTTATACTATATTTCAAGTTCCCGCGAACGAATTAACGGACAGAAACTAGTCTTTAGTATAAATAACCTCAACAGGACATCCTTGTATAAAAGCTGTTGCCATAGCAACAGCCTGTACGCCAACGGTCAGAATGTAAGAAATAAAAACATCATTAAAATGTTCATTTTATCTAAATTTGAATTTATTTTCATACTAATGTTGATTAATTCGTATGTTACGCTTACCACGTCTAAGAATGTAAATTTACATAATAATGGATTTTCACTTTGTGTTTTGTTTTTGATTGTACTTTTTCCTCTTAATTTGATTTGATTTAAATAATAATAATTTAAAAAATAATAATCGTTAACTGTCACTCTTTTTTACCTCCTTATGGCTGTCAAATGAGCGATTTTTTTAACAAACACATCCCTCGCCACACATCGCAGATCTCTAGTGGAAACACAGCTTTAAGATACGATGAGTAATTTAAAACACTTTCTTAGTACATCTTTACATATTATTTTAAAAAATCTTTTCGAATGAAATATAGGTAATAAAATAAAAACAATACAGTCTATAAATAAAATTCGTAAAATATGTTAGGCCTATAATAATACTATTAACTTAAGTTTTTTTTTTTTTTTAAATAATAATTATTTTAGTTAATTTACGGTTTAAATCTCGCAATTATAACGTTGTTATTTTTAATTGTTATCTGTTTCAATAAATATGTGTTATAAAATATAACCGAAATTCATTATTTTTAAAAAATTATATAATCTAATAACTTATGACTTTATTATTTTCTCTTGTTAATTGACTTTTTTTTCAAAACTGCTATTTTTATGCCACTCTCCCCTACACCAAAAAAAGATTACCTAATATGATCAAAGTTGCAGAAACATAATTATATTAAAAACATCAAGAAGACACTTAATTCACACGTTACGTATATTTTAGCCTCAATAAATAATGTTTATCAAAGTCAACCAGTATTTCGATTTTCAATGTTAGACATTAAGGAAAATTACTTGAGATATCCAAATACATAATATGATTTAATAAATTCAAAATTTTGCTATGTTAAAGAATTATTTTAAACTAGATGACCTAACCAGTCTTTACTGTTTTTCCTGACATCTGATTTAAATAGAAACCTATATTTTTATTTAGACCTGCAGTAATATAACTGTATATATCGATACGATTTATTCTATACATATATATAATGTTTTAGCTTCGCTATTGCTGTTGAAACATTAAGCTTTCTTAAATATCTTTTATGTGCAGACATTCGATAAGTTACGGTATATATTTGTGTATATATATAACTAGCTGACCCGCGCGACTTCATTCGCTTGTACCTCCGCTCCTATAGGTCGTAGCGAGATGTTAAATATCTTAAGTTACTCCTTGTTACATCAGCTATCTTCCAGTGAAAGTCCCGTCAAAATCGGTCAGTCGGAACAAACAGACAGACCGATAGAAAAATAGACAGACAAAAATTGTAAAGATATAAATAAAAATTGTTTTGGTATTATATACCGTGTTTACATCCATATGCACTTAGTAAAAAGCGGTTATTTTTATATTACAAACAGACACTCCAATTTTATTTATTTGTATGGATAATAATTTAGATCTTGGAATGTTTGAATGTACTGCACCTATAAACAAAGGGCATAGGCATGTCATCATTACATAAGATAGAGACGCATTCATATTTCATTAATTTGTAGGTATGTAGTTATTTACTAGGAATTACAGAAATTTAAGTTATTTCCTAAATAATAAAATAACTATTTTATTATCCTACACTATAATACCATTATAGCTCTACCTACTATATATATTGTTCCACCAAAACTTTCAATTTAGTTCATAAAATAAGGAAGATTTTTAGGTTAGATTTCAAACTTTATTATAACTTTATTTAAATTACAAAATTACTAATAATTTTTATTTAAATCATTTAAGTTTACTAAAGAGCTTAATGTCTACTAACTTAATATTTTTGTCTATGTATAATGTGTATATTATTTAATACATATAAATTCATCGATATTTACAGTTTTTTTTAGTTATTCAGTTAAACTAATTCCTGAGGAATCACGAGAGAAGCAGAAGCAAAGAGAAACTGAGTAGCTAGCAACCTACCAAAAAGAATCACTAAATAATAAAATACATGAAATTTTCGGTTTGCCAGTACAAATTGTTTCTGAAAAAAAAAAAAATAGCTTGTGACAGAAGTGGGCCACGCCAGTAGTCAATGTCCGGGATTTAAACCCACGACCTATCGACCGTGAATCCAACGCCCGAACCGAACGCCGAAAAACTGAGCTACTGAAGATTCGCCGATTTTGTACATTAGGCCTATATTTTCATAAATAATAGAATAGTCATATAAAATAAGACAATACACGATGCACCTGGCATCAAGATCTATAGATTATATACAAGCTTCCATATAAGGGTAAAACACAGCTAGCATTGATATGACATGTTTTTACACATTAAATTAATACGTCAATTTTTTTCTGATTTTATAATATTTTTACTGAGGTATTATCAAACTTACCCATACATTCATTCGTTTCCCTTACTCGTTCATTAATTCATACTCGCTCTTTCACTGATAAATATAAAAACCCTCCTACCTGCAACTACGAATATGCTTTTTTCGCAGTATTTGATTCCTTTTCTTACTCACTCACTCACTAATTTTCTATCTTGTACATACTTTTTCGTGACAATAATGAACGCAACAAAAAATCATCCAATTTCGTGCAGATGCAGATGTACTAAAGTTATGCGCGTACATACATACAGGCGATTCATTTTTACTTACATAGAAGATTTTCATTTATGTAAATTTATTTAACCGGTTTTTACATAATATATTTAAAACAAAATACTTAACATATTGTCCTTATACATTATGTAAATAAATTAAAACTGTCTTTAGATAAATTAATTAAATACAATAAAATTAAGAAATATATTTAAATTTTAAATTAAATTATCTATATTTGGGTTAAGTACATGTTTGATTTTAAAATGATTTAGCATTGAATACGAAAAAAGATAAATTTTTTCCTGTTTTATATGTACATCTATCTGTGTCCCAGTGTGTAAAGTCCGCAAGATGCGCAAGCGCATCCTATTCAACCTTTAACTGTCATCGACTTGGCGATACTTTGAATACTAAACGAGCAAAGCTTTAGCATTTAACGCTAATGTCCTAGTTACTATAAGTTCTTTGTTATTTTGTATCTATTTTTACTATTATAGATATTTTCAAAAAAAAATTAATAAAAAAAATATATACACGAATATGTGTAGAGCTTTGCGGTAAATTTAAGTTTAAACTGTGCCACTGAAAGTTAAAGTAATTCCGAGTACATTATATACCACTTGATATTGGCTAAAATACATAATATTTTATTTATTATTATATTATATAGTATAAAAATATAACAGCCGGCTATTTTTGACGTCGCGCGGCTATTTAAAACGCACTTACGTTCCGCGCAACTCGTTGATGTCTTTTCTTTAGACGAAAAGCGAAAACTTTTATTCATAATACATACACAAATTAGTGAAAAAACTGGTTTCAATTGAATTCTTGTACATCTCCCTATTACTATATTATAATATTACTTGCTCTATAATCGAAATTCAAAACCATAAATTAATATATTACTTGAATATATTCCGAAATAAAAAGATGTTGTAGTTATTTTTCTATAGTCTAGTAATTTTTGAGTATTTGATCTATGTAACAAAATCTAGTATAATAAAACAAAATAAACAGATCTAAGAAAAGATCCTGATCCTTCTGCAATGCAGCTCACGTTATTTACGTTTATAACAGCCTATTTAACTTAATTTAGTATATAAATACGAGGAATTGAGAATCTCTATATCTGTGCAGTAAATAAAATTATAGTAAATCACCATTGGTGAATTAGTAAAATCTTATGACATACTTTCAAATAGTTTGCTAACGTAATAATTATTAAATATATAATTTGTTGTATGTAAAACTTTTATATTATATTATTTATATAATATAACTGTTCGGTGAATTATTAATTATGTAAGTAGTCTCGTTTGAAATCTCCTCCAGTAAAATTGGAACTATATATATATATACTTCTATAATAACACCTAGTAGGTCATTAATTACTTGTAATAAATGCTGTATATACCTGTAATTTCTTAACATCTAGAAATATTTAGATTTTTATTACATATAATGTGTTAATACTCTACTTAGATAGAAAAATGTATGCTAATTTTTTTTACATACTATTTTTTTATAAAATTAGTTTGTCGTATAAAAAAAATAAAAAACTTACCCTGCAAAAAATAAAAAAAATCACGACACGACACAAACACAATAGAGGCGGAGGTAATGCGCGTGCGCCGGGGTCAGAGTGCGATCTGCGCCTGAGTACTCGCGCGCATCGGTAGAGAAAGCACTTATATAGCCTCACTCCATCGCGAACAATTCAGATCCTTTCGGGATCTATTGATCTTTTACTGTTTTGACAGTGACGTGACATTTCACATCTTTATTTTGTGGTTATATTGTAATTTGATTTTAATCTCTGTGTTATTATCCTATTTTTTTTACTTATATATTATATAAATTACGTTGGGAAAAAAAAAATTTTTTTCTAGTTACTGTGAAAATATTGATCAAGATTTTTCGTGTACAGAATAATAACTAGATTGATTTTTTATAAATAAATATTAGTGATGTGTAAATAAAATATTTTATTCGTAACTAATCAAATATTTTTTTCGTTATTCCAAAACGAATTACGCGTATGTTCAATTTATCAAGAAAAATTATTATTATATTGAATTAATTTTATGTCATTATCTATATATCTATACTATTATATAAAGAGGAAAGATTTGATTGTTTGTATGTTTGTTTGTTTGTTGCGAATAGGCTCAAAAACTACTGAACCGATTTTAAAAATTCTTTCACCGATAGAAAGCTACATCCTTTCCGGGTAACATAGGCTATATGGTGTTGCCATAAATATCCTAATTAAAAAGATATGGCCATTTAAGTGCCATAACCTGGTCATTTTGTAAGTTGAAGGATTTCTCAGGAACTACTAATCCGATTTTAAAAATTCTTTCGCTGATATAAAACTACACTATTCGTGAGAGGCAAAGGTGATTTAGTGTTGCCATATACATTTTTTAATTAATATAATTTGGCCATTTTGTTGCTACTAATCTGATTTAAAAAAATCTCTCTCTTTAATTTTTATCTTTATCGAGCTGTTCAGAATGATCCTTTCACTTTCTTTCTTTCGATTATCTCTCTCTCTCTCTCCTTTATCTACTCATTTTTATTTTTGTTCTGTCCTCCCTCTTATATTATCTGTCGCTTTTTCTCTTTTTATAAATGATACAAAAATTGATAATGAAAAATGAAAAAAAAGACAATTACAGAATGAAAAATTGAAGACATCAATTATAGTATTGCTTTAAATACCCGGAGCGAAGCGAGGTCAGGCCGCTAGTATTTTATATTAAAATTACTAGTATAATTGATATAATCCTACTTTTGCTAAATTTTGAATATTTTTTTGAGTATTCAAAACTTAAAAACTGAAAGCTTTGTAAGCATTTGTAATAAATAAATCTCGAGTTACTTGAAACAAAGTTAATTAAAATTATTTGGAAGTTTCGAATAGTTCGATAACTTGAATTCTAACTTATTACTGATCTCTAATAAATAGTACGAGTAGTTGATGTGAAATATTATTTAGCCGTATTTGAGACTTTAAATGCTATCTTATTATTATACCACACGAACTATGATTTTTTCTAGTATAAAAAATAGTTTGTTATTTTCGGGTCTTAATCAATTCGATTTTGTCTTTATATAAATACTAGCGACCCACGCCGGCTTTGCACGGGTAGTAGAGCATGTTATATCTGTATGTATCCCACAATCCATTGTTTCATTATATTTTAAGTCCCAATAGATGTACAGGTATTAAAATAATCTTGAAATAGAAATTACTTATTTGGTTAAGGATTAATATAAATGAATGGATAACATGGTGAGATATTGGTCAGTATTTCTATCAACTTTTAAAATATAAAAAAAGTAGTTATAGGGACATAATTACTAGAGGTGGACATATGGTAGCGAGAAGTTTTTTATAGATATTGTTAAGTATGTTCTTTAATATTGTGGAACATTTTTTTGATGAAAGACATTTTATTACTATTTTTTATTGAAATTATGGTAAGGAAACATACTATAATTTCAATAATGAAACTTTACCCGTGAGGGGACGGGTTTGAGAATACAATTCCCCTCTGCCGCTTGAAGAGCATCTCGTAAAAGCCGAGTAACCCAGCATCCCCTTGGTGGTAGGGGATCTATTCCCCGACTCGCTTGCGACCACCAGCATGCGAATCTCACCGCCAAGTGTCATAGACGCGTTCCGGTCGAGTCGCGTGTGGGCCAGACTTACCCCCTCCCTCTCCCATCCCATTAATGCTGCGGATCCAGTGGACTCTGGGCTCTTGCTCAGAATCCGCTGAAACCGTAGCATTTTTTTCTTCACTCCCCCTCCCCATTATACCTTAGAGAATGCAACGCATCGGCACAACAGTATCTTTTGGGCGTCGTCCATGGGCGATGGTGGCCACTTACTACCAGGTGGACCATCTGCTCGTTTGCACCTTATCTACCGTAAAATATTTTTTTTCCAGTAATAAATATAGCCTATGTAACTCAGGAATAATGTAGTATTATAACGGTAAAAGAATTTTAGAAATCGATCCAGTAGTTTCCGAGTTTATTGGTTACAAACATACAAAAATACAAATCTTTCCTCTTTATAATATTAGTATTGATTACGGGTATAAAAATGTAAACTAAAAGTGCAGTTTTGTGTATGTATATTTTTATTCAAAACAATAATAAATTATAACAAGTTAGATTATATTTGACAAAGGCAGAGATTCCTCTGACTCGTGAACCACTCGCCCTTGAGTTATTAAATTTGACAATTAATGACCTCAGCAACATAATTATATAAAATATATTTTTGCTTTTATAAATAAAAAAAAGGATTTTAATGCAGAATCTGGATTTAGATATAGGTTAAGTTCTAGTCGATCTTCTAGATACTTTTATTATTATATTTCAGATACTTTATAAGCTGAGAAAACTTCAGGATATTTTTTATCCCGTTAATAAACAGTCACTCATGTGTGCACATGTGTGCGTATGTACGCCTGTTAGTGAGAAAGTAAAAAACTTTTTATTTTTAAGTCAAAATTTTTTAATAACTTCTCTTTAAACAATAACAATTTACAACAGATTTTGATATAGTTTTTTTTAATAGATAGATTGATTCAATAGAAATGTTTATATGTAAGTATAATGCATCCATAATATAGTGGAAAAACACTGATAATTTTAGAGGTTTCTGATGTGATGTCAAAATAATGTACCACAGTATTGTACACCTTAAAAAGGTCTATAAAAAGTCGATGGTATATGTCTATCTCCTAGGGATAACCCACAATAACTACTTTTTATCCTTTACTTTTTACGAGAAATAATGGTGAAGATATTACAAACATAAAATACAGGGATATGGCGGTTTCGGCACAATATACGTGTTAAATTGCACCCGGGCGAAGCCGGGTCGGGGACGGGTCGACTAGTTTTCTATAAGGAGGTACATTTACATAATATTCAAAAATATTTTTGAAATTAAATCAAACCTTCATAAATTACCTCTAAAAGTATTTATACTTTTTTAATACTCAATACATATCTCATATATATGTATAGACTATGCTTGATGATAAATATTGTTTTATATGGTTTGCGCTGCGATTCTACCAGAGATGTGCGATTATATTAATTCTTACCCCATTAGTTCTTTCAAGGACGATATACTTTAAGTCAAATTGTTGTTATCTTATCTACTATCTTTTTAGTAAGTAAACTGTTGTTGTAGAGGCATTTTATTTAATTATAAGTTTTCTTACAAAGATATTTATTAGGGGTAATTTAATTATTTTTACTAAATTGTTATTCATTGACGTTAAAAATATATGTCATCTATAAGGGACTGATATCGGCCATAATGGTCACCAGACGAGCTTTGTTTGACAACTGGCTCAAGTCAACCCCCGAATATGAAGTTATCAACGGTGTTGCTAACTTATATATTCTTTACAAAATGTAAAAATTATAAGTAGATCATTTGAATACTTAGAGGTAATTATCGAAACAAAAAAAAGTTATATTTAAATTAATAAGGATGTAAACTTTTTAAATGGTGCAGGTACGTTGAGAATTGGTATTAAAAGGTCACTTTTTAAGATTTATTCTCTTATATAAGCAATATATAACGGAGGAGTCATAAAGTATGTAACTTATGAAGGCGAAGTTAATTGCGGTGCTTGTTAGAAGTGATTTTGTAAATTGTACAACTATAATCGTAGAGGTTTACGTTATCTACTCTATCCAGGTCAATATTAGGGATTCTGTAATTGAAGTAGAAAAGGTATAGAAGAAATTTTGCGAATTTTTGATATTTTCTTGCAATATATTTAAGTTTTCAAAATCCCCTTTTAGACCAGCCACAGCCTCTCACGGTTTATTTACTAAAATATGCATATATCATACATGTCAGAACAGAGAGACGATTTGAATGAACGAATAATCGAATATCACGATTCTGTAGTTTTTGGACAGGAACCTAGGCAGTGGCTTGGACTTGTGACCAAGGTGTAGGCTTAAGGATATCCTTTAAATGATCATAACACTCACCCCCACTGCCTGGTCTCACTGTTTGTCTTAGGTTAGGTTAACATAAGGCTAACCTAACCGAACCTAACATAAACCTAACCTAAGGTTGTGTTAACACATCAAAATACAATGTAAGGACTAACAACATGTCCCCTTTATCACTATCCTATCCCAACTATACCCCGACAGACATATAAATACGAAAATAAGAGTAAGCTATTATTTAATAGCTATTTAAAATAGGATTTTAATAAAATTTAGTATTATGGATAAGGATAAGATTATTATTAATTATTACTACCCGTTTTTCCTGTTTTTACATATTAAAATATACCTACTCTTCTGATAACGCTATTTTATAAACATTTGAGGTTCTTGCTTTTGTATGTACGGTACCTCAAAATTTTCACAAGTCCAAGGCACTGCTTAGGTTGATGTCGTAATTTGAAGAGATCATAATGTTCAATTGTTTATCAATTCAGAAGCAGTATCTACGTTGGCGTTGCGTTTACCCGATAGTCCATTTAATAATGGTTACCGTCTCATAATTTTTTTCTGAATTATATATATATAGCCTACCTCGATAAATGCTATTGAGACAATCTAACTTTAATGAACCTGTATTTCCTGATGTTAACAGACAAACTTACAGACTCTTGTTCAGACTTTTTTCCGTTTAACAAGCTACTATCTGTCTTAGTTATAATAATACTAATGATAATTTTAATTATAAAGTCTAATTTCATTAGGTTTTGATGCTAATGATACCTGTTTTCGATTCTCAAGTATAAATATACCTACTTATCTATTCATTGTTATTATTTTTAGAAGCAGAAAAGCTCTATCGTCTGTCATTTGAATAAATCTGTAGATTCTGTATTTATTTACCTTTGTTGAAGTAAAAACTTCTTCAGCGGCGTTATGCACTTTCGGGATGGGTAAAAAATGTTAAACTCGTGTCAGGACAAGTGACCTGATTGAAAATTCGTAAGACGGCGCTTGCACGCTTAATTGGTAGCACGTTTCATCCAAAACTGAATTTGTGTACAATAGCACAATAGATGATTATTGTATTTAATAATAAATAAATCAATTCGTGCGAAATTATTCCCTAACCATTCCCAAATATTTAAAAATGCACAACATTTAAGTTCAAGTTTTCACATCTGCCTTTTTTTTGTTTTGCTTTGACTAAGTAGCTAAGAGATTAATCTAAGTTTAGAAATGAAGGAACATATAGAGGATGACATTTGGAGAAAACATATAAGAATCCGAGCAGTGCTTGATACCCAGGAGTAGGTTTAAAGACATCTTCTACTTTGCACAAACTCTCACCTCCACCGCTCGACCTCGCTATCGAATATTAAAATAATAGAGTACATTACTCACGTGCTCCTCGATAACGGAGGCTTAGCACCATGCCACCAAACAACACTACACTATTAGACTCATTACTTAAATTGTACTGCGCAACACCACTTGACACTTTCTCAGTCGTATCGGAATGAAAAGTTATATATTATTTTACTCGAAATAAGATAAAACTAACTACCCACGAATACTAATTTATAAACGGTGTTGATAACGCACATGAGGAAAATATGTTTATCTTAGACAGTAAGAAAGATTGCAAATGCATTAAAAATAATTACATCATTTTCACATTATTATATATTCGTAATTTATTTTTCTGTGTTTAATACTTTCTTAGAGGCTAATTTTTTATGTTATATAGGATGTCTCATTAAAAGTGCACTTTTTCATTTTTAAATAAAAACGCATATTTTTTGAGAGGGTTCTGATTTTTTGATTGGATTGTAAAGAAGACACGTTCCGATTAAATATGGATAGTAAAATATCCGTCAAATGGCCCCCACGGCTCTGATGACAAGCTATTACTCTTTTCATGAAATTTTTCATGACTTTTTCGCAGAGATGTGGCAGTATCTCACTGATGACGCGTTGGAGATCGGATTTGAGCTCAGGAATTGTTTCTGGTTGATTCGCGTAAACCTGAAATTTCAGAAAACCCCAGAGAAAAAAATTGCATGGCGTTAAATCGCATGATCTTGGTGGCCAGTTGATATCAGAATTTGTTTTGAATTGAATTGAGATAATTTGTTTTGGAAATCTTTGCTGCAATAAATCGATTGTTTCATGCGCGGTGTGGCAGGTGGCGCCGTCTTGCTGAAACCACATGTCGTGCAGATCCATGCCGTCCAGTCGAGGCCACAAGAACTCATGTAACGAAAATTTTTCGAAGTTTGCGTAACTTTCCAAATTTTTGAAATAAGTTTTCACGATTATAACGCGTTGTTCTTTCGTAAAGCGCTTCATTTTTAATAATCGGAATAAACATATGTGACAGCTGCCAAATATCAGAGTTTCCCCTTGCATGAAAAAAAAATAACACTAAATTTAAAAAGTGCACTCTTACTGAGACACCCTTATATATTCGACTCCGAGGGTATTGGCGCTGATGCCGCAATACAGTTCATCTAGTTCGGCAGCAGAGGCAATCTGAAATTATTTCCTAAACCAGCTATTCTTAGTCTAAGACGTATAGGTTTATAAATTGTAAACGGGTAGTTCGCCTAAATCACGTTGTTTGCTTGTCTCGCTAGGCGAACACTATGTAACTGCTTTATATAGATTCTGTACCTATTTTTTAAGATAGTTAATTTAATTTACTAGCTAGAATCATTATTAAACAGATTATTAATAACAAAGTTATGATTAATACAAACATTAAATTCTAATTTCTCTGGCATGTCCCCTTCCCTAATTTTTTTAAATATAAATTTATATCTATAATTAGAAGTATTTGTCAGACCCAAATTATGCTATTTTAAGTTCAATTATGATTAAGGTATCATAAAATTTAATTATATTTAATAATATCATAGTGATTATGGAATTATACCAAATTTTATATTTGTACTCGTGAAAAATATAATTTCCGTGGGCTATCGGTTCGGCAGGTATAATAACAAAACACGTACATTTAAATGTTAACGGTTAACATATTTTGACTGGTCCAGTCTGTTGCGATAGGACATCGAAGTAGGATGTGCGTATCTCTTCTCAATTTGGCGCCATTTACATAAGTATACCCCTCCTCGGACTTTGGTTTATAAATTTTATAATTTCTGTGGGCGTTATTTTTCAGCCCACAGTTTAATTTTCGCCTGTGTTTTTGTTACATGATAATCGTTTTCGAGGGCGATTCTCTTATTTTAGAGTATTAATAGTTCTTATTTACTGTTTCTTTGCTATGATGATTTTTTCACTTAAATCTAATTTCCTTGGTGCTAATTTCCATGTTTTCCATGGCTCTATAACGACCATGGAAATTTTGTAATGCCAAGGGAATTATTAACGAAAGACGTTTTAAATGCAGGGACGAACGTAAAAATGGGAAGATCGAAGAAAAAACAGACTAGGGGAGAAAAATTAGAAAAAAAGCGATTACTAAACGTAATAGGTTAAAAAAAATAAGAAATCATCCTCAATTATATGAACAATTTAAAGCAAAACATAAAAAAAAGAACAAAATTAAGTTCTTACTGTGAGTGAAATGACCACACGACGACAATATTTTCATTCAATTCAATGAAGGAGAAATAGAGGAATTACAGTGAGACTGGGCATGGCAAGGGGGCACTAGACGGAGTAGGTGGCGTTCTTAAAAGAACTGCCGATAATCACGTTGCTTACGGTAATGATATGGCTGACTTGGACAGCTTAGTGTTATTTCTAAAAGAAAATGTTGCCGGTGTGGTAGTAGAAGTGATAGATGAACATAGTATGTTTTTGAGAAAGACTTACTGTTCCCGCAGAAGTTCCGGAAGCAAAAGACCGGCACTTTGGTATTTGGCACGCCTACTACTTGTCGAAATTGTAGGTGGAATTGATCTATTTATATAAAGGAAGATAATTTAGGTTGTTCCTATGTTTGTTTTTTGTAGTACCTTTTCAATTGTTTGTATTTTTGATTAAATTTAATGATAATAGATAAAATGATTCTGATTTCGGACATTCACCTAATTTCCTTGCAATAGAAATAAATTTCCTTGGCATCTCTCTAATTTCCTTGGATGAAGAAAATTTTCTGACCTTATAATTTTTTTTTGGAATCACTTTGAGAAAATTATAAGACACTACAAATATATTTTTTGATTTTATATCGAATAGTCAATTCTGCTTGCATTTATTCCGCGAATTAAAAATTTCCATGAAAATTAGACAAAATTAAAGGTTTTTGGCGAACTACCCAAACACAAATAAACCAACAAAAATTTTCAACAGGGTAAAAAAATATATTATTGTCTTACTCACTAATATTATTATTGTATGTTTGGATATTTGGATGGTTAGATGTTTGGTACTCAATCACACAAAAACGGCTGAACGGATTCGAATGAAATTTTCCATACATACACTTTATGACTTTGATTAACATGTATGTTACTTTTAATCCGGAAAAAATTGATATTTCCTGAAGGATAATTATAAATCCTGGTAAGGTTGCCATAAGGTTGTGACTTGGTAAATCAAACCATGTTGTATGCTAGGTATAATCTGTATATTTTAAAATAAACATCTTAATTTATATCATACAGACACATATATACGCCCGCATACATATATTATTTACCACTATAACGTTTTTGAACGCCTGAACTAAATCACTACATAGAATAAAACAAAGTCGCTACATGTCTGTCTGTCCCTATGTATGCTTAGATCTTTAATACTACGCAACGGATTTTGATGCGGTTTATTTAATAGATAGAATGGTTCAAGAGGAATATTTTTATATTTATAAATAATACAAGCATATTATAGAGAAACTCGCTAGTATTTTTATAAAGCTATATATTGAACATTTAAAGATTTTTGTTTGCATATTTTTTGTTAGAAAACCATGGTAGCAACACGGTTGCTTAGTTAGTATATTTATTATTCCTATCCAAATAGATATTGAAATTGATTTTTATATAATTATTTATGTAAAGTAATAATCTGTAGAATCTAAACTTACGTATAATAAGTTAAGTTTCATGTGTGCCAAAAACTCATATTACACACAATGTTAGTTAATAAATATTTTGAAAGCGCTACCGACATAACCTATCATTATCATTATAATAACTATGGCTTTTAAGGTACATGTACACTACAAACTTTGATTTTATATTATACTAACAACCTGCTGTCGCTTCGTTGAGGTAAATGGGAATAACTTTTTCCATTAAGTATTAAGTAAAATAATAGTTTATGATCAAACTAATACAACTATAATATTAATTTCATTGTCATTGGAAAGACATTTAAATATGTGTTTATGTGTGTTTTTACTCGGTATATTAATACTCGGTATAATAAAATCATCGTCTGCGTTACTTTTTTATATATACTTAACAAAGCAGGATCTACCTAACCGGTATAACAGCAAAACATTTTCTTACTAAAATTCCTTATCGCCGTAACTAATTAGAAATGTTTACATCAATTATACAAATATTTTCCACCTGTCAACTATATACCTGAATCAGTTTAGGTGTAGTTTTGAGTTTTTAATGGACCAATATTATCTGTATATTAAATAGCTTGTTATAATCCTATTGTGTTAGTGTTCCTCATACAAATGTATACCCCTATTTTCTTCCAACATAATAACTCTAGACTCTAGACATTTTTCAAAAAAATGTAGGTCTGTTATTGTTATGTCCCTGTTTTTTTAGTTCAAAATATAAGCCCATAAAAGTAAGTAAAAATATCTATATTTTTACCTTCGTTTTCAGAGCTCTACTAAACGAATTTAAAAAGTTTTAAAAGGATAAAACAAAAAAGTAGAAGCCTATCTACACTCTTTCTCAAAATATTAATGAAAAAAAAAATTAAATCGGTTCAGTTTTGGATGAAAAAACTGAGGACTACAAAACGTCGATGTGGTCAAAATTTGTAGGTTTAATCGGCCTGAGCTGTGGTATCCTTCTATGGGGCAGATACAAGGAGAGGGAGGAATACATTCTATGTTGAATTAAAAAAAAAATACTGAAGCGTTTCTTTTATTTGTTATTTGTATTATTTTTTAAGCAAAATAACAGATTATACCTAAATATTTTTTTACTTGAATTTATTTCTGCTGAAGTTGATCGTTATGTTCCAGTATGATGCGGGATGCTGCTATTATAGAAATCCTAATAACATCTGGATCAATTTTCATTATGTTTGGATACCTTCTGCAAAGGTAAATGTTTATAAGATATTTTAAAAACATCACTGCATTCAATCTGTATTTAAAAAAAAAGATAATAGCAGTATGGATCACATACTACTAGTATTCCCTTTACCCCTCCAACTAAGCTAAATGCTTGTGTCAGGAGGGGGCCACGCCAGTAGTCCAATGTCCGGGATTTGAACCTCCGACTAGTCGATCGTGAATCCAACGTCTGAACCACTGAACTACTGATGCTTCATTAAGCTGAAAAGTTTGTTTATCTGAACGTGTTAATCTCAAGAACTACTGGTTCGAATTGAACAATAATTTTAGTGTTAGATAGCTCAATTATCAAGGTAGGCCATTGGAGCGAAACATGAATGAAAAATGTAGAGTAAAAAAAAACATTTATTCTTTGAGCTCTATGTCAGCTCCCTTAAAATGAACTATATAATAGGCGTCTATTGTCTACGGCTAACTCTCTCACCCTCTCTCTCTCTCTTTTTTGCGACACAAACAAAATCGCGCAGATCGTCTAGTCAACGTAAAATACCTCATTAGATTTTTTTATGACTAATGTAGTGTATAAGCACTTTTAGAGTCAATGCTAGTACTCAACAAAAACAAAAGGAAGGTTTTGTCATGTGTTTTGTTGTAAGTTTTGTTTTCGGCACCCACTTGACTGTAATGTGTGAGTTACAAAAACATATAATATTAAGTTTATTACTTGTTATTCTTCAGTACAACAAAAGCATACAATTTTGTAATTGTAAATTCTTGTAAAATTCAGACTTCATTCGTGAAGCCTGTAATGTCAGCTGTATTATTTTCATTCATATTTTAAGGTTGTACTTAAGGTCTTCACTTACCTAAGTATCATGTTATTTGAAATTTAAATCTTACACTAATTTCTTTGCCTTTGCCTTACCTGTATAGTTATTTAATAATACAACGTAAATAATTTATATCCAACATTTATATTATGTACTCATAATAAAGCTGTTCAATGGTAAAAATATTAAAAAATATTTAAATATTAATTTTCGAGTTTATATTAATGATTATTTCTCAATATAACTTTGTTACGTGTATTTTATTACATCAACTATTAAATATAGACTAGGATTTTATAACGCAAATCAAAATAACAAAGCGTATGAAACACTGCTAAAATTTATTTATTTATGAATGTCTTACTTTAAATCAAACTGATCGTTAAAATCGTTAAATATAATTACTAACTTCACCTTGATCTTATGACAGATCAACAAAAATTATTCTGCGCGGTTTCTGATTAAAAATTTAAATGTTATTGGTAGTCCATCAACTTTTAAGTTTATCTAAAAATACTTAATACAGTAGCTGTTGTAAATAACATTTGTATTAATAGAAGGGAAGTGTCTGCAGAACATATATTTTCTTATAATCCCAACTAGTAATACAAATAAAAGCAACTGTTTGTTTATCTGTTTAACTTTCACTTAAACCACAAAGCCAATTTTGATGAAATTTGGTACACAAATACAGGATATTTCTTATTGCGAAAAAAAGGATTGAAGGTGTTTAAATAGGGGATGAAGTGCTCGTCGAGCTGTATGACCGTTTATGTCTTTGATAGCTAGTCATATATAAATTATGTCGATGTTGAAAGTACTACTATGTTAAATAGATAGAGCAATATGGCGATATAGCAATATTATGACGAAATGTAACCCTAAATGCATATGGTAAATTGCACCCAGGCGAAGTCGGGGCGGGTTGACTAGTGTTAATAATAAACCAATCGTAAATACTTATAATCTTTTCAATTTAATTGGCAATTCAGTACTGAGCCATTAAAAAAACATTACTAACGTATTTAAAAGATGAATGAAGTCTCTCATGTCCTTCGATATTTTCGCAACAAACCGAGATGCTAATTACCCTGAATCTTAAGGCTGAAAATTCATTAACAGTCATTGAGTTTAGCTGTATGATTTATGCTAGACATCCATCTGTATGCTCTAATCTCGGAAAATTTAAATCATTTCAATTTACTAATAACAACATGTATTATATCAAAAAATGTGAAATGTTAAATCGGTCCAGTAGTTTGTAAGTTTATTCGTTACATACAAATGCAAATCTTTCCTCTTTATAATATCAGTATAGATTAGTATTAGTTGTCCTCGAAGATTATTGTGCATTCAATATAAATGTTAAACTCATATAGATGTGTAAGTAAAAGGAAGACTAATTTAATTTTGATGAGCGAGTATACCTTTTTATTTTACTTACAAGACAACCTATTGCAAGAATATGCTTCGTTGCCTATTATTATTTATTTAACTCGTTATTGCACATCACATATGAGAAAACGTACAATAAAATATTTAAAAAAAAATCGTGGCACACAAAAGGTCTTATGGCTTATTAGCCATCTCTTCCAGACTACCTTTAGGTTAGGAAAACTATTACGAGATGGGTATAGTGGGGTGCGACCATAAATTACATACAAATAATAACAACCTAATACATGAACATTTTACTAATATAAATACTATAGGTATCATATATATGTTAATAATGAATTAATAAATATCCGCATAACATATAAACTAAGTACTATTAAGGAATATACGTAAATACACAAATCTTCTTATATATAAAAATGAATCCCTATTTCCCTTGGTCACGGCATCACGCCTAAACGGCTGGACCGATTTCGCTAATTCATTTTTTGTTGTATTTGTTATTGTCAGGAGAAGGTTCTTATGGAAGAAAAAATTAAAAAAGTTACGCGGGAAATTAGAAAATTTAAGAAAACCTAACAACCATATTAACTTTTTCTATTATTGACATAACTGTCAGTCATTTGACCAATACTCATAGTTAAGACAGGACGACGTCTGTCGGGTCAGCTAGTTAGTTAATAAATGTCAATCAATCTTAATATGATCTGAGTCATCGTTGTTCAGCAAGAAGATCATGTTCCTTTACATGGACTTAAGGGTAGATCATTTTAAAGTTTAACTGCTTGAACTGTAAACTGCAATCTACGTGGAGATCCAGTAAACTCACACTTTTCCTTCAAATAAGAAAGAGTATCCGGATGAAATAAACACAGCACAGAAGAGAGAGAACACGGCGTATAAATAAATAAACATTATGATCTCTTACTATAACGACAGGAACCTAAGCAGTGTCTTGGACTTGGAACCAAGGTGTAGGCTTGTCTGTTTAAACCTAAGGATAGACTAACTTTACGCGCCGACATATTATACATATATACAAAAAGCGTAATCTAGATATTTATGTTACAAAAATATTAAGAAGATGGCGAACTTTACTGAATATGATTCTGATATAGGATTTTATTTTGCGATTTAAAAAAAAATCGTTCGCACCGAAACAATGTTTTTATCGTAAGAATAATTGATTTTTGTATTGGATAAAAAATATAATATTTTGGAACTACTGTTGTTTCTTGCTCTGGAAACAACTGTAGCTCCAAAATATTGCTGGCTCTTCTCAACAGATAGCTACTTTACGTTCCGACCGACCAATTTTTGACAAGAGTACCTACCTAATGATGTTGTAAAAAGTCTTAAAATCGACTTATGGAGACCACAGTTTTTCAACGGCAAAGTTAAGTTTGTCTATTAATATAAGATAGATGTCTCCATTATATGTCGTAACTGATATACTGTATAACAATTTAAAATATTGAATTTCAATAAAAATTAGCATATTTAATTAATAATGCGATAAAATTTTGCTCTTCCATTAATTTTTTATCGATTATTTTTTTACGTAAACTGTATAGACTATAGATATATATAAACATGATTAATTTAATGAATGTCTGAGTAAGATCTATTCCTTTCAGAATCCTAAGTCCATTATGGGATGGGAGAGGGAGGGGCGAGTCTGGACACTTGGCGGTCAGATTAGGATACAGGCGGTCGTAAGCCAGGGGGGAACAGATCCCCTACCAACAGGGTGCCGTTACTCGGGGTTATGCTTTCCTAGCGACAGGGAGAATAGTATTCTAACCCTTCCCCTCACGGGTGTAGTATTATTGTAAATCGACTTGAATTATAATATATAATAAAAAAAACCCGGACAAATCGGGTTTTCGTATGACTTGGATTGATAGATAAAATTTTACATAGTCAAGATATATGTAACAAAGTATACCTATCTAAATTATTTGTATTATACGAGTGTATGCTATAATAACACTTACTACATATACATATGTTTTGGTATTCAAAATTGTGATAAAAAATAATATAATTTTCTATTTTTATAAAAAAGTTATAGATGTTCTTGATGGTATGTTATTGAAGTTATTTTATAACCTATTACTTTTAAAACATTGAATTCAATAAAAACATACCATCTTGTTAAAAAAAAACAATTCTATTATTAAACATGGTTGTACATATGTACATATATACCGTGCAATTCTTGATTAGATCCGTTTGCGATGTCATTGTTAGATCATCGTTGTTTAACTAGCATTATGGTCAGAGATCCAACGTGAAGTGAGATATTAATGAAAGAACTAATAATGAATGTTGCCTATAATCTCAAAAATTTAATATACTATCTTCAATCAAAATATAATCAAAAATATAATATATTATCGGGATTCTTTTACGGTCAAGGATGTCATCTTATGGAATGATCTTCCTCCGAATATACGTCATTCGGCGTCTCTTAACATCTTTAAGCGTCGTCTTACAGATTATTATCTCAAAATTCTATAACTTTATAACTTTCACTATATATATTTATCATTTGGTTGTCTATATTTGTTAGATTATATAGTGCATGCATATAAGTAGTGTGTTTAAAGTATATGTAGTATAAGTATTTTAAACATATAAGTATTTATTTTCTATGGAAAATATTTCTATGGCAATATATTTGTTTATATTTAAATCTTTAGCACTTGCCCGTTATGATATACCAATTCCTTCTCAGAAGGTTGCCTGGAAGAGATTGCTTTAGCAATAAGGCCGCCTTTGCATGCGTTTTAAGTTTTTAGCTTATATTACTTGTTCTATTTTATTTTATTAACTTTTATGTGTGCAATAAAGATTTTTATCTATCTATCTATCTACTCAAATTTATTATTAATTAAACCGAAATAAAGCCATATATGGCTAGTAATTTACGCATAAACGCCTTTTATAATAATCACCAAAGCCACAGTTCACTATTTTGGTTCATTTTTTAAATTACTTTAATGTTAAGTTATTAACTATCTTTAAGCTTTAGTAATTAATATGACGTTCAGCGTACCCGATCGTCGTCAATATAATGTCGGTCAACCTTTGTCAATATATAAGATGGATAACTTTGACCCCGAAAGAGCTATTGTCACACACACTGAGACAACATAATAAATCAAACTCAAACTCGAAATACTTTATTTTAATTAAACTTTTTACAAAGTTATTTTGACACGTCGGTCTGTCAGTTTGTCTGAAGCTAGCACCAGTTCGGAAAGCAGTCTTCTGATGAGAAGAATTCTCAAGAAACTCAACAGTCGCTCTTTTCAAAACGCCATTGTTCACTTCAGTCTGTATATAGATAATATACATTTAAAAAGGTATAATCATTCAGCTATCAAGGTTATTTAGATTCCAAGCTTTGTCATCATTAGATATAATGGTTGGGATATTTCAACGGATAGCAAAGAGTGATAGTCATAACTTTCTTATCATGATATAGTAGTTACTGTTGTTTTTACTGCATAAGAGCTTTTCAACTGATGTAAGATATAAGATATAATTTGTAATTGAAATATTATTGCACCTTACACAAACAATACTAATTTAGTTTTTTAGATACTGATATCAAAAACAAGTACGGCAAAGCAAAATCAAAACGATTCAAAATAAATACTACCTGCTTTTGAACAATTAGATCTTATACTATAATTTATTTGTAATAAATAACACTCACAAACAAGCAAGATTTTTTATTACTGAATAAGTAAAACATTACATGCGGTCATACACACATACAAAGTAAACATCTACGTCTAAACTAATAAAGCGCAGCAGAACTAACACATAAGAAAAAATATTTACAAAATCAAAATCGATAATTTTCATAACATTGGAGTAAAGTTTTAGTACATTAGAAAATATAAAAAAAATTATATAAAAGTTTTCTACTTTTACTTTTAAATCGGCGACGATTTTAGTTTACGTCGATCGTAATAGGAAATTGTCTCGCAAAAAGTATTTTCTGTATTGAAAAGTATGAGACTATGCCCACTAGACCGTTCCGTCACCGACCAACACCGTCGCGTGCCATGCACGGATAGTCAATAAGTCAATGTCGGGAAGAAAATTCTGCCGGTGACGGTACAATCCTCGCATGGCAAGCGACAGGTTATAATCATGTATGATGTTCGTTATTATGCTTACTAAGCAAGATAAGAGTAGTGACGCATTTATAACGGCGATAACGGGAACAGCTCAAATATGATGCGGATGATTCGGAGATGATATGCAGACGATCCTATTATGAAAACCGTATAGTGGATCATTATCCGATCCTGATGCGTTCATAGCCCGTTTACTATCAGGCAATTCCAGTCCTTACATTAAATTTCAGCAATTTTTCAATTCAGGAAGTTTCAGCTTAAAGCTTGAGTTGGCTCAAACTATCATCTTGGGCTATTTGTCATACTAGATTTAAATTTGTAAATCACAAAAAAATAATTAGTCCGCCATCTTGGTTCATGTGCCATATTGAGTTTTGAATAACGTCTCTTTAAAATTCAGTAGCAAGTTTTAACCCATATAGAAACAACATATATAAATAAAAGCTTGTATAAAAATATGTTAACCTGTTAGTGCTTATAATACGTTAGAAAAACACTAACCGTTACTGTTGTAAAGCAGAACGATTGGTATTTTTTATTATCCTTTACTACTAGTTAATTTTAGCTGAAAAAGATGTCGAAACGATTTACATTTAAAATGCAAGAAGAAAATTAGCATCCCTTTATTGTTATTTCAAAATGCAGCTATCTCGCCAGACCAGTGTTAGCGCTCTCGTGATAATTGATATTAAGGCTGTTGAATGAGATTGTACCATTGAAACTAGTTACGAAACTATAAATCGTTTTTGTTGTATGTAAACTAACTTGTAAACTACTATAATAAAATTTTATAATTTTTTATTTTTTTTTTATAGTATATGGGGGTAAACGAGCAGAAGACCCACCTGATGTTAAGTGGTCACCGTCGCCCATGGACATCTGCAATACACTGAGGATTGCGGATGCGTTGCCAACCCTACTTTCTGAGGAACCTGTATACTCGGCGCTTGAAGACTCCCATATTAAAGCGCTCTGGGAAAACCATTGGTGACAAATTATTCCACAGCTTGCACGTGCGTGGAAGGAATGATCTAGACGCACGTACATTGCTGGTATGCCAAGCATCCAAGTGGTGTGGATGAAATTTGTCCCAGCGGCGGAGAGTGCGATGGCGGAAAAGAGTCGGGGGTACTAATTCAAATAGTTCCTGTGAACATTCCCCATTGTAGACGGTAGAGAACACACTGAGATCCAACGTCTCTCCGGAGACTAAGTACGTCTAAACCGTCTGTGAGTATGGGATCGTCGATAATACGAACAGCTCGTCGTTGGATGGAGTCAAGAGGGCGCAACTGGTACTTAGGGCGCCAGCCCAAAGATGCGAACAGTACTCCATATGTGGACGAACCTGGGCTTTGTATAGCAACAGCCGGTGTTCCGAAGTGAAGTACTGTCTCGCTCTGTTTAATATGCCCAGTTTTTTTGAAGCCAGTTTGGCTTTGCTCTCCAAATGGCCCCGAAATTTGACCTCGTTCAATATATCGACTCCAAGGATCCCAATACTATTGCTGGTGCTGAGGGGAATATTCTGGAATTTGGGCGCTATAATAAAGGGAGTCTTTTTTGCGGTAAACGCGCAAACCTGGGTCTTCGTAGGGTTAAATTGGACAAGATTATGTCTTCCCCATTCAGAGACCTGCTCCAGGGAGGTCTCTATTTCAGACACCAGGTTTTTTCTCCTTTCTTCTACCTCAATGCGAGGAATATTTGCCCGGCCAGTATAAAGAGCATCGCCAGTACTGTCGTCCGCATAGCACCGAAAGTTGCTGGTTTGCAGCATATCGTTGATAAACAGTGTTGGCAATAGCACTGAGCCTTGGGGTTCTCAACAAAGACTTTAATGCTCCGTCCACTAAGGAAGCTGGATACCCAACTGCATAATTCCTCGGGTAGTCCATAGGAAGGTAGCTTCGCTAATAGAGCTTTGTGCCAAACCCGATCAAAAGCTTTAGCAATATCTAGGCTAACAGCCATAGCTTCTCCTTTGTTCTCTATGGCACTTGCCCATCGGTGAGTAAGGTACACAAGAAGATCCCCAGCACTGCGACCGAGGAGCTGTGTATTAATTACACGCTCCATCACCTTAGAGAGCAAAGAGGTTATTGCAATAGGCCGGTAATTGGATGGGTTGGTACTGTCACCCTTCTTAGGAATAGGGTAAACGATGGCTACTTTCCAAGAACTTGGGACTATTCCTGTGGTATAAGACAGAGAAAAAAGGCGCGTTAGTGTTGAAGTCAACTCGGGAGCACACGTTTTAAGCACAATAGCTGGGATTCCGTCAGGTCCGCTGGATTTCTTGACGTCTAGGGAAATGAGCGCTCGACGCACAACGCTTTGTGAGGCTATTTCAAAGAGATTCAAAGATAAGACCCTGGACTTCAAATGTAGGTTATTTTTACCAATATTATATACTAGCGGACTTCGTTCGCGTGTTGCTCCGTTCCTATGGGTCGTACCGAGAGGTTAAATAGCCTAAGTTACTCCTTGTTACATCAGCTATCTGCCAATTAAAGTCCCGTCCAAATCGGTCCAGCCATTTCAGAGATTAGCCCGAACAAACAGACAGACAGACAAAAATTGTAAGAAATGTTGTTCTAGTATATGTACCGTGTATACATCTATATGCACTTAGTGTAAAGCGGTTATTTTATTATAACAAACAGACACTCAAATTTTATTTATTTGTATGGATATGCAAGCTTTTGCTATATTTTTCAATTGAGTTGATTTATCAAAATAACTTAGTAGCTTCCAAGAGCAAATAGGACTTGGTATTTTTTTTTGGTAAAGATCTCCCATTTGATGCTATCACAATGTATCACGAATTGCGGGGGCCTATGGTAAGTTTTTTTTTTACGATATTTTTTAATATAGATTATAGACAAGTGTTTGACCGTGACTGACTGATGTTAAGCTACAACACGGCCTAGGTTGTTGCACGCTTGCCTAGAACGTACCCGTTTACTCTGGATTTGAAAACGCTAACGTTTTTTCTATCAGGAAACTCAGACTCCGGCAGATTATTCCACAATTTTTCTGTACGAGTAAAGAAAGTCGATTCGAAGTGAAATACGAATTCGAAAAATATCCACCATGTGCCGCTAGCGCTTAGGACGCGTTTGTCTGGCCGTTTGATAAAATAATGGGGCGGCAGGGTTTAGATCTAGTAGTTCCTGGGCACTCTCTGGTACACACACAAAATGTAGGTATCCGATAAACTACCGATTAGGATGCAACTCTGCGACGATGCTTTAGGCTTATAATGCTTAGACTTGAACAAGGCCTAAATTTCTGTCACGCCTATTTATCGACTCTAAAGCCTGGAGTTGGTTGGAGCCTTGGCAGAACCTTCCCAAAGTTAAGAGGAGTACTAAATATATGACCTAATTTGCGTTTTGTACAAGTAGAGCAGGAGTTCAGGAGTAAAGTAAGATTATAGCTTTCAGAGGATACCATTACACCATTTGCTGAGCTATTCTTTTGTAAGATTTTATATAGATCAAGCTAATCAGTCTATTTACATCGTGTATATTATGTGTGTTATTTTTATTTTCTTACCAATATTATAAATTAGAAAGATGTAAAAGTTTGTATATTTAGATGTTTGTTACTCAATCACGCAATAGTAGTATGTGTTTTTTTTTAACGATGGAAAATGCTTTTACGCATCCTCTCGCGGAGAGAGGTATGTGGGATTCGCAGGGATAATCACTGAATACCCACTAAAGACCATCGAAACCGAAGCCGTCTTTTAGTGGGCACCACGGGATCGTTTTATCAACTGTGGTGTCTCGACGGAAGTCCACGTGAAAGGCAAGCCTATTCAATTCGTCGCGGAGAACGTCATCCGTACTGCATAATTGCGACTGCGGTTTCCCGTCCTCCTCCTTCGGAAAGAAGGCGCCGACGTCTCCGCCTCTTTTCCGCGTTCTGCCGCCTCCTTAAACCTTATTACGGACTCGCTGTAGGCTGACACAGCGTCCCATCCCCTCTTATTGGCTATCATTAAGCCTACCAGTTCGCTCAGAGTGGAAAACATTCCCATCTCTGAGACCAGAACATGTCTTTGTGGCTCCCATGCGGGGCACTCTACGAGCGTATGCAACGCCGTGTCAACAGCAGCACCACACCCGTGGCAACCTTCATTTGGCTCCTTACCAATCTAGTACAAGTACTTACCAAAGCAGCCGTGCCCGGTAAATACCTACGTCAGACGATATGTCATCGCACCAAAACCTCTGCTCAGCCACTGTCTAAAATGGGGACGAATGCCCTCTACTGTCTATAGTCCAGCCGCCGGCCTTTCCAAGTCGACGCCCCATCTAATTAGTACCGCGTCTTTTGCAGCACTCTTCACTCTTTCGGTGCATAGTCCTAGTATTCGTAAAAAAATTGACACACAGATACTTTTTAATCCGGTTTAACACATAGAAGATAGGAGGAAGCTTTTTAAGCAATTAAATATCACTTCCTATCACGGTGAAGGAAGACATCGTGTGGTAACCTGCACTCCTGAGAGTTCCCTAAAAGTTCTCAAAGGTGTGTGAAGTCTGTCAATACGCACTGAGCCAGCGTGGTGGACTATGGCCCAATAACCTCCTCATTCTGAGGAGGAGACCCGACTCAACAGTGAGCCATTAACGGGTCGTGATGATGATGAGATAGGAGAATACTTTTAAGCCCACAATAATTAGTATTTACTCTGGGATAAAATTAAATTAAGTTAATTGAAGTCTTGAATATTTTTATGTAATAATATATAGAAAATGAAATGTTTGTTTTGTGAAATCTAAGTAATTACATGTGCATGTCTTATGACATTTTGCTGTGGGGTAGGGCCGCGGACATTGAATCCATTTTTGTACTTAAAAAAAGAGCTGTTCGGGCCATTTATAATCTTAGAGCACGAGATTCACTTAAAGATGTCTATAAAAAAATAGACGTCCTTACAGTCCTATCACAATACATATATTGTAATATTTTGTTCATTTACCAAAATATCGATTCGTATTCAAAACACAGTGACAAACATAATGTTAATACTAGAAACAGAAATAAACTTGTAATGCCTTACTATCGTCTCCACAAAGTCAGTAATAGCTTCATGGGGCTTGGTGTTCGCATCTATAATAAGATTCCACAGCCTATATATATTAGACTTGCCACTTCAAAAATTTAAAACTCGTATCTAGAAATCATTAATAAATAAAGCATACTATAATGTACAGGATTACTTAAATGATGAGAATGCTTGGAATCTAAGTGACGTTGACTCTCAAGCTAAATGATTTGTATAACAATTTATGTAAACATGGCTTTTTGAAAAGAGTGACTGTTGAGTTTCTGGCCGGCTCTTCTCAACAGAAAACTGCTTTCCGAGCTGGTGGTAGCTTCAGACAAACTGACTGACCGACCAATTTTTGACGTATCAAAATTACTTTTATACAAAAGTCTAATTGAAATAAAATATTTTGAGTTTGAGTGTTATATTTGACCCGTGCGAAGCCGGGGTGAGTCGACTAGTGTTACAAATATTATAATTTCATATAAATTTATACTAATATTGTTTCTACATGGAACAATATTATATGAAATGTTGAAATTTATTGTTGATACAGGAGTAGGTCAATAGTTTTTATTATTTCTTGTGATATTTCTAATGTTACCAATTAATATTAATACTGTTACTTGTGAAATATATTTTGTTATAGTTGCATATAAATCAAATAAAATCGCTATATGTAATAAAATGTTGATCTAATCTGATCTACACTTGTTTAGTAGTTCTGTATATCGGTTACTTTGTTACTATATATAAAATATCTGTATATATGTTAAAACCTTAGGTATAGGTATGCATCTATCATATTTTCTCACTTGTTTGAAAGGCAATTTAATCAAGATAGTTCTTAGATGTATGTCGAGATCTGTTCAGCTGTTTAAGACTATCAGCTCATTTTTAACTTGAGAGCTGCGTAACAACATTAATATATTGACAAGTATAACAATCTTGTAACCATGGTAACACACTGACATTGCATAGACTAAGTAGAAATGAAACGTTATTTCTCGATACCTTTCTTTTGATATCAAGTAACCAATAGATCTTTCTAAAAAAAAATAGATAATCTTATTTAAAAAAAAAAACTAGAATCGACCTTTTTTAAAGTACGTAACAGCAAATATTTTATTTATCATTTATTTTTTCTTTTTTTAATTTTATGAATAATTGTTAAGTCTGTATTGACTGGTTTATTTTATATTTTGTTTTCAACAATACAAAAAATTTACATACACAAGTTTATATCGATTTTCTTAATCGATGTCGTGTGATATCAGTATCGCGAGGGATATCAGTAACTCGGTGACTGACTTAAATTAAAGTTTCAGGCTGAGATAGTTTAAATTTTTAATTTTATAGTTATTTGACTTTAAAAATAACCCACAGAATTGTTAATATCCTTTTTGTATATATTACTTAGACCAAGACAAACTTCAAATTGGTAAAATAATGAGTTACATTTGCTGTATCCATCACTACACAGCATAAAACAAAGTCACTTTTCGCTGTCCGTCTGTCTGTATGTCCCTATATATGCTTAGATTTTAAAACTAAGCAACGGATTTCATGCAGTTTTTAATAGAGTGAGGAAAGTTTATATGAATAATACATTTAATTATATAGAGAAACACTGATAAATTTAGAGGTTTCCAATGTGATGTCGTGATTAAACACATTTTTTTTGCGCTTTCATTGCAAACGCTGGCTGAACCCTACGAGATAGATCAAAATAATGTACTACAGTATTGTATACCTTAAAAAGGTCTACAAAAAACTCCGTGATAGTATATGTCTATCTCTCAGGGATAACCCACAATAATCATTTTTTATCCTTTACTTTTTACGAGAAATAATGGCTTATTTAAGAAGCGATTTTAAACAATACAGCATTAATTCTTATCCAATTAGATACCTTAAATACATTGTGCATTTTATATAGATCAATATGGCCCTTTACAGCATGAAATTTAAATGAATATTTTCGAAGATATTATAGATTTAAAACGCAGGAACATGGCGGTTGCGCGGCGCGTGCCTATGGAAACATGTTTGTATTGTCTAATGACAAAAAGCTGTAAACGTTGCATATAATAAAGACTTTATGTATATTTAGTATCAGCATTGCACCCGTGCGAAGCCGGGGCAGGTCGCTAGTTAAACAGCATGACCTCCGACAACATATGTATCAGTTGAAACATAATAATTAGTTATCAAAATGCAAATTGAAATTCCATACAGCGTGTGATTATATTGACATACATTCATATATATAGGCTCCATTTTTATTAAAATTAACGTTACATTAATGTTTTTATGATGATAATTTACAAAATTATGTAAAATTAGGTCAAATGCATATCATTTGTTATTTATGTATCATAAATGTTAGCGTTAAAAGCCAATGTCACGAAGACGCTCTCAATAGCGCAATATTATTATTATATATATTAATCAGGGTTAATTAATACTAATATTATAAATGCATAAATGTGTATGCTGGTTTGTCCTGTATTGTTGTAATGGAGTGTGGAATTTATAAATTATATATTTATTTCTTCTAAAAGCCACACGGTTTCACCCGCGTGCAATTATCATGTGATGTGTTTTTAAAAATAAAATTTAAAAAATTCTGGAAATTGCCTTTTGGAGGGTAGAAAAAGATAGAAAACTTTTAGCGAAAGCTAACGGGGTCAGGTAAAATTTGTTGACTTGGCATGGAATGACCCTATATCCTACTAATATTTTAAACGTGAAAGTTTGTAAAAATGTATGGATGTATGTTTGTTACTCTTTCATGCACAAACTAATTAATGGATTTTGATGAAACTGCAATAATATAGCTTACACATAATTATAATGATATAGTGTGAATTATTCAAAATATAGCGATGAAACCGTGAGGCGCAGCTAGTAAACTATAAGTGTGGGAAATTTCATACTCCTCCGTCCGCGCAATATTCGTAAAAAGGGATACAAAATGTTTGCTTCACGTATTAATATATAATTTTTACATTTTAATTTGCTATCTCGATTTTATATTTTCAACATCAACATAATTTATATATCTAATCTCTGACTAATGCCAAAGACATAAATGGTCACACAGCTCAACATGCACATAATTCCCTATTTCAACCCCATTAGACCTATTTTTGGCGATAAAACGTAACCTGATGTCCTTTCTCAAGCTGTAGTATATCTTAGTACACAGATACTTTTTAATCCGGTTTAACACATAGAAGATAGGAGGAAGCTTTTTGAGCAATTAAATATCACTTCCTATAACGGTGAAGGAAGACATCGTGAGGTAACCTGCACTCCTGAGAGTTCCCTAAAAGTTCTCAAAGGTTTGTGAAGTCTGCAGTCTCTGTAGTCTATCTTAGTACCAAATTTCATCAAATCGGTTTTGTAGTTTAGGCGCGAAAGCGTGACAGACAGAGTTGCTGATATTTTTTATCACTAACGTAAAGGAAGAATTTGCAACCAAACTAGGGAAGCTTGTATTTCACCTATATGAATATCTTTGTTTTTACCAGGTGCAAGGCAAAAAAAAAAAAAATATAGTATACAATATTAATCCAATAATATTCTATTTATAATAAAATACTATATTTTGTATCCTCCTCCGTGTCGTGCACCTCATTACCAAGAGCCGAGATTTTCCCACTATAATGTTTACTATATTTTAAGGCTATTAAAAGTCCAAAATATTATTTATATTGCCAAACAACATAAAGCTGTGTTTCCACCACATAATTGCGAAAAAGTGTAGCGAGGGTTGCGTTTATAATAGCTTTTTTTACCTAGGTAAATAACAAACACATTTCTAACTACGCACATCTCCGGTAAGAACGCAGCCTTAGTGTATTGGCTTCTTAAAAGAAACCTATTCTGAAAATATAACCAAGTCAAACCTGTCGCAGATACAAAGGGATCCGTTAAATTAAATGTTTATTTATTAAATTAAATTATTCACGCAGTTTTTTCTTATTGCAAGTGCAAACATACAGATAGACAGACGCAATTATTTTTATAATAATTGTTTTAGATTTTGTTTTTTGTGCTAGAATACTCGCGTTGTAATAATTATAATTTCTGTCGTGAAGGCGTATTTATAGTTGTCTAACATTCAAGAGAAAAAAGGTACTCAAATCAATTCTACCAACATCTAATGTTGCTATATGCATATTTAATACTATATACGATATTGCTTGTGTGATATAATTTTATAAGCTTTAGTAATAAAATTTATATTTTATAAATCGCGGCCCTAGATCTTCTGTTTAGCCAATTAAAACAAAATATTTGATTTCTCAATCATGATTTATAGTATTAATCATAAAGTACATACATGGCATTTAATATAATTTTAATTATCAATAATGATTAGGTTTTAAATAACCCAACTTTTTTCTATAGTAAATCTGAAAAGTTTGTTCAGTTGGACGCCATAATCTCAGTAACCAGTAAATTCGAATTGAAAAATTATTTCAGTGTTGGATAGTCCATTTATATAAGAAGGCTATAGGCTATATACCATAATACTACGACCAACAGGAACGGAACAACACGCTGCCGAAATTACGCAGATCAGCTAGTAAATACACACATGTGAATAAAAAATACGAAATCGATCAGGGGATCAGTTATTTAAAAAAATTGAGATTTTTAATAGGTAATTAATCTTTCTACAACAAGTTCGAATTATATAGACTAAGTAGAAGTTGTATCATTTAAAAATAATTTAGAAATAATAGTAAACTAAATACCATTTTGCTATTATTAGCAAACATTGCCTAGATATGTAGATTAACGAAACGAAACGAAATCCGGATAGCTATTGGCGCTATCCGAATTATCCGCATAGTAAAAAAACGACGGATATTGCAAGGCCTACTCCCACACACCAATTTTAGGATGAGTAGCATCAGAAATGGCGCAGACGCATGAGTGGCGATGCGTCCAATTCAGAGGAAACATCCAACTAATTCTTTTTTCTGTTTTCCAATTATTTAGCATTCCAATTATTTACCATCGTACTCTAGTACGAGATTCCTACTGAAAAAGAAATCAGTTCAGGTTCTAACCTCATTTCTCTTTTTTTTAATTTTGAAAGAATCCTCTCTTTGGGAGAACCTTATCAAGTAAAGCTAATTAATAAGAGTGTGTTAAAAACCATTAATAACCAACCATAATCTATAAATGGTACTGATAAAAATCCATATATTTTTTCGGCCAACGTAATCTATGTAGTATCACCACGCTAAGTTGAAAGGGCACGAGTGAAGGCCGCCTTGACCGCATCCGCTTTATAGTGATTCACTTCGAATATATCGATACTAGCCGTCCAGTCTAGTATACTCACTTCGCTCAGGTATAGTCATATCGGATAGACGCACTCACTCCATAACCTATTTGCTCGCGTAGTCACTTTCATACTCGTTCACTAAATGAACGGATTTTGAAAATTTTCTCGTATGGTTCTTTCTAATTTTCTTTGGAACTCCTTGTTCCTTCCTTCTAACTTACTCTTTTCTTAAAGGCATTTAAAATGCACGAACTGTCAAACAATTTCGGATTGAAGGATTAATAGCCAAAAAAGTTTTTAAAAATTATCCAATTTTCTCAAGTTTTCTTTCTATAAAAACTTCTACAGATTATTAATAAAGTTAAAAATGTTGAATCAAATCAGAATAGTTGACAAGGCAAAATGGGATTTATATTTATAAATATATTATAATTTCTGTGGTTTAGACACTAAAAAGAATATTAAAACAAACATATTCTTATTTGTATGAATAAAATGATAATAGTTACAAACATGAAATTAAACTATTCAACGGCTTCGCTCGGAGAATTAATTTTACATTTTAATTTTCAACATTTTTCTCTATAATGTAAGTATAAAACAAACTCCGCTACCAATATTTATCACCTATTTTAACCCCTTCAACCCTTTTTTTAAGATAGAAGGTAGCCTTTGTCATTTTCCAAGCTCTAGTCTATCATCATCATCACAGCCCATTAATAGCAGTGGGCTGAGCCGGGTCTCCTCCTTAGAGTGAGGGGGGGACTATGTCCACTATGGTAGCTCAGTGCAGGTTAGCAGACTTCACACACCTTTGAGAACTTTTAGCGAACACTTAGGAGTGCAGGTTTCCTCACGATATTTTCCTTCACCGTTACTAGTCTATCTGTGTACTAAATTATATCAAAATCCCAGCAGTTCGCGATTTATAAATGGTGTTAATAAGCTTTTAATATATGTCGGCGCAAAATAAGGTACTGGATTAGGATATAAGGATAAAAGGTATTGGGTTAGGATATAAGGTACTAAGATTAGGCTAACACAAATGTAACCTTACACAAGACGTGGCAACGGTACTCCCAGCACTAACACCATCCAAAGACTACTTCACTCCTTGAGAGACCGCGCAAGATTAAGACTACAGTCAGACTGTCGAGGGTATAAAAAAAATGACGGAAGTGACGTACCCTACTCCGATTTTATTCGATAATCGTTTACTATTCTCCGACATATATATTTAAAACATATTTGTACATAAAATACATTATTTATATCGATAGTTTTATCATAGACACATCCCTATATAAAAATTTATGTGGATGTTCAAGCAACAGCGGATCGGTATTTTTAGTTCATGACAAAATCATTTGTAGGAAATATAACACGTTTATAATTATTTTACAAAATAATATAAATACAATCTACAATTTATTAAGAAACTAATAATATACCTCAAAATAGCGTAAGAATATTTAAATCATTGTTTTATCATGTCACCAAAAAAATTAGATTTGAAAGTAAAGAGGACATAATATAACATTTTAATTTTTTTCCATATAAGAAAATAGTAGCGAGATATATAATAGAACGCGTACGAACTACGAGTAAAGCATTTGAAGCATTCACGTCGCAATGTATTAAGATTATAACTTTAATACAAATTAGTAGCTAAACAAGAAATAAACAATAGACAGGAGGAATCGGCGAATGAGTACCAAAAACTATTCCACCTCAATTTTTTTATGCGATCCTCTTCCAATTGCCCTACTAATGATATAGATGCATGTTGCAATGGGGCAACCCCGTGCTATATTGTTTAAACCGAAATTGTTTAAACAATTGCAAGAAATTTTTATTTTTCAACCGAAATTTTTTTGTATTTTTTATTGAAATAAAAATGAAAATGGTCCTATGACTTTTCACGATAAAGTTAATATTTTTATAGATTTCGGTACTTTTGACCCATGAAAAATATATTAAAAAAGAAAAAAAAATACAAACAATATTTTTTTTTAAATTATTTATACAATAGTTAATAATATTATTAATTGAGATTTTAAAAAATTTCATTGTTTATACCTGTTTTTTAATTGTTAATTTCGTACTCCTACATCTATAATCTTCGTTGGAAGAAGTTATTTAATGTAAATACTTCCTGTTTTAATTTAAAAAAATTATATAAACCAATCAAAAAGTTATAATGTTAACATTTATAATTTGATTAAATATAATGTGTACTAAGCCTTACTGTTACAATACATAGATGAAACTAATTTGTTATAAAATTATAATTTGGTATCAAATATTCAGGTCAAGAGGTCGAACACAGATAGAACACACATAACACATCGTGACGTCCATTAATGGTTATCATTAGATTGTCTATTGTATTTCGACAACTGGATATTAAAGATTTTTATTTTTAAAACAAAAATGACTAGTGTGTAAGATTTGAAATTGAGTATTTCCTTCCGGGAGGGGAAGAATTTAGACTGCGTTTCCACCAGATATTTGCGAGGATGTGTAAAGTTAGCAACTCCGTTGCATACTTTTTATTCGCGGGTAGTACTTTTTATTTTATTCAGTCTGTATATAACCTCAGTTCCGATAGGCTTGAGCTAGTTTTCAAACGGAGCTCGCTTGGTGAAAATTATGGATGTGCTGTGGTGTGGTGTAATGATACTGGGTCTCCATTACTAAAGTTGGAGTAAGTTTTTAATATTGGTAAATTTATTTATTAAAATATTTGCACTACCCTGATAATCGAAATATTTTTATAGATTTATATAGGCACTGTGCATTTTTACCTTTTTTGTAGTAAAATTTTAAAATGTATCGAATTTCTTCATTAGATTTGAATTTGGAATAATCTTCTTTAAAATGTAAACTTTGAATGATACCAAAACCAGCCAGATACAAATAGTATAGCCAAAGAGATTTTATTACAAGTTCATACATACTATAATGCGAAGACTTTTTCCCCAACCTAATATTTTTTAAACATAATATTTAAATAAAATTTAAAAAATAAGTTATAATTATTATTGTTTTAGTAAAAACGATGATTTCATATTTTGTAATATTTTTTCAAACTATATAAATAAATGATAAAAATTCCCTTACTAAATCATTTTTTTAAATAAGTTATTGGCTTTAATAAATTAAATAATATAACAAAAATTAAAATACTTTTTTGAATTGTAGTTGACGAATGTGTAAAACATCACTAATAATATTATAAGTTCGTTTGTTACGCTTTCACACGAAAACTACTTAACCGATCATCATGAAACCTTGAACACCTATTCTTGAGGGTATTAGAAGTAACATAGGATACTTTTTATGAAAAAAAAAATGTTTTTACGAAAGATAAACAATTTTTTAATTTCTATTGTAATGATCTTTGGTACTTATATAATGGCTTCAATGCGAGCGAAGCCGCGGGTAAAAGCTAGTAGCTAATAAGTTTGTAGTATGTAAATAAGCGTGAAGCTTTTGCATCATGCCTAAGGTATGCTAAGATATGCTTAATGCATACTGTTAGTATGTAGAAACAATTAAATCGTAATATTCAGAATTTACATACACAATATTATTGTTTATGTATGTGTGCATATAAAAATTGTTTATAAAAAATAATTACATAACTAGTACTGTACCTTCAACATTTTGACCTCCGACCTCAAGAAGGCATTTATTCAAAGCAATCACATTTTATTTTTCAACTAATCTATGATTAGTGATTACATGTGGCATTTATCTTCTGTCATTATTCCAAGCGTACACGAGTGCACATCTATCTTGCAACATTTAAGTATACCAGAGGTCCCCAAACTATATATTTTGACTTAAATGCCTCCTTCCACATATTATAAACTAGCCGAACTGCGCGACTTCCTCAGCGTTATGCTCTACTCCTATTGATCGTAGGTGGAGACAGTGGCGTAACTAAACCGTTCCTGGCCCCTGGCAAATTCATCAGATGGGGCTAATATTAACTCTAATATTAAGAAACTTAACCGAAAATACTTATGAGCGCCTATACTTGAAGAGCAAAAAAAAAACGTTCGCCAACAAGTATCCTGCGTGGCAAATACTTGCACCTTAGTAAATATTGTAATAGTAAATATTAAGATCCACATGTTAATGCCACCCTATATTTACGCCACTGAGTGGAGATAAATACTATCCAAAATTAAAAAAAATTTAAATTCGAACCAGTTGTTGCTGAGATTAGCGAGGTCAACCAAACAAACAAACAAACTCTTAAGCTTTATAATCGTCAGTAGCTCAGTGGTTCGGGCGTTGGCAAGTCGTGGGTTCAAATCCCGGACATTGGACTACTGTCGTGGCCCACTCCTAGTACAAGCTTTAGCTTAGTTGGAGGGGTAAAGGGAATACTAGTAGTATGTGATCCATACTGCTAGTAATCTTTAAAAAAAAAAAAAAAATTATAAAAATGAATCCCTAATTCCCTTGGTCACAGCATCACGCGTTAATGGCTGGACAGATTTCGCTAATTCTTTTTTTGTTGTGTTGGTTATTGTCAGGAGAAGGTTCTTATGGAAGAAAAAATTAAGAAGGTTGTGCGGAAAATTTGAAAATTTAAGAAAACTTAACTGCTATATTAACTTTTCTAATGTAAGCTTTTGACAGCCAATTCGAATTCAATATTCATAGACATGACAACGTCAGTCGGGTCAGCTAGTTACAATATAGATGTAGAAGACCTAAAATGGACAACCGACATTGTTTCATTTTATTACAACTGTAAAAATATTGTACACGCGTAGACTCGATAAAAACTATATTTTACTAGCTGCGCCCCGCGGTTTCACCCGCTATATTTTAGATAATATTTCTTATTCGCACTATATCATTATAAATTATAGCCTATGTGTTATTTTTGCGTGAAAGCGTAACAAACATAATCCATACATTCTTACAAGCTTTCGCGTTTATAATATTAGTAGGATGTGTTGATATAATATTTCCCTTCCTATTTCTGAACTGAGATTGGCGGAGCCCCGCGCAAGCGCACTAGGGCGGGGAGCATAAAAACTTTTTTGATTATCTTGCCTTTCGTGTTTCGACGCCATTTTTTTATATTTACCTACTGCCTCTGCCCTGCCATAAAAGTGAAGAAAATGGACTGATTGATGAATTTGAAAGATAATTTAATCGAGATGGTTCTTAGCTTTAATTTATTAAGATTTGTTCGTTTGAAGACTATCAGTTCATTTCTAACTTGAGAGCTGTAATTAATATTTTGACAATTATAAAAATCTCATAACCATGAGAGCACACTGACATTGCATATATTGAGATGAAACGGTGTTTCTTGATACTTTTTTTCGGCATTAGGTATTTATTTTATCTATCACTAGCTGACCCGGCAAAATTTGTTTTCCCATATAAATTTGGGGTGGGCCACCCTTATCATCACTTAGGGGGATGAAAAACAGATAGCAGCCGAGTCTCATACCTACTGAATATGCATATAGAATTTCATAAAACTTTTGTCCTTTAAAATGCCTTCTGTGCTTTCTTTTGAACTGTTAGTAACTGTAGAAAGACAGGCTGAATGACTTTTTACTATTAAAAGTACTTTAATTTATAACATTAAAGTTATCAATGAATATAGCAAAAAAACGATTTAAGTAATTGCTGATAAGTTGATATAGGCGTTTTATATTTACTGATTATGGTAGGTATTCAATCTTAACCGTCCAAAAAGTATGTTTTTTATACAGTAGTGGAACCAGCGTCATATCCAACACAACCAGTACTGGACAAAAAAACTTATATAATAAGGGTTTTTATTATATTATTATCATTACTTTCTCTTACTAAAAATTGCAAATTTAATTTATCATATATATTTAATTAACGTATAACAAGGTAACCAGGTAAGACGGATAACAGTTTAACTCATTTAAAGTTGAAAGATTCACAGATGTTGGTAAACATTCAAAAATACAACAAAACTGTTCTTAGATTGTCCAATATCAAATTGTAAATAATGAAAGTAAAACTAAAATTAACAAACAAAAATGTTGTACAAAATAATTTTAATAGAACTTACTCAAAAAATTACATTCAAGAATGTATTAACTATTGATTCACCCTAACACATGTTCCGGTACTTTGTAGTCTAATAAGACGGATTTAGAATCTTTAAATTGTTCTTCGAAACCGAAAACAGTCTTGAAGTCTTGTACGTTGCAACAAAATGTGAGACCTTTATCGACATCATACCACTCGGAATGTCTCATCCATCCGACTTCGTGGCAGATGTCCTTGCAGGGGATATACTTCACTGCTTCAGCTAATCTCAAATTAGGGATGTTAATTTGAATTATTGCGAGACCTTCTTTCTCTATTGGATTTTGTACAACCTAAAATCAGAACAAATAATGACAAGGTGGCCAAAATTTCATAACAAATAAAACAATAATAGTTGACATACAAAGTCTCAATATTTATGTATTGTACATAAATATTCTTACATCTTAAGCTACATCATCATTTTCTATCAGGTAAGCAGTCAAGCAGTTGTCTATGACTTATAAAAAATATTTAAGCTGCTACGTACATTCTCATATCAACCGACATGGCCGAAGTCTAGCGTTTATTTATAGATATTGCTAGATAGTAGGAACTTTTATATGGTCTATTACATACAGAAACAATATTATACTATTCTCAACTGATTTTGGAATACATTAATAAATAAATTACAAACACTGTAATTAAACTGCCAGAAGTAATATAAAACATTATCTCAAAACATTTATTTTTTTAGTTTAGTCAATAAAAATACCTTCCACATATATGGCGCTATAAGTTGTGATTGATTATATGAATCAGTTAAATAAGCTTCACTTGCTATAGCTACACCAGGCGGTACATTAATAGCTTTAGATGCTCCTGTCCATACTTCTAGATCATGATTAATATCGTGAACAAGTTGTCTTACTCGATGCTCGACTTCATCCCAATTCTGTAAGGAATAACACGTTTGGTAATATATAATTTGGCAAACATAATAATAGTTTGTGATGTAAAATTAGTTTACCCTAACCTTTGTCCCACAAGTACTCCAATGGGGTACGACATTTAAGTAATTGTATGTTGAAACTTGAGGCAAACCCGGTGGTACGTCTCTAGGGTTTATCAATTGAGTTTTAGAATAACAACAACTATCAAATAATGATGATCGTTGAGTGACACACTGATACATATAATCAAAATTAAAAGGAAGGTGTGTACTACCAATTAACTCTATATTTAAAAGAGCTTTTGGAATTTTATTCGCAATCGATGTCTGTAAAGTGTGTTTAGCAAAAATAGGAACTTTCTTGTCTTTATCGACACAAACATCATAAACACCCTTAAATAATCTGCGAATATTAAAACCAACGGTTATTAAATCTGTATTTTTTGAGGATGGGCCGCAGTTTTCTCCAGTAACTTTTCCTAGAGGCTTATTCTCCTTCGAACACTTCAAATCCTTAAAATCAACAAGTTTTCCTTTTATTTTAAAAGTAGTTTTTTCAATACATCTAGCAGTTACAATCTCGCTGAAAGATAATTCTTCATAAACAACGTTACTTTCGGGGCAAAACAGAAGCAATTTCTCAAATTTTGGTAGTCGAGTAACACCATCATCCTTAACATCAAATGTGTTCCATTTTCCCTCTCTAGTAAATATGAGTGGTTGTTGAGCATTAAAATCGAATTCAATATTTAAAGTACATCCTAAAATTAATCAAAAAATTAATGAGGGTTTTTGTTAGCTTAATAATAATAAATAATTGGTAAACTGAAATTGATAAGCATATTTCAAAATAAAATTTACATCTAGTTTACAAAAAACACCAAAGTAATGAAACAAACCTGTTGGCTTAATGTTGAATGTTCTGGAAATTGATCCAAAGACGTTGCTCACCTCACACGTATAGTTACCAATATCACTTAGTTGCATGTCACGAAAGATTTCCATAGATGTTTCACCAAGCTCACGATCATTGTGAAACCATTTCACCTAGAACAGTGTTAAAGATGTTTTGTTACCAAATTATATATGCGTGGATTAAAAAGCCTCCAAAGCTACAACGATGGGGTGTTTTAAATTTATCGTCTGTATCTGTGAATCTGTATGCGTCTGTCTGTGGCATTGTAGCGCCTAAGATATTGGACGGCATTAATGTGGTTTTTTTGCTTGAAAGCTGGTGTAAAAAAGAGGGTTCTTAGCTATAATTTGTCACAATCTGGTCAGGCTTTTGAGACTATCAGTTCATTTCTAATTCGAGACAGAGATCTTATCAACTTTCACAAGCTCGTTTGATTTAATGCAATGTAACTTAGGTAGTATTTCTAGGACCTTAAAATGATGTTGCAGCATCAAGTAATCTGCTATAATACCCAACTCCTCAGCCACTTTCGTTAGGCTAATTAAAAGTAGTTTTTTGGTGGTATCCCCTATACGTAATGTGAACTTTAACAGGTGGTCTATTGTTAAATTTCAAATCTTAATTTAAAATAACCTTTTTAGTAATACATTGATATGATGGTATACCATCGGTGAACTCTTTTATTTTTATTAAAAGCTAATATATCTGTATCATCTAATATTTTACTTACTGTTGGTTCTGGATCACTAATTGCATTGCATCCTAAGAATATTGTTGTCCCTTCATTAAATTCAATATCTGTTTCTTCATCAGCTACGAATTTAGGTTTAAGACCCACATTGATCTTCTTGTGTGACGAATGTGAATCTAGAAAATTGCTTACTCTACAAGTATATATTCCAGAATCTGATCTTTTTACTTTGGAGAGATACAATTCTCCGGTCTGTATAAGTCTTCCATTCTGTAATCGAATACATTATGTATTATGTATTCTCAAAAATAAAATAAAAATCGCATATCTAAGAAAATAAAAAAAAGAATTATGATTAATTTACCTTGAACCATCGCAATAGATCATTTCTTAAATGAGGTAAATCACAGTCAATATTAGCTGATTTCTCTTCTTCGAGTAATACTTCTGAAGATACTTCATCTGGCATCGGATACTCTGTTACATATAACATAAATCTGCATTAAAATAGATAGAATTTAACTAGAGTAAAAGTAAAACGGATCTTAGTGACACAAGCAAATCTTTACTTACGTTGAACTTGAACATTAAATTCTTCTAAATCAGAACCGAAAACATTTTCAGCCTTACATTTATATGTTCCCGCAGAATCTTTTCTTAAATTTTTAATAATCAATGTGCCATCATTTTCAATATCATACCATTCGGTACCTAAAATAGTAATAAATGTAATACTTAGTTAAGAAATAAAATACATCTAAGTTACCTAAATCTATTCAACCAGCTAATACCAACCAATAATGGTTCTTTTTTGAGAAACCTATCATGCAATATGTAATAAAAATATATAACATAGAAAAAAGTATTGAAACGCGTACCTTCATATATAATATTAATAACTGTTGAATGGATGATATGAGATGTATTACTACATTATTATTAGTAACTATTTTAATTTACTGTGTCTTAGAAGTATTAAGTCTAACAATGTCAAGAATAAAAAAATTGTATCTTACCAAAAGCTATATAACCATCATCTATCATCCAAGTGATTGTAGGCTTTGGTTGACCAGTAGCGGTACACGGAATTCTCAATACATAATCACCTACAACGCCCGTTAAAGTTTTATCTACTAAGGTATTTACTATAGCAGGAGGAGCTGAAACAATAACAATAAACTCATCATCATTAAAAATAACTCAAAGCAACAATAAGAAAAGTAAGGCAACTAACTGATATTGATACAGCCAGCCTTGCTTATTTTAGTTACTTTCCTACGTCATGTCATGTAATGTCCTACGGCATTTTGTTGTAGGGCAGGGCCGCGGACATAAAATCCATTTTTACCCTTAAAAAAATACCAGTTCGTGCCATTTACAATCTAAGAGCTAGAGATTCCCTTCGAGACGTTTTTAATTAAATAGGTATTCTTACGGTGCCATCACAATACATTTATTGTAACATATTATACATTAGGCAGAACATTACGTTATTTTCCTAACTTAGTGACACACACAGTATAAATACTAAAATTAAAAATAAACTTGAAACGCCATACTATCGTCTCCACGAAGTGAGTAATTGTTTCATGGGACTTGGTGTTCGCATAAGAATCCACAGCCTATATTAGATGTGCCACTTCACGCTATATTAGATTTGCCACTTCACACATCTAAAACTCTAATAGAAAAGTGTTTAGTAAATAAAGCTTACTACTATGTACCAGATTACTTGAATAATGACGAAGGTTGGATTCAAAATGACGTTGATGCTCAGCTGAATGATTATACCTTAGTAAAACAGACTCATGTATTTTGAAATGAGCAATTGTTGTTGGTTCTTCTCATCAGGAAACTGCTTTCCGAACTGGTGGTAGCTTCAGACAAACTGACTGACTGACCAATTTTGACATGCCAAAAGTACTTTGTAAAAAGTCTAATTGAATAAAATATTTTGAGTTTCAATAAACCTTTAACTGAACTGTTTAAAACATAAATGACTCATGTAAAAGTATGTTTTTAAATTTTAATAAAAATTATAAGTACCTGTTACATGCACTTCATAAGTAAGATAAGATGTCCCAGCAGTATTGCTTGCTTTGCATAGATACGATCCTTCATCCGCAGCCTGGATGCGTGGTATTGTAATAGTATTATCCTTATTGCCCCTATAAAAATAATAGAAATAAATAATTGAACGCAAATATTAACGTGTCCAAGCTGTTGACATCAATTAATTATCTAAAAGTATGAGATATTACCTTAAAACTCTTGGTGCAATCTTCCGGTCATAACTATAAAAAGTCCACTTAACTTCAGGCTCTGGAACACCGCGAGCGTTGCATCTTAGGTTAAGTGTATTGCCTACAGGAAGAGTTACAGTTGTTTGTTCAGGAGGGTCTATAAACGCGGGAGCGGGAGGGTCTATAAAAGTGTAAAAAAATATTTTAATAATTTATTAAGTTTTATTTTATAAAATATAATTAATAATATAATTAATATATATCATAGTATAATTGATAGTGGATACAGTAGGTACGAGTATGATATATTTATATCATATTTACACGATATAAAGAAAGCTATTGTTATTTGTTTCAGAGTATCAGCCGTATGCTTTAATAGAAATATGTTGATATATAATAATCATTATTATTTTTAATCTTACTATATACGCGAACGTGTATATATCTCTCAGATTTTCCTAATGAATTTGTTGCTTTACACGCGAAAACACCATCATCTTTTAAACCAGCCTTAAATCTGAAAGTAATTAAATGTTTACTTTTCTTAATAATATAAGGCAATTGATTTATAATATGTAAATAGTCTATAATTATGAATATGCTAACCGCAAAACATTGTTATCGCGGAAAGTTTGATATTTGCTTGTGGTTCTGAGCTCAACGTTATTTTTAAACCATTTGACGCGTGGCGTAGGTACACCAACAATAGTACAAGTCAATCGCACTGTTTCTCCCAGCGATACGTTAATATATTCCTCATTTTCCTTGATCTCTGGTGGATCTATAATTACATAATATTAGTTATTTATTTTCATCTTATAATTTTTTTCAATTTTCTTGGTATGTCTATTGTACTTACATTGAACTATTAACTCAGTTTTATGCGTGTCTGTGCCAATTTCGTTTCGCGCTTCGCACGTGTATATTCCAGTATCGTCTCTAGCAATATTGGTAACATGTAAATATTCTCCAACTTCTTTTAATTCGATAGCATCAGTTGTTTCATTGATTTTATAATACCAAAATATTTCAGGTGCAGGATAACCTTGAATAAGTCTAAAAATGTTTTGATAATTTAATATTCCTATTACTCAGATACATGTTAGTAATACACACCGAAACTTTGCAAAAAAAATATAGGTTTAATTAATATTGTGTAAGTTTACTTACCTTGTTAATAAATTTTTTTTTTTTTTTAATTTGTCATTTTTTTATAAGAACTTGATAAAAATAAAATAAATATTACAGTAAATTTTACCTGCAGTTTATTGTCACATTTGATCCTATTTTAACTACGTTGACCTTTTCATCTCTTTTGTCTATTTGCGGTATTTCTAAAAGGTAAAAAAACACAAGAAGTGATTTGTTGCTTCAACAATTAAGGAGTTTCATTTCTGCCAAGGCATATTCAACATACATTAAGAACTTTGATACTACAACAGTACAGCGTTTTCAAATCACATCACATACTTCTTACATCAATTAAATTTAGGCAAATTCATAAAGAATTAAGAATTTATTTAGTGTCATATTTTATTAACGCACTATAAATAGCGAATAACTTTAAATTAAATTTCATTATTACCTGCGCGTATAGATACTTTAAAAGTAATATTTTCTTGTTGATATCCATTAGAAACTTTAACAAAATAACTTCCACTGCGATCGAAATCCATAGTCTTAATTATTAACGTAGCGTTATTATTCAAAATTCCATATTTCTCATTGACACTAATAATTGTAGAGTCTTTAAACCAAGTTATGGTTGCTGAAGGGTATGCGTCAACCATTAATTTCAAACTTACCGTTTCACCATAAGGTATTGTTATATCTGAAAATATATTTTGATCTAAATATTAAATTTAAACGTTCGAATCATATTTGGAAAATTACGTAAAAATATAAAATTACCTTTGGGATATTCTAGAATATTTAAAAAGGTTTTTCTTTTAGTTTCAATATTAACGGACTCGTCAACTTTTCCCAAAGAATTTTCTGCTTTACAGGTAACTGTTAAATTTTTATATACTCTATCTAAATTTAGAACACTTATATAATCATATGGTAGGTCAACAGCTACAGCCTAAAAAACAAAATAAAATAACAGTATAAAAAAAAAGGTGTGTGTGCGATTCACACACGATAGAAGTGAAACTTCAGTAAATCGACAAAAGAATGAGATGAATATATATAATAATATAAAATAGTATGTATATTTCTGTCTCATTCTTTCCTACACATTTTTGTATTTGTGTCTCTTACCTGTCGTTTTGTATATTTCTGTCTCATTCTTTCCTACACATTTTTGTATTTGTGTCTCTTACCTGTCGTTTTTTCCGTTGCATCCGGTTTGAAATCACAACGATTCTAAAGAAGTTTCACTTCAAAAATAACAATTTTTTTATACTCCTAACTAACAAAACACAAGTGCTACTTTTTCGTAATTTTAAGCTAAGTCCAGCTGATACAATCCAATTTCTGCGTGAAACATTATAGAACTCTTCTTTCTAACTGCAACACTTGTTTTGCCGTACGTTGTGACTGACGGTGGCCACTTTGCATCATGTGGACCGTCTGATCGCTTGTCCTTTATCCATGATAAAAAAATCATTCTTCGAAAAATAAAACATTAAAATACAGACTACATTGTTTTAAAAATGAGTAATTGAAGACCGTAACCAAGGAACGCAAAAAAAGGTAACAGTGAAATGTTGAAAGACTATAAGTTGGAAACGTTATTACAGCAAGTTAATGCGACATTTAAGAAGATCTTATTAGAAATAAACTAGAGGTGTCTCAACAAATGATTTCAATCCTCACATGGTCATGGATATTGCTCAATAAAAACAAGGAAATTGGATTCGTATAAACTCAACGCCTTCCGCCGCTAAAAAAAATTTTACACAAGCTGTAAGTCTAAAGCACAAGAACCCTCACGGTCACTTAAGTCATCAGGGATTATTTGGAATCTCCTAACTCACCAAGTTATAGTTCCTTTCTACTACTTGTTTAGGTCGATGACATTATATGACCTGACCGAGTATTACTTCTGTTCTTATGAGAAATCCAAAATATGGTTTATATAACATGAAGTCCTTATGTTACTTGAAATATAAAAAAAATAATTAAAAGTAAATATACTTACAGTAGTAGGCCAAGTATTCCCAGAAGAGTCTTCCCAAACTACGTTTGGTTTTGGATATGCGTGTAATTTGCATTTGACAATAAGTGGCTCATTATACTCAGCGTTGATTTTGGGGCCTCCAAGTATTGTGGCCACGGGTACTGTATTTGAAATCTTTATTTCTAAAATAATGATATTTATATCAATAATTATAAATATTTAATTGTGTTTTTTATTGTTTTGCTATCCCTATTTACCTGAGACGATATCCTGTATTTCTATTACTGTTGTTCCCTGTCTAATAATTTCTTCTCCACTGTCAGTGTAGCCCACAACCTAAAACGATTAGTGTTTCTAAAACTTAATTTATTCATTTCATTAACTAGTATTTTTAAAGCAAAGCTGTTTCATAAGATAAGAATATTCGTTAATTATTTATTTATTTATGTACCAATAAATGTTACACATTCACATAAGAAATATGTGCACAAAGGATTATATTATAATTAACGGATTTTAATATATTCGAATATTGTTTATTTATTATTACATATTAACTAAGCTAAGAAAACGATCTTACCGCAAGTTTAAAACTTTTCATAGGTGGTACAAATGAATCTGTTACGTAGAATTGTTGATCCACGTTGGATAGTTTCAGTGGTACTTGTGTAATAGTATTATCATTTGTGTCCCTAAGTTCAACGGTGTTTAACTTGACATCTCTTTTGGGATTCTCTAGCAATATTGCTAAATAAGTGTTTCCACCTAAATAAAAATAATAAATATTCATATTTGTAAAGCTCGATCAAATTGAGATTTTCATATTCCATTAATACCTGACACGGGTTTTGTTGCAGTTTCATTTAATGATTCAGGCTTTATAGTTGAAAAACCATGCTTGAAGGATACGTCAGTAGAAGCTCTTACTAGTACAGTTGTTCCTCTATTACTTTCTACATTAACAGTATAAGTACCCGGCGGTACATTTAATTTCTTGATCTAAAAAATCGATTTAATTTTGTAGAATTATATTTGCCATATTGATACATTTATATGATCCATATTTTATAATATGATAGGTACTTACAATCACTTTTTCTTTTCGAAATGAATTAGTGGTAAAAACTTTTTTACCATCAGGACCAACTACATCAAAATTGGGATTATTAGATTTTACGGATACTTTAATATCCCATTCTTTACTATCAACTTTAAACTGAAACACCAATTGTACTTATTTTTCTATGATCTATGATTTTTTGAATTACAGTTAAGTTGCTACGCAGCTATCGGCGAAGATGGAGGAAAAATAAACAAAGGAAAAAAATGATATCAGGTTTAGTTATCTAGGATCATTGGTTTTCTACTGACAACTGCATTTCAGAACGCACAGACATACAAGTATAAATAAGAAGTTTATGAGATGATTACCAAGCTGTTGGGAACAATTGTATTTTAATATTACTTATTAAATTAAAATGTGACAAATAATAACTTATCTCACCGGAAATTGATTTCCTGAACCCTCTTCAAGTATCTTCTGACCTATAATAGTGTTTACTTCTATAACCGATTCAATGACGTAGTCAATAATCTAGAGAACAGAATATATAGATTAGTTTTTATAATACAATCATATATTATTAATGGAATCACAGATGTTTGATCCTTCGCTTTTGGTTGTGGATTGGTTGACGAAAGAAATAATAACTAGACAATTGTTACCATTGTTTCAACGATGTAGTTTAATCGCAGAGTTCTGACAGATGGTGCTACTAATTTTGTACTTAAAATACGAATAATAGGTTGGGGAAAAAGTCTGTTTCGCATTATAGTAGGTATGAACTTGTAATAAAATTTCTTTGGCTATACTATTTGTATCTGGCTGGTTTTGGTATCATTAAAAGTTTACATTTTAAAGAAGATAATTCCAAATTCAAATTAGGAAAATGTGTGATTTTTATTTGTTTTTCGTAATGTGAAGATGAGTGAATCTAATGAAGAAATTCGATACATTTTAAAATTTTACTACAAAAAAGGTAAAAATGCAACGCAATCCGCGAAAAAAATTTGCGATGTTTGTGGTTCTAGTGCAGTCTCTGTGAGAGTAGCACAAATTTGATTTAAGCGTTTTCAATCCGGAAATTTTGATGTTAAAGATGGACCTCGCTATGGTCGCCCTATTACGGATAAAATGGATACCATTTTTGAAAAGAGAAGCAAGATCGGCATATCAGTAGTTAAGACGCAGCTGAAGAACTAAGAATTGACCACAAAACAGTTTTGGCGCATTTGAAAAAAACTGGGTACACAAAAATGCTCGATATTTGGGTACCTCACTTAAAGAAACCTAATGAACCGTGTACTCATTTGTGATTCTTTATTACGACGTAATGAAACCGAATTATTTTTGAAGAAGCTGATAACTGGTGATGAAAAGGGGATCATGTACGACAAGAACGTGCGAAAAAGGTCGTGGTCAAAGGCCGGTCAGGCTTCACAGACTGTAGCGAAACCCGGGTTAACTCGCAACAAGGTGATGCTGTGTGTGTGGTGGGATTGGAAGGGCATTATTCATTATGAGCTGTTACCACCAGATAGAACCATCGATTCTGAACTCTACTACGAACAACTGATGAGATTAAAGCAAGAAGTTGAGAGAAAGCGGCCGGAATTAATCAACAGAAGAGGTGTGGTTTATCATAATGATAACGCTAGACCTCACTCATCTTTAGCCACTCAGCAAAAATTAAGAGTGTTTGGCTGGGAGGTGTTAATGCATCCGCCGTGTAGTCCTGATCTTGCACCTTCAGATTTCCACCTGTTTCGGTCTGTTCAGAATTATTTAGGCTGTGTCAGGTTAACATCACGAGAGGACTACCAAAACTACTTGTCATGGTTTTTTGATCAGAAGCCCCAAAATTTCTATAGCAATGGGATCATGTCCCTACCTACAAGATGGCAAAAAGTTATCGAACAAAATGGTACCTACATGGTACTTTAGTAAAATGTAAATAAACTATATTAAAAAATGTTTTGAATTTTCTTAAAAAATGCGAAGAAACTTTTTCCCCAACCTAATATTAAATAATCAAACGGGTTTATCTTTAATTTAGAAAGAATCTAAAAACTTTACCTCTGCGATATCATTTTTCTCAATATTAAATACTTCTCCAGATGTCGCGGCTGCCAGTTTATTATAAACTGTATCATAACCATAACCGCATTTTCCCGTTAGCAAAAATGTAACCTGTGCAGAATAATTTTTGCTTAGTCTAATCTTATCTAATTAATGCGTTAGATTAACAAACTTGTTTTATTTATTTCATGACCTCATAAAGAAAGAAAGTCTCTCTCTCTCTCTCTCTTTATATATGTATGCAGTTTAAATGAAATATATCTAAGATATAAAACTATATCCAATTATCTGTACAAAGTAAAGTATGGTATTCTATTTTGTACTCGATTAGGTTTTCTTCAAATTAATTATTAGGTATACAATTAACATGTTAATTATTCGTCAATTAAGTGTTACTAAATAAAAAAAAACTAGGATATGAATCTCGTAAACACAACGAGATAATTTTTTTTAAAGTAATTCTGGTGTAGAATTATAATTTCAGGTAGTTCGTTAGGCCTTTTGGTCTTCGGTACGAAATATTTATTTCATTCTTATATATATTATTAAATAAGATAAATAATAGTTGACACGACAAACGTTGTTTCGCCTTATAAATTATTTGTAGTGGGCCACCCTTATGTTTCGGAAGAGTTCAATTACAAATACTGACAGGAAATTTTTACTATATAAGATTTTAGAGTAATATTTGTTGGACCGCTACCCAAGAATGTTGCTAGATTGGGCACAACAATAATATATTCCTGAATCAGTATTTACATTGAAAGTAATTGGTATACCTGATTAAATTGAGTTCAATTCAATCAACTATCTGTCGTCTTATTGTTTGACGAATATTTTTTTGCTTTCTTAGTCAGATAGTTCACAGTGTGATGTTTAAATATAATTCAGTTTTAACCTGAGTTGATTTCTTAATGCTTAAGCTCTTGATCCGATCATATTTATTACTGTCTTTAGCGGATGCATCAGTGTAGACATAAAAAAAGGAGTTTGGTTTGCTTTTTTCCAGAGCCAACTCTATACCAGACATAGAATATTCCGGACAATCGCCACCTCCATGCACTATAATGTCATCCAAAGCCCTCCTGAATTCATTTGGGTCCTTTGTCGAGGTTCTAATTTTAACATCTATGTAAGAAAAATATAATTATATGTCATTAAAATAAAAGTGGAATTTTTTTATTATGATCAAATGTGTTTACAATGTTGTTTTTACATCGTGTGTGATCTTTGAAAGACAGTGAAATAGATAATAAGGTTATCTGATGGGTTTATTATTTAAAAAATAAGCCAAAAGATATTGAGGAATAATATTTCTGATTTGAAAAAACGAAGCCAATGCATTACTGTATAGGATAGGTATAAATTGATGTGAACCTGCATAATGCAGTATAAATATCGTTTTTCGCTTTTTTAGTACAATTAAGTAATTTAATATATTCAATCGTGCATGATAAAATACAATCTAATGTTTTAAAAATAATAACCTAAGTTTACAATCACCATCTATCTATGTTACTATAGAAGAAGATTTTTTTACTCACCAGGATCGTTGAAAGTGACTAAAATAAATTCATCAACACTTGTTGAATTTGATGAGAGAATAGCATTAAAAAGTTCGTGTGTCTTTTTCTTTACTTGGACAATGTCATTGAACATTGAATCTGTATCATCAATAACGAAAGTGAGGCTTCCCTTTAATATACTTCCATTGACAAAATATGCGACTTGAAGGAACGCATATAAACAAACATATATCTTAACATTATTCACACCCATTGCGCACAACACTCGTTCGAGTAACTGACACAAGCTCTGTGCTTTAATATTTATAGCATTGATAACAAAATTCAGTAGATTGTGGAACCGCTACGGTAAAACCACGGATTTTTTAATATTTGAAATAGATAATTTTTGTGATACTCTGTTATTTCCCAAGCGAATTCAACGAAATATATCACTTTAATCAGTGAGAGGTTCCATATTCCATATGCTGACAAGTATACAATTTTTTTTCTTATTATATTTTATGCTACAACGACGGGGTGTAATAGGTTTAACGTGTGTACCTGTATGTCTGTCAGAGGCATCGTAGTACCCAAGATAATGGGCCGATTCTGATTAACTTTTGTTTGAAAGGTAATTTAATCAAGATGGTTCTTACGTATAATTTGTGAAGAGCTGTTTGAAGACTATGAGCTCATTTCTAACTTGAGAGCTGATTCAAATATTAATATATTTACATTTATAACAGTCTTGTAACCATGGTAACATACTGACATTGCTTACACTGAGTACAGATGAAACGGTATTTCTCGATATCAAGATAGTATCAAGCGTTTTTAATTGAATGTACTTAACAGTATTTATTTTATCTATCATTTGTTTTTATTGTTATTCGTTAATTCTGTATTGACCTCTGTTTTTTATTTTGTTTTCAACAATATAAAAAGATCGACTTGTACAAGTTAATATCGATTCGATAGTTGGTGACTGTATTAAGTTAGAGTTTCAGTCGGAGTCCTTTAAATTTTTAATTTTATATATATTTTTAACAAACGATGACCATGTTAATCAACATACAAGTTAGTTTTGATTTATATATTATTTATTGAACGGAGAATAAAAATTCAATTATGTTATTACCCTTTGTTGGGAGAGGTAGGCTTATCTCTATAAGTGATCTATTCCTTGCCTTTTTTGTGTACTCAAACTCAATAAACTTTATATTCAGAATCAAACCTCTGTCTTTATTAGTTTCCGAGTTATGTGTATATGTGTTACTATAAAGTTACTCTTTTTTTGAAAATGTATAATATATTTAAATTTAATTAGTACGATTCTTGTTCAATAAATATCTTTGAAACGTATCTTTCTAAACAAATGTCAGCTATTTTCTTTCACCGTTTAAAAATATAAAAGTATTTATTTTTAATTTTCATTCATTTAATTAAATTGCAACATTAAACGAATAATTTATTTTTATTAAATAATGTGCCGAGTTATTTTCAGTGAATTAAAATAGTATTTAATATAATATACTAAGTTGGTATTTTTATTAAACCCGATATTTTATGACTGGATATAAAGATCCTTTTACGACAATGTCGTACCTAATATTTTATTTGTCTTAAAATTCCCGAACGATATGACGTAGTTTTTAGTTTTGAAGTTAAACAACTGTAATTTCCACGTGAGGGATTTCAGATTATAGGGGTAGGTTTCCTGCCACGGACAAGAGTGACGTCTGTTGGGTTACGTACCTTAAAAGTAACCCTTATAGTATCACTTCGTTGTCCTTCTGTCTGTATGCATGTCAAGATCTTTTATCCCAAAAACACGTGAAGGTACATATCAAGTTGAAATTTATAACAAATATTGAAGTCTTTAGTCTATTCGAACTGAAAAAAATTCCGTAAAAATAAATTTGATCATACTTTAGTTTCTTTCTTAAATATGCTACCCGATGAAAGATATATGATACCCATTACTGTACAGCAATACGTATACACATGCAATTTAGACTGAGGCGAGCAGTGCCTGGAGTTTGAGACCCAGGAGCAGGTTTAAAGAGCTCTTTCATAACATATTCACTCACACCACCACTCGACCTCGCTAACACCAATAGATAATAAAGTAAACTTACGTGGACCTCGAGAAAGGTGACCTTAATCACGACACTATAACACTAACTTCCATGTTCATTGCACGAAAACACCAGAGAGACTGAGACTAATCTATCACACTAAAGGTTATTCACGTCGATATCCTCGAAATAATATAAAATGATCTACCCGCTACTACCACTTTATAAACAGTGTTGCTAACAAATATTATAAAGAAATAGGTAACGCGACATACTCGTATGCTTGTAATAGGTTATGTAGTAAATGAAATAAATAATAAGGATAGGTATACTCACTCATCAAAATTATATTATTCTCCGTTTATTTGCTCTTCAACGTTTTATTTCGAACTTATGGACTTATGGACGCTTTTTATCAAAATACGCTGGGAATTCCCGACAGATAAGAATAGGATAACTACGGCGTTATATTACTTGCATCATATTACATCTTTACATTATAAGCAAAACAAATTTATCACGTTCATACTATTCAGCTATAGTAATATGATACCTACTTCTATACTTTGTCATTTAATACCTCTAAAAATAATAATAATGTTGCTATCTTTTATTGAAGCAATATAATAATTAAATTTTATAAAAGTGACTTTTTCACCATGATTTATGTATCCATATTAAGTATTTATATTCTAATGACCTTATTATGGGACATTGTACTTTTTGCTGATAACATTTCTCTTATATTCAAAGTTAAGAGAAACCAACACAGTTACGACGATGTAAACAGTGCATTGTTCCTTCAATGATTTACGATTAATAATTTAGTACTAAACTCAAAAAAAAGAAGATGTTAAAAACAGCAATTCACCATTTTATTAAATAATGAAATATTTTTTAAAAGGGTGTTTTTTAAAACAACGATTTTTTGGGAATAACTTTAGACTCAAAACTTCAGTAGAACTCCCATTTATCATCTTTGGCGGGAAGACTCAGCTCCGCAGCTTACGCAGTAAGGAAAGTAAGGCAACTAACTGATATTGATACTGACAGACTCGTTTATTTTAGTTACTTTCACAGTATAATGTCCTACGGCATTTTGTTGTGGGGCAGGGCCGCGGACATAGAATCCATTTTTATTCTTCAAAAAAGAGCAGTTCGGGTCATTTACAATCTAAGAGCTAGAGATTCCCTTCGAGATGTTTTTAATAAAATAGGTATTCTTACGGTGCCGTCGCAATACATTTATTGTAACATTTTATACATTAGGCAGAACATTACGTTATTTTCCAAACATAGTGACCCATACAGTATAAATACTAGAAATAAAAATAAACTATCGTCCTCACAAAGTGAGTAATAGCTTCATGAGGCTTGGTGTTCGCATATATAATAAGATTCCACAGCCTATATTAGACTTGCCACTTCAGCAATTTAAAACTCGAATAATAAAGTGTTTAGTAAATAAAGCTTACTACTCTGTACAATATTACTCGAATGATGACCAAAGCTTGGATTCAAAATGACGTTGATGCTCAGCTGAATGATTATACCTTTGTAAAACAGACTGATGTAAACAATGGCATTTTGATGCGAGCAACTGTTGAGTTTCTTGCCAATTCTTCTCATCAGGAAACTGCTTTCCGAACTGGTGGTAGCTTCAGACAAACCGACTGACTGACCAATTTTGACGTGTCAAAAGTACTTTGTAAAAAGTCTAGTTGAATATAATATTTTGAGTTTGAGTGTTTGAGACCATCAAGATTCATCAAGCTTTTTAAAATGCAGTATAACTTAAGCATTTAGATCTTTAATAAATTATAATTAATTTCGATGACAATAATAAATGTTCTATTTTATATTCAAAAATAGGAAAGGAAGTTAAAGGAGTGGGTACACATAAACAAATATTTTAAAAATAAATTTGAATATACGAGTAAAATATACGTCAGTGTTTCATTTTACTATAAATGAAATTAGTAAAACACTGTGTTGGTAAAAAAAAGTTAATGAAATTGAAAAGGCTTCGTAAAATTAACAGAAAGTGAGTTTAACTTTTAGTTAATTCAATGTTTTAAAAACTAACATTAAGTGCATTAAAATGCTAAGTTAAAGTAAAATTTCCTTACCTTGACTTGTAAAATTTTTTTGAATTTTTGATATGGACTTTCTTTTACTTTTGCAATAATTTAAAGTAACTTTTAAATTGTTTAAAAAATAAAAATGTTTATACATAAAGTAAAATGATAGTAAAAGGACAGTTGGAACTTTATGAACATTTGAAACATAGAAACTTTCACATCTATAATATAAATAGCATTTCCTTTCTAGTATATTGGATTTTGGAATGCTCTCACATTTCACTTTTTAAAAGTTTTAGTTATAATATTGAAAAAAAAATAATATATGCAAATATGAAAACACTGATACTGGCTGGAATCTCAGTGTCCAATCGTCGTCGTGTCGAGGACTTTCGTTTCTTACTGTTCTAAGAAGAATTGTAAGGAATAATAATTCAGCCAAGTGTGAGAGTGGAACTCGCGCTCTGAGGGTTTCGTACAATTTCAACAACAAACACTATCAAATTGTCAATTTCCTGTGTGGGTTAAAATACTATCAAAAATAGTATTGGGAAGCATTTATTCCCGACATTAGTAATGCGTATTGACATTTTTATAATTACTTACATAAAGTATATAAGAAAATATAATAAAACATTTTTAACGAAAAAATGCAATCTATACTAATATTATAAAGAGGAAAGATTTGTATTTTTGTATTTTTGTATTTTTGTATGTAACGAATAAACATAAAAACTACTGGACCGATTTCAAAAATTCTTTCACCATTAGAAAGCTACATTATCCCTGAGTAACATAGGCTATATTTATTACAAGAAAAAATTAGAGATCCCCAGAAATTCTCACTAAAACCAACCCAAGGTGTAAAAAAATTAGCCATGAAATATCTTTCATCTCATGCGCTGCAGAAAGTATTGATGATAGAACAAAAAAATGGTCTACGATATTATAGAACGTATCAAAAAACAAAAAACTCCGCGAGTCCAACTATTGTAGTTATTTCACTATAACTACTTTTTACATTTAAAAAGTTGATAAAAATGTCTATCAGATCATGTTTTCCATAACTTTGTTAGCCCTTATCCCAATAAATTATTTCGTATTCAAGACTGTTTCAATATCTGTTGATTACTTTTTGAATTATTGACTTTTTGAATAATCGGACATTCCAGTCAAAAGATATTACGAAATAAAAATATTGAAAATTTGAGTAAATGGATTAAACCTTATTCCCCAGTCTAAAAATTAAAAATTTAATAAATTATTTAATGGAATTTATATTTTACCAAATAATCTTTTTAACATACATTTTATATTACAAATTATTTCTTTCTTTCTTTAAATAAAATTATTTGAAGTATTTAAATTTCAATTTTCAAAATCAATTCATAAAATTAAACTCGTTAACTAGAGTTAAAACGGTAAAAATATTTTACATTTGTATCGAGGGAAAGTACATTGTATGACATATTCGAATATTACTAAAATCGCAAACATCGACTTTTTTCATGTCCGCATATAATGTGGAATACCCTATAGAAAAACTACTTGTTATCTCTTCAGTATAAATGGCTATATTTATTTATTGCTAATATTTAGAAGTTTTATTTTTTTACACCTACAACATGTTATAGATTTGCATGTTTAGTATTAAATTCAACTTGATCACGTCACGTATTCTTCAAATAATGCATCAAACCTTAAACATATAAAAGATCATTTTATTCGTGGTGTATTATTCCTCATAGTAGTGCTATAAGACCTTGCTTCTTGCTAAATTTCACGACGCTAGGTCATTGGTAAGTACCTTATAATGATATGAGCAACCACATTAACGTTCATATCCTTTCAATGCGTGCGGCATCATGTTCATATCTTTCAATGCAACTTCATAAAAATTAGCCATGTTCTCAATGTATTACTGTCAAATTGTAATCACTACCTCTACGCCTGACATGTGGCACGGATAAAGTTGAGCTTTGCAAGTGGATTTAATGCATTTGCCTTTATAGAGCATTATTCATAGTTCCACTACCTAATATCACAGATTTTACAATGCACACTTCCATAATAACTTATTATCGATTAAAGACATGAGCTTTCACATATTTTATTTAATTACACTAGAACCATTGAAACTTATAAACAGGGCTATTATTTGAAATGACAGGACCCTGCTACACTATTTAAAATTCAGATTGTGTATATTTGTGTCAGCGTATCTCCGAAGGAGTTAATGTATTTACTTGAAATTTTACATGAAGCGAAGCCATCGGCAAGGGACCGCAGACTTGAGTATTTGATATTAATTTCAACTTGATACCTCCACAAAAATGTTTAAAGACTATTTATTGCAACTTAAATTAATAATAGTTTAATATAGCTTAGTGATATCCTAGTGGTTCAGGTCCTAGTTCGATCCTGGGCACACACCTCTGAGAGAGAGACTTTTCTGAGTTTTTCTGAGCAATTAAATATCACTTGCTTTAACGGTGAAGGAAAACATCGTGAGGTACCCTGCACTTCTGAGAGTTCTTTAAAGATTTCAAAGGTTCAACATATATTTAAAAAATGATTGGCATCCCTTCAAGTTAGTATCATAAATCATTTCCCTAATTCGTTCTTACTTGTTTTCTAGGTAACGCTTTGTTGTTAAACATTCTCTTTCGAACTTGAAGCTGAAGTAAAGAGTTTAAACTGAAGTGTTGGCAGCTATAGGTTCTGTACTAGATTTATTTTACTTATTTTTTTATAACTTTATTGTACACCAATAATAAGACTTAACAAACTAGACATATAACATTTTATTATAAAGGGAGGAAATGTGTAGTACAACGGGCGGCCTTATGGCTAATAAATCATCTCTTTTAGACCACCCTCGTTTCGAAAAGAAAACGAAGATAGGAATGAAGAATGTGGTGTAGCATATATTATATACTAAACTAATAATAAATTGTCTAATAACTAATTGTCGCCGGAATCTACATATTCTCTCTTTTTTGTACTGTGTTTTGTTTAGCCCAAATGCACCCTCATATTTGAGAGAAAAATTTAAATTCATTGAAAATCCGGCTGGGTTGAGAACAACGCGGAGACTTAAATTACAATTGCCCGAATTCTCAACAAAATTCTATGAAAAATCTTTTACTGTTCAGGCTATAAATTTATGAAATGATCTCCCACTCACTATTAGACAAACGGCTACATTAGGTAAATTCAAGAAATTAGTTAAAGATTACTACATTGATGAGTGAAACGACATTAATAATTATTATTTACCATAGGATGATATTTATTTATTAAATTTACTTATGTTGTTTTAGTATATTATTATAATATTTATTAGTGTATTATATTTGTATGTATATAAATTATTGTATACATGTATGATGTTTATGTATTGAGATGTAAATTATTAGTATTAGTATATATTAGATGCTACACCACCTTCCTCAATCCCATCTTCGTTTTCTTTTCGAAACGAGGGTTGTCTGGAAGGGATGGCTAATTAGCCATAAGACCGCCCGTTGTACTTCACAGTTAACTCTTTAAAATATGTTATATCTAGTTTATTAAGTTTTGTTAGTGGTGTACAAAGAAGTTATAAATAAATAAATAAAATAAATAATAATTTACATCTGAATAATAAACATCATACATACATACAATAATTTATATACATACAAATAAAATACACTAATAAATATTGTAACAATATAATACACTATATTAACATAAGTAATAATATTGAATTGAATCAGGCGTTACTTTGCGGAAATTCATGGTTTAAAAGGAATAAAAATGTTACCTTGCTATAAACCGCGGCAATCTGAACTACCAAACTCGTATGGTACAACCTAGAAGAGCACCCTGTCCACACAAAAGTGAGACGCGCGAACCCGAACTAAGACACACCACACAAGTAGGTAGCTTGACGATCTAACAACCACACTCGTACGGCACAATCCGGAAGAGCACACCGTTGACAGAAAAGTGTAACGCGCGAACCCGAACCAGCACACACCACACAAGTAGATCGCGATCGACAACCGACGTACGTTTCGCTCCGTAACCGAAGCATCTTCAGGACGTGTTGACTCTACAAGCGTCACTTGCTAAGTGACAATTTTGTTCAAAAAACAGCCTTTTATACCTTAACTCAATACTCGATATTCGAGACGCAATACTCGATACTCGATACTTAACTCGGTATTCGTGTTTTGTTCTTACAACTAAAGATATCGAGTAGAGTGGATTTAGACACGTTTATTTGTTCGTTCAGCAGCTCAAATGTTTGATTGGTATTTTTAATTATTTCTAATTGCTCTAACAAATTAAGTTTAAAACCTTTATCGCAAATATGTAGTATTTTGTGAGAATGGCCCATATTGTGGCCGCTATCTAAGAGATGTTTAGCAAAATGGGATTTCTCAGGTTTATTGTTCCTTAAAGCAGCTAAGTGTTCTTTATACCGAATATCAAAACTACGACCCGTTTGACCTACATATTTGGCATTGCAGTCAGAACATTGAAGCTCATATACTCCTGATTTTAGGTTGTTACTCAGTTTATCTTTACCGTTACAAATACGTCTAAGTGAATTATTGGTCTTGAAACCAACATTTACATTATGCGATTTAAGAATTTTCGCTATTCGTTCAGAAGACGGTCCAAAATAAGTTATACTAGATTTGTATTTATTTTGATTTTCGGGAGGGACTGCATATAATTGTTTATTAATTTGTGCTGACTGTTTCTTTTTAATAATATTGTTAATGGTGTCCAAAGTGTAACCGTTAGCAGAAGCAATTCGATATATTATTTTCAGTTCCTTTTGATAGTTTGCTTTATTAAGCGGAATAGTCATTAACCTTTGGATGTAACTATGAAATGCTGCAAGCTTATGTTGCCAGGGATGACATGATATAGAAGGTATTGTTATGTCTGTGTAAGTGGGCTTACGATAGATTTCAAACTGGTGTTTATTGTTGACGCGAGTAATCGAAAGATCAAGAAATTTTAGTGAATTTTGTTCTTCAAACTCAGCTTTAAATTTTATTTTGGGGTGAATTGTGTTTAAGTTTGATATGAAATGTCCTAGTTGCCTATCTGTTCCAGTCCAGCAAATAATTATATCATCAACATATCGATAATAGTAAAGAATATTATTATTATTGACAATGTTTTTGTTTTCAAAATCATTCATAAATAATTCTGCCATTAAGGGACTGAGAGGAGAACCCATTGCAAGACCTTCTCTTTGAAGATAAATTTTATCGTTGAATTTAAAGTAGTTTTGTTTCATACAAATTTGTGTTAATTCTACTATTTCGGAAATTTCAAGAGGATGCAATCTCCTCTTTTCAAGAAGCCCTGTCATAATATCTAATGTTTCATCGACTGGGACATTTGTGAATAAACTATTAACATCGAGCGATAATAACTTACAACGTTTTGGCAAGTTAATATTTTTTATGCAATCAACTAAATGAATACTATTTTTAAGAGAGTATTGTGGCTTAAACGAGATTTTTGACACAATTTCGTTATTTAAAAACTTTGCTAACAAATATGCTGGAGCACCTATGTATGAGACAACAGGACGTATGGGGATGTGGTCCTTATGTATTTTTGGTAAACCGTATAACTTTGGCGCATGAGGATTCATTACTAAGACTTTTTGTTTATTTGAATTTTTAGGAAGTATAAATTCGGAGTTTTCTACAGATTGTCTAATTTCTTTAGAAAATTTACAAGTTGGGTCAGAAGGCAAATGGAGAAATTCGTTTCCTGATATAACATCATTAACTTTATCTAAATAATCGTTACGTGTAAGAATGACGACTGCGTTACCCTTGTCAGCTTTAGATACTATGAGATCATTGTCTTTAATCGTCTTTTGTAAAGATTTAAAAATTTGCTTATCATGATTAGTTACGCAAGAAGTAGGAATATTTTTTATTTCATGCGCCACAAGATTTTTGACTACATTATCTTTTTTGTTTATGATAACTTCTAATTCTGCGTCAACCGCTAGTGTTTCTAAAGCTTTATTTGTAACATTTTCGGAGATATTGTATTTTAACCCTTTTTCTAACAATTGCATTTCATCATTTGAAAATACCGTGTTGGTGAGATTTTTAACCCGTGGATAGAATGTATGATCGGAGAGAACTGTTAATTCATCGCTTTTACTGTTAAGTTTAGAAGATTTGGGGGAATTACTAACTAATGCACGTAATTTCTTTTGTTGAGTAAGGAATTTTTTATAGACCTCAAGCGAAGCTATTTCTCTAGCTTTGTGATCTAGCAAATCGAATTCAACGTTATGTAACTTGAAAGAGAGTTCAGAATAAAGTATTTTAAGATGGTGTTTAAGATTGTCCCTAACAGTAAACCAGTGTCTCGATTCCTCATTTAGCCAAATTTTTTCCGCTTTTTTAATAGCGATCTCAGAAGAACGACTACGTGTGTTTGATTTTATGTTGATATAGTTTGGGATTACGTTAAGATGTTTACATTGTTGATTAAACCAAACATTTTGAACTGCTACGCGATGTAACTTTGTTAATTTTATGTAGAGTTTTGCCTGAACGGTCAAGCTCACCGACTTTAAATATTGAATTGAATCAGGCGTTACTTTGCGGAAATTCATGGTTTAAAAGGAATAAAAATGTTACCTTGCTATAAACCGCGGCAATCTGAACTACCAAACTCGTATGGTACAACCTAGAAGAGCACCCTGTCCACACAAAAGTGAGACGCGCGAACCCGAACTAAGACACACCACACAAGTAGGTAGCTTGACGATCTAACAACCACACTCGTACGGCACAATCCGGAAGAGCACACCGTTGACAGAAAAGTGTAACGCGCGAACCCGAACCAGCACACACCACACAAGTAGATCGCGATCGACAACCGACGTACGTTTCGCTCCGTAACCGAAGCATCTTCAGGACGTGTTGACTCTACAAGCGTCACTTGCTAAGTGACAATTTTGTTCAAAAAACAGCCTTTTATACCTTAACTCAATACTCGATATTCGAGACGCAATACTCGATACTCGATACTTAACTCGGTATTCGTGTTTTGTTCTTACAACTAAAGATATCGAGTAGAGTGGATTTAGACACGTTTATTTGTTCGTTCAGCAGCTCAAATGTTTGATTGGTATTTTTAATTATTTCTAATTGCTCTAACAAATTAAGTTTAAAACCTTTATCGCAAATATGTAGTATTTTGTGAGAATGGCCCATATTGTGGCCGCTATCTAAGAGATATTTAGAAAAATGAGATTTCTCAGGTTTATTGTTCCTAAAAGCAGCTAAGTGTTCTTTATACCGAATATCAAAACTACGACCCGTTTGACCTACATATTTGGCATTGCAGTCAGAACATTGAAGCTCATATACTCCTGATTTTAGGTTGTTACTCAGTTTATCTTTACCGTTACAAATACGTCTAAGTGAATTATTGGTCTTGAAACCAACATTTACATTATGCGATTTAAGAATTTTCGCTATTCGTTCAGATTCTTAAGATAAACTGAGTAACAACCTAAAATCAGGAGTATATGAGCTTCAATGTTCTGACTGCAATGCCAAATATGTAGGTCAAACGGGTCGTAGTTTTGATATTCGGTATAAAGAACACTTAGCTGCTTTTAGGAACAATAAACCTGAGAAATCCCATTTTGCTAAACATCTCTTAGATAGCGGCCACAATATGGGCCATTCTCACAAAATACTACATATTTGCGATAAAGGTTTTAAACTTAATTTGTTAGAGCAATTAGAAATAATTAAAAATACCAATCAAACATTTGAGCTGCTGAACGAACAAATAAATGTGTCTAAATCCACTCTACTCGATATCTTTAGTTGTAAGAACAAAACACGAATACCGAGTTAAGTATCGAGTATCGAGTATTGCGTCTCGAATATCGAGTATTGAGTTAAGGTATAAAAGGCTGTTTTTTGAACAAAATTGTCACTTAGCAAGTGACGCTTGTAGAGTCAACACGTCCTGAAGATGCTTCGGTTACGGAGCGAAACGTACGTCGGTTGTCGATCGCGATCTACTTGTGTGGTGTGTGCTGGTTCGGGTTCGTGCGTTACACTTTTCTGTCAACGGTGTGCTCTTCCGGATTGTGCCGTACGAGTGTGGTTGTTAGATCGTCAAGCTACCTACTTGTGTGGTGTGTCTTAGTTCGGGTTCGCGCGTCTCACTTTTGTGTGGACAGGGTGCTCTTCTAGGTTGTACCATACGAGTTTGGTAGTTCAGATTGCCGCGGTTTATAGCAAGGTAACATTTTTATTCCTTTTAAACCATGAATTTCCGCAAAGTAACGCCTGATTCAATTCAATATTTAAAGTCAGTGAGCTTGACCGTTCAGGCAAAACTCTACATAAAATTAACAAAGTTACATCGCGTAGCAGTTCAAAATGTTTGGTTTAATCAACAATGTAAACATCTTAACGTAATCCCAAACTATATCAACATAAAATCAAACACACGTAGTCGTTCTTCTGAGATCGCTATTAAAAAAGCGGAAAAAATTTGGCTAAATGAGGAATCGAGACACTGGTTTACTGTTAGGGACAATCTTAAACACCATCTTAAAATACTTTATTCTGAACTCTCTTTCAAGTTACATAACGTTGAATTCGATTTGCTAGATCACAAAGCTAGAGAAATAGCTTCGCTTGAGGTCTATAAAAAATTCCTTACTCAACAAAAGAAATTACGTGCATTAGTTAGTAATTCCCCCAAATCTTCTAAACTTAACAGTAAAAGCGATGAATTAACAGTTCTCTCCGATCATACATTCTATCCACGGGTTAAAAATCTCACCAACACGGTATTTTCAAATGATGAAATGCAATTGTTAGAAAAAGGGTTAAAATACAATATCTCCGAAAATGTTACAAATAAAGCTTTAGAAACACTAGCGGTTGACGCAGAATTAGCAGTTATCATAAACAAAAAAGATAATGTAGTTAAAAATCTTGTGGCGCATGAAATAAAAAATATTCCTACTTCTTGCGTAACTAATCATGATAAGCAAATTTTTAAATCTTTACAAAAGACGATTAAAGACAATGATCTCATAGTATCTAAAGCTGACAAGGGTAACGCAGTCGTCATTCTTACACGTAACGATTATTTAGATAAAGTTAATGATGTTATATCAGGAAACGAATTTCTCCATTTGCCTTCTGACCCAACTTGTAAATTTTCTAAAGAAATTAGACAATCTGTAGAAAACTCCGAATTTATACTTCCTAAAAATTCAAATAAACAAAAAGTCTTAGTAATGAATCCTCATGCGCCAAAGTTATACGGTTTACCAAAAATACATAAGGACCACATCCCCATACGTCCTGTTGTCTCATACATAGGTGCTCCAGCATATTTGTTAGCAAAGTTTTTAAATAACGAAATTGTGTCAAAAATCTCGTTTAAGCCACAATACTCTCTTAAAAATAGTATTCATTTAGTTGATTGCATAAAAAATATTAACTTGCCAAAACGTTGTAAGTTATTATCGCTCGATGTTAATAGTTTATTCACAAATGTCCCAGTCGATGAAACATTAGATATTATGACAGGGCTTCTTGAAAAGAGGAGATTGCATCCTCTTGAAATTTCCGAAATAGTAGAATTAACACAAATTTGTATGAAACAAAACTACTTTAAATTCAACGATAAAATTTATCTTCAAAGAGAAGGTCTTGCAATGGGTTCTCCTCTCAGTCCCTTAATGGCAGAATTATTTATGAATGATTTTGAAAACAAAAACATTGTCAATAATAATAATATTCTTTACTATTATCGATATGTTGATGATATAATTATTTGCTGGACTGGAACAGATAGGCAACTAGGACATTTCATATCAAACTTAAACACAATTCACCCCAAAATAAAATTTAAAGCTGAGTTTGAAGAACAAAATTCACTAAAATTTCTTGATCTTTCGATTACTCGCGTCAACAATAAACACCAGTTTGAAATCTATCGTAAGCCCACTTACACAGACATAACAATACCTTCTATATCATGTCATCCCTGGCAACATAAGCTTGCAGCATTTCATAGTTACATCCAAAGGTTAATGACTATTCCGCTTAATAAAGCAAACTATCAAAAGGAACTGAAAATAATATATCGAATTGCTTCTGCTAACGGTTACACTTTGGACACCATTAACAATATTATTAAAAAGAAACAGTCAGCACAAATTAATAAACAATTATATGCAGTCCCTCCCGAAAATCAAAATAAATACAAATCTAGTATAACTTATTTTGGACCGTCTTCTGAACGAATAGCGAAAATTCTTAAATCGCATAATGTAAATGTTGGTTTCAAGACCAATAATTCACTTAGACGTATTTGTAACGGTAAAGATAAACTGAGTAACAACCTAAAATCAGGAGTATATGAGCTTCAATGTTCTGACTGCAATGCCAAATATGTAGGTCAAACGGGTCGTAGTTTTGATATTCGGTATAAAGAACACTTAGCTGCTTTAAGGAACAATAAACCTGAGAAATCCCATTTTGCTAAACATCTCTTAGATAGCGGCCACAATATGGGCCATTCTCACAAAATACTACATATTTGCGATAAAGGTTTTAAACTTAATTTGTTAGAGCAATTAGAAATAATTAAAAATACCAATCAAACATTTGAGCTGCTGAACGAACAAATAAACGTGTCAAATCCACTCTACTCGATATCTTTAGTTGTAAGAACAAAACACGAATACCGAGTTAAGTATCGAGTATTGCGTCTCGAATATCGAGTATTGAGTTAAGGTATAAAAGGCTGTTTTTTGAACAAAATTGTCACTTAGCAAGTGACGCTTGTAGAGTCAACACGTCCTGAAGATGCTTCGGTTACGGAGCGAAACGTACGTCGGTTGTCGATCGCGATCTACTTGTGTGGTGTGTGCTGGTTCGGGTTCGCGCGTTACACTTTTCTGTCAACGGTGTGCTCTTCCGGATTGTGCCGTACGAGTGTGGTTGTTAGATCGTCAAGCTACCTACTTGTGTGGTGTGTCTTAGTTCGGGTTCGCGCGTCTCACTTTTGTGTGGACAGGGTGCTCTTCTAGGTTGTACCATACGAGTTTGGTAGTTCAGATTGCCGCGGTTTATAGCAAGGTAACATTTTTATTCCTTTTAAGTAATAATAAATAGATCATATTATTCTGTGGTAAATAATAATTTTATTAATGTCGACTTACTTATCAATGTAGTAATATTTAACTAATTTCTTATATGTAATGTAGATTGTCTAATAGTGAGTATATGAATAGAGATCATTCCATAAATTTATAGCCTGAACAGTAAAAGATTTTTGATAAACTTTCGTTGAGAATATGGACAATAGTAACTTAAGTCTTCGCGTTCTAGTTCTCAACCAGGCAGGATTTTCGATAAATTTAAATTTTTCTCTCAAGTATGAGGGTGCATTTGGACTCAACAAGACACAGTGCAAAAAGAGAGAATATTGTTACTAGCTTGAGTTCAGGATTGGAAGAAATTGATAGATGCTTCGTTAGTAAAGGATTTATTTAAAATGTTACAAAAGTCCAGCTAAATGTTCACAAAAATAACTCTACGCTACGTTCTCGTATTATTTACACGTCTCCGATATTTACACTTCTTATTTCTACATCTGTACAGTTCCACACTAAAAACGCGCACTTCTCACTAAACACTATTTCTTCACTATATTCCACCACTATGACTAGGCACAACTTTCACTGGACTACGATATCTCTTCGAACTCACTTCTTCACTCTCGAATAATAGACTGACTTACAATCGTCCGTACAACGCTTTATATAGCATTTCATATATAAACTCCTCGTTACTTGATTCTAGCAATTTAAAATAAAAGATTATTCTCACAACCACTGGAACCAGATCTAGAGTTATAGCCAACCCACTCAAACACATAAATTTGCCTAATGCTGTCCTTTTCCCACATGTCAATCATCGAAGGCTTGCGAAATTTCCAGCGAACGACATCTTGCTGTCACCCTCGGTTCATCTTGCTGTCTTATTCTATTTTGACAATTTCTATCAAGTTCGAAATAAAGCTAGGACTAGGCATGCGAACTGTTCTTGAATGTTTCTGTAACGAATGCTCAACGTACCGCCACTGGTAAATATACTTATGTAACATTAATTTGAGTTTCAAATTAATTATAAATTCCCTTTACCTCTCCTAGTAAGCTAATAAATAGCTTGTGTGCAGGAGTGGGCCACGCCAGTAGTCCAATGTCCGGGATTTAAACCCACGACTTGTTGATCGTGATTCCAACGCCCGCACCACTGAGCTACTGACGCTAAATAAAATTATTGAAGTTTATTGTTAAGATATACAAATAATAATTACTCAACTTCTTGAAACTATTGCTTTAAAACTTGCCCTTTGAATTATTTTCGTTAGCGTTTAAAACGCTCAATAATCTATTCCACTTGGGTTACCGATTGTAACGCTAGTGAAGAAATGGAACGGGATAAACCGTGGTCGTGAGCGTGGTCGTCGTACTCGTGAGTGCTTAGTGCAACGCACCCATTAAGTGCGAACTGGCACTATACATATGTTATTTTAATTTGATCGCGTGATATATCGTTGACATATGTCATTCCCATACATTTTAAGGTTTTCTATATGCGTTAACAATTGTAGAAAGTCTACTTGGCTAAGCCCCCAGATGTAGATTCGCAACAATATATAGATTCCGGCGACAGCGAATCGGGAGCCACACGAGCTTTGAACGAAATTCTGATACATGATCTTATTTGCGTAGACAGATTATGAACCATATAGCGAGGTTTTGTAAAGGCTCAGGATAAAATGAAAAGAAAGGATTATTCCTCTGGTCTTCGGTTAAACTACAATAGCTTGCATCTGCATAATCGAGTATGGACAGTAAGAGAGAGTGTGCAAGCATTATTTTTGTAGGAATAGGCAGAAAAGATCGAAAACGTCTAAACGATATAGTGGGGTTGGAGTTAACCAGAGAGTTAACTATATCGTTAAGAATAATCATATTAATGTTCTTCGTATTAATTTAACTTCCATTTAGTGTCACGTTTCATTTAGTTTCCACAATAAAAACTATATTTTAAAACTTTGTTCTGATTAAAGAAAGGATAAAAGCTTTCGACGAAAGTAAGAAAAGATACTTTAATGAAATACTTAAATAATTATATCTAAATATTTAATAGTTATTGATTAAACCAAATACACGTTTCTTTTAGCACTTTTTAGCCTTTCAATAAGATAGTTTTTGAATCTTTAAATTCTTCTTCAAATCCGAAAACAGTCTTGAAATCATGTACGCTGCAACAAAATGTGAAACCTTTGTCGACATCATACCACTCGGAATGTCTCATCCATTTGACTTCATGGCAGATGTCCTTGCAGGGGATAAGCTTCACTGCTTCAGCTAATCTCAAGTCATGGATATTAATTTGAATTATTGCGAGACCTTCTTGCTTTATTGAATTTTGCACAACCTAAAATCAGATAAAATAATGACAAAGAAGCTGAAATTCCATAACAAAAAATAATTGTTGGTATAGAAACTCACAACCCTTATAGTCTACAAGTGCTTTTTAGGTCAAAACTTTTTCGTATTCTCCGAAAATTATGATTGAGGTGTCATTCAATTCGGAATGGCATGTCGATAGTTTTTGAGAAAATTCAAGGGCCGCTTGAAAAATTGCAAAAATGTTTAGTTTTATTCAAATATCTCAAAAAATAATAAATATTTTTCAAATTATATGAAACATGATCGAGTTTATAATTTTTTATGTAAAGGTTCGTTCCTCTCGAAGGAACGTGTTGATGCATTATAGTTTAGTGTTAAAATAATAAAATAAGTACCTTCCACATATACGGTGCTATCCGCTGTAATTGACCGTATGAATCAGTCAAATATGCTTCTCCTGCAATAGTTACACCTGCCGGTACATTTATTGGTTTAGATAATCCTGTCCATACTTCTAGATCATAATTAATATTGTAAACAAGTTGTCTTACACGATGTTCGACTTCATCCCAATTCTGTAATGAATTACATGCATACCTATATATAATTTTGCAATTATGTATAATGATAGTTTGTAATGTGAAATCGGTTGGAACCTAACCTTTCTCCCGCAAGTGCTCCAATGGGGTACGACATTTAAGTAATCGTATGTTGAAACTTGAGGCAAACCAGGTGACACATCTCTAGGGCTTATCAATTGCGTTTTTGAATAACAACATCTATCTAAGGATAATGACCGTTTAGTAATACACTGATACATATAATCAAAATCAAAAGGAAGGTGTGTACTACCAATAAACTCTAAATCTACAAGAGCTTTTGGAATTTTATTTGCAATTGATGTATGCATAGTGTGTTTAGCAAAAATAGGAACTTTCTTGTCTTTATCGATACAAACATCATAAACACTCAAAAAATTACTGCGAACATTAAAACCAACGGTTATTAATTCTGTGTTTTCTGATGATGGACCGCAGTTTTCTCCAGTAACTTTTCCTAGAGGCTTATTCTCTTTTGAACACCTCAAATCCTTAAAATCAACAAATTTTCCTCTTATTTTAAAATTAGTTTCATCTACACATGTAGCAGTTACAACTTCACTGAAAGTTAATTCTTCATAAACCACGTTACTTTCGGGGCAAAACAGTAGCAATTTCTCTAATTTTGGTACTCGACTAACACCACCATCCTTAATATCAAATGTGTGCCATTTTCCTTCCTTAGTTAATATGAGTGGTTGTTGATCATTAAAATCGAATTCAATATCTAAAGTACATCCTAAAATTCATGAAAATATTAATGAGTTTTATGTTAGCTTATTATTAATAACTAGTTAATTTAAATTGGTAAATTAAAAATTTTACCTCTTTCCTTGATGTTAAATGTTCTAGATTTTGATCCAAAGACGTTGCTCACCTCACACGTATAGTTACCAATATCACTTAGTTGCATGTCAAAAACGATGTCCATAAATTTTTCATCAAGCTCACGATTATTGTGAAACCATTTGACCTGTAAGAATGTAAGTTAATTTAAATCTAGAAACAGCCCATTAAAATTTTCTAACGTCCATCATCATTCTGAGCCATATTTTTATATACATGAAAATATGTAACACTTGTTTACGTGGATTAAGTAAATTTTCCCCTTATTATTATGAGTGATGTGGTCTTTAGTTACATTTCAAATCTTAATGTAAAACAACTATGTCCAGTATTTAATTTTTTGGTAAATAATTAGGGTTTTTTGTTTCTGAGTTTTATCGATGTTACCTACGAATCGTAATAAAAGCTAACACGGGTAGTTTAAATTATATAGCTTAACTGGGGCTTGCGACCCAGGTGATGCCTTTCTACTAGATATCAACACTCTCCATCACCAATCCACGTGACACTTCTTCCGCAAAAACATTTACAATTATTATTACGATTACGAGAATAAAGTAACTAATCTGTGAAATATACTAAGAATCTGGCTGACACGACAAACGTTGTTTTGCCATATAAATTTAAAAAAATTGGTGTGGGCGACCCTTATCATTTAGAGGTATAAAAAATAGATGTTGACCGATTCTCAGACCTACCCGATATGCACACAAAATTTCATAAAAATCGGTCGAGCCGTTTCTTAGGAGTTTGGTAACTAACATTGTGACACGAGAATTTTATATAATAGAAGATTCAGCAAAATTCATACGAGATCTGATCAATAATCAATAATAAATGAAAAAGCAGTGATGGCCCAGTGGTTGAGACTTACTCAGGAGGTCCGAGGTTCGATCCTGGGCACACACCTCTGACTCTGAGTTATGTGTGTTTTAAGCAATTAAACATCACTTGCTTAAACGGTGAAGGAAAACATCGTCAGGAAACCTGCACTCCTGACAGTTCCCCAAAAAAGTTCTCAAAGGTGTGTGAAGTCTGCCAACCCGCACTGGGACAGCGTGGTGGACTATGGCCCAATACCCTCCTCATTCTGAGGAGGAGACCCGGCTCAGCAGTGGGCCATTGACGGGTCGTGATGATGATGATCAATAATGACTGGTTGGGTCGTAGGCTTGTGTTGCCAAGTTAATATTCGATAATCGAGATATTAGTATTAATATTTTAATAAAACATAACAGTAAATACCTACATAATATATTATTTACATAATATTTTACTTACTGTTGGTTCTGGATCACTAATTGCATTGCATCCTAAGAATATTGTTGTTCCTTCATTATATTCAATATTGGTTTCTTCATCAGCTATGAATTTAGGTTTACGGCCCACATTGATCTTCTTGTGTGATGAATGTGAATATACAAAATTGCTTACTCTACAAATGTATGTTCCAGAATCTGATCTTTTTACTTTGCTCAGATATAATTCTCCGGTTTGTATAAGAATTCCGTTCTGTAATAAATTCTTATATATGTCGGGGTATAGTTAGTGTAGGATAATTATAAAGAAAATTTATTATTCTAACCTAACTACATATATCCCCGCATACATGTAAAAATACAATGTCACGGTGTTTGTTATCGAATTCGTCCGAATGGATTTGATCGATTTTTATGAAATTTTTTATGTAGGTATATTTGGTACGTCTGAAAATAGGTTGTAAGCTATTTTCTAGGTGATAAACTATTAATTTATATGGTTAATCAACGTATGCCGGATCAGCTAATAAAATATAAACTTTGAAAGAACTGTTTGTTCAAAAAAAATGAAGTTGGACTATAGATCAAAATAAATTTTCCGTTGATAAACTGTTGTCCCCTTACAACGATTTGTAAAACGGGTAATTTATCAACCACGAAAAACATTGTTTTCTTGTATTGACTAAAATCTACATACTTAGGATTTTCTCTAAAAAACTCATTCCTAAAATTTAATTTACCTTATACCATCGCACTAAGTCACTTTTTACATGAGGTAAATCGCATTGAATATAAGCTGACGTTTCTTCTTCGAGTAAAACTTCTGAAGGTGCTTCATCCGACTTCGGATACTCTGTATATAATAATAAGTTGTATTTAAATGAATTTATTATCCTATCTCCTCATTCTTGTAATTAATTTTCAAATAATTACTTACCTTGAACTTCGACATAAAAGTTTTCAAAATCAGACCCAAAACTATTTTCAGCCTTACATTTATATATCCCTGCAGAATCGTTGTTTAAATTTTTAATAATCAATGTGCCATCTCCTTCAATATCATACCGTTCGGTACCTAAAATAGTAATAAATTGAATTACTTAAGTCTATTCAACCAGCTAAACAACGAAACTTTGATCATGCAGTTTATAATTAAAATATATAACATATAACTATATTAGTATTGTAAAAAGAATTTTTGATTTGCAAAATATTTACAGTCATCATAAATTTCTTCATTCTATCACTGTCTAGGATGAAATATAATATCTTACCAAAAGCTATATAACCTTCATCTATCATCCAAGTGATTGTAGGCTTTGGTTGACCAGTAGCGGTACACGGAATTCTCAATACATAATCACCTACAACGCCCGTTAAAGTTTTATCTACTAAAGTATTTACTATGGCAGGAGGAGCTGCAACAATATGAATAAATTCGTCATCATAACAAAAATTCAGCCAAGTGGAGCTTGTGGAGCTTGTGGAGCTTGCGCACAAAAAGCCCAACAGATTTAAAGCCAACGGTAAACTAGACTACTTTAAAAATTTGAGAAACTGGAAGAGGTGCCTTACTTCAAACCGTATTGATCAGTCAAAATAAATACGATTTGCATTCCGGGAGTGCCGGCAGAAATGAAACCTTGAACATTAAAGCCAACGAAGTGAGTCTATAAGGGTTTTTTCCTTTTAAGGTATGGAACCTTAAAATAACTTAAAGCTTTGGCTTTTCTTAATATGCAATGTAACTGATTACAATAAAACTTAAACTGAACAGAGAAAGCTCCTGCTATAAAAATATAACCATAACTTTCTTACTTCAATAAAAATAGTCAAAAAATACCTGTTACGTGCACTTCATAAGTAAGCAAAGACGTTCTACCAATATTGCTTGCTTTGCATTCATAATATCCTTCATCTGCAGCCTGAATGCGTGGTATAGTAATAGAATTATCACTGTTGCCGCTATAAAAATAAATAGAAATAAATAAATGAAATTTCTTACACAGATATAAACATGTCCGTAAGATGGCACCAAGCGGTTGTCATCAATTAATTATAATTTTATCTACGAATCTAAGATACTGGCCGACCCATGCGACTTCGTGTCCGTGATCATCCGCTCCTATTGGTCTTATCGTATATATATAGCTTATAGGCTCCCTCGATAAATTTGACTGCGTAAATCTAAGGTAGTACAAGTCCCATTTGAAAAATTCTTTCAGTGTTAGTTAGCCCATTTATCGAGAAAGGAAATAGTATAAGTATCGTCACGCTAAGACAAATAGGAGCGCCACGCGGACGTAGTCGCGCAGGTCGGCTAGTATGTTTATATAGTGTGAGTATAAGATTACCTTAAAACTCGTGGTCCAGTCTTCCGGTCAAAACTACAAAAAGTCCACTTAACTTCAGGTTTTGGAACACCGCGATTGTTGCAACTTAGATTAAGTGGATTGCCTACAGGAAGATATATATTAGTTTCTTCAGGCGGGTCTATAAAAGCGGGATCTGCAATGATGATAAAAAATTATTGATTTTCGTTCTTTTTTCTTATTTTTTGTATATTATATTACATAATTAACATATGGCATTTAAATATATTTGTCAACATAACAATAATTAATATCATTCACCATACCAAATATGTGAATGTGTATAGGTCTTTCTGCTGTTCCTAAAGCATTGACTGCTTTACAAGCAAAAACACCATCATCGTCTAAACCTGCTTCAAATCTGAAAGAATTAAAATGTTTACTTGTTGCAATAATATTTAATTTTGATGATAGATGCCTAGTGAATAAACTGGTTTAATCTATTACCATTAATAGTAATATGCTAACCTCAAAAAATTGTTATCGCGGAAAATTTGATATTTGCTTGTGGTGAGGAGCTCAACATTATTTTTAAACCATATGATACGTGGTGTGGGTACACCAACAACAGTGCAAAGCAATCCCACTGTTTTTCCCAGCAATACGTTAATATGTTCTTCTATTTCCTCTATTTCTGGTGGATCTAAAATTACATAATGCTAGTTATATACATACATATATGAGATTAAAAAATGCACTTTATTGGGATATTTACTGTACTTACACTGAACTATTAAAACAGTTTCATGACTGTCTGTACCAATTTCGTTTCGCGCTTCGCACATGTATATTCCAGTATCTTCTCTTATAACACTAGTAATTTGTAAAGTCTCTCCAACTATATCTAATTCGACAGCACTAGTTGTTTCATTACGTTTGTAATACCAAAATATTTTAGGTATAGGGTGGCCCCGTATAAGTCTAAAATGTTTTTCATAATTAATTGATGATACTTATATATTCAGTAGATATTATCTTATATATAAAATTCTCGTGTCAAAATGTTAGTTACCATACTCCTCCGAAACGGCTCGACTGATTTTTATGAAATTTTTTATGCATATTCCTTGTCTAATAAAAATACCGAACTTCTGGATCTTATATTTATTCTAAAAAAGGCGTTCAAAACAATCAAAATAATTAAAGTTACATATCTAAGAAAAAACTAGCCAACACGATGCAACGTTGATCAACGCCATCTAGAGGCGACAAATGCAATTAAACATCCCGCCCCCCAAGGACGAGTTAGTCCTTTATTTGGAATTACAATACAAGTGGTAACAAATTGTCTAAAATTAATATTTAAAATAATGAACAAAAACCTTAATTTTATACTACTCGGGCAGAGGCAGAGGGCATAATTTGGCAACAGGTCGTTTAAAAATTTTGTCTTTGTATTGAAGAGATACAACGCGTGTTATGCCGTCTGTCCCTGGATGCAGAGCAACAACTCGTCCAAGAAGCCATTTTCCTGGTGGCAATCGGTCATCCTTTACCAATACCACAGAATCGAGCTTAATATCCGTAGAATTTTTTGACCATTTGTAACGATTCTGCAGCATTGTCAGGTATTCAGACTGCCAGCGTTTCCACAAACAATGGACCATTTTTTGGATCAACTGCCAACGATCCAAAAGTCCTATTTTTACCTCACTTAAGTCCTCCTCAGTCACAGCTACAGGAGGTTCTCCTATGAGAAAATGGCCCGGTGTTAGTGGAGGTTCATCGTGAGAAGAAGAACTAATTAACGTAAGTGGACGAGAATTAACACAAGCTTCAACTTGCGTAAGAAGTGTGGAAAATTCTTCGTACGTCAGTATAGTCTGTCCAACAACGCGTTTTAGGTGATTCTTGACGGATTTCACTCCTGCCTCCCAAAGTCCTCCAAAGTGAGGAGCACTTGGTGGATTGAAGTGCCAAGTTGTATGATCCTCGGCTAAAAGTGCAGCAATCTCAGATGTGACCTCAGACTTTACATTTTTAAATGCCAAGTCAAGTTCTTTGGATGCACCTAGGAAATTGGTGCCACAATCACTCCAAATGTCTTTGCAGTGACCACGTCGGGCTGTGAAACGTTTAAAGGCTGCAAGGAAAGCAGCTGAAGTTAAATCAGTCACGATTTCCAAATGTAAGGCCTTGGTTACCATGCAGACAAATAAACAAATGTAGGCCTTGCAAGTCTTTCTGCATCTACCTGGGTATAGTTTAAGAGTAAAGGGTCCAGCGAAATCTACTCCACTGGAGCGAAATGGGCGATCAGGTTTAACTCTACACTTTGGAAGATTTCCCATTTGTGGAACAATAGGACTAGCTCTAAATTTAAAACAGGTAATACAATTTCTTATAGTAAATTTAACAATTTGCTTAACTCTAACAATCCAAAATTTTTGCCGAATATAGTTTAAGGTAAGTTGAATTCCACCATGTAAAGTTTTTATGTGTGCATCATTAACTATTAATTTGGAAAGATTGCACTCATTGCTCAAAATAATTGGTGATTTCAGATAGGAAGAAACTTCTGCGTTCGCGAGTCGACCACCTACTCTCAATAACTTATCCTTGTCTAGATAAGGATTAAGGGTTAATAATTTACTTTTTCTATGAACTTGAAGTCTTTGTGAAATTAATTTTATTTCATCAGCAAAATTTTTAGATTGTGATAAACGAATACAAACAATTAATCCATTTTTTATTTCAGATGTTGTTAAACCAGAATTTAGGTTAGAGTCTTTAGTTAATTTAGTTTTAGATTTACAATTATTTATAAACCTTAAGCAATATGCTGTTACATGAACCAATCGTGAGAGTTTAGAAAATTTGTTAAGGTAAGTATCAACAAAACTATCATCATTTGTACATAAATGTGTGATTAATTTTCTTTTTAACTCCATTTCTGTTTCAGGTATATCAACATTGCGATTAACAACGTCAACTGGTTGTCTTAAGAATTTAGGAGCGTTCCACCATAGTTTCAACTTCCGTAATTCCGTGGGATACACGCCGCGAGATGCTAGATCGGCAGGATTATTAGCAGAATCGATATGATTCCATTGACTATTATTAGTAATTGTAAGAATTTCGGAAGTGCGGTTAGCCACAAATGTGGTCCAAGTACTAGGTGTCTTACGTAGCCAAGCTAAAACTATCGTGGAATCTGTCCAAGCGTATACATAATTATCCTTAATATTAAGTTGAGATTTCACAGAATCTAACATTCTTGCCAGTAAGACTGCACCACAGAGTTCCAGACGAGGCACTGATACTTGTTTAACCGGAGCTACACGAGCTTTAGCGGTAACTAGATTGACGCTTACGTTATTTCCTTCCCAAACTCTAAGATATAAAACACAAGAATATGCAACACAAGATGCATCGCTGAAACCATGAAGTTCAATCCCGTTGGTATTATTAGATATGCCAAGCCAACGTGGAAAATGAATGTTAGGTATATTAGTAAAATTTTCAAGGTAAGTAAACCACTCCGTTTTTAACTCTTGTGTCAATTCATCATCCCAATCCAAGTTAGCTAGCCACAATTTTTGCATAAATATTTTAAGAATAATTACAGATGGTGCCAACCAACCCAGAGGGTCGAAGGTTTTGGCAATTGTAGACAGTACGCTACGCTTTGTGATTATATTATCATTACATTCTAAGTTTAAATTAAGTTCAAAATTGTCAGTTTGTGAATTCCAAGGCATACCTAAAGCTTTGATTGTGTCTTTTATTTTTATATTCACTACACTTTGTAAATCTTTGTTTTTATCAGGAATTTGATTTAATACAGACTCACTATTAGATGACCATTTGTGCAACGGAAAACCACCACGATTTAGTAAGTTCGTTAAACGTTTTTGAAGAAGTATCGTATCATCTTCAGTAGAGGACCCAGTCATTAAATCATCCATGTATATGTCCGATTTGATAATTTCAGCTTCTTTAACAAAATGTTCTACTTCGTCATCAGCTAGTTGGTGTATCGTACGCACAGCGAGAAATGGAGCACAGGATGTGCCATACGTAACAGTAAGAAGCCAGTATTCCTTAATTGGATCGCTAGGTGAATCACGCCAGAGGATTCTCTGGTAATTTACATCTTCCTTTGACACCCAGATACAACGATACATCTTCTGCACATCAGCTACTAGGCAGAATTTGTGCTGTCTCCATCTTGTGATCAAATCTCGAATGTCTTGTAATAGTGACGGACCAATAAGTAAGTTATCATTTAATGATTTTCCATTTACAGGTGCAGCGCTACCATCAAAAACAACTCTTAGTTTGGTACTCAAACTCGTCGGCCTGAGGACTGCATGATGAGGTAAGTAATATTTAGGTTTATTAGTTTTAAGTTCTTTTTCAGGTATAAGTTGCATATGACCATTCGATAAATATTCTTTCATAAAATTTATATACTGTTCTTTCAGATCAGGTTTGTATAAAAAACGTCGTTCCATCTGAAGTAAACGATTTAGTGCTACTGATCTAGAGTCTCCAAGATTAGTAGGTGTGTTATCCTTAAATGGTAATCGGACAACGTATCGACCATCATCATTTCTTGTGTGAGTATTCTTGTAATGTTCTTCACATTGTATCTCGGATGGTGTAAGGTGTTTCTTGTGAGGTAAGTTCTCTTCGATTTCCCAGAATTGTCTTAATATTTGATCCACTTCAAGCTTTGTATGTGAAACTAAAACACTGGGACTGTGTACTTTAGCTTGTGACATCTTTCCAGATATCAGCCAACCGAGACTAGAGTTAAGAGCCACGAGAGACCCATGTTTGTGCATTCCTTCTTGTATAATATTGGCATGCACGTCGGCACCCAATAACACGTCGATAGAACCTGGTTTGTGAAAGTTAGGATCCGCTAAATCTAACTGCATAGAAGAAGGCCACGGTTCTTGTAAGAATTCTCTTGAAGGCAATAAGGATGTAAGTTTTTTCAACACGTAAGCATGAACTTCCATTAATGGTAAGTAATCTTTCTTTGAGTAAATAGTGAATTGTACCATAGATCGTGTCTTTACCACTGATGAATCTGATATTCCAGAGATTTTGCCATTCACAGATATACGATCCAGTTGTAGTAGTTGTGACGCTGCTTCGGTAATAAAAGAGGCTTGAGAGCCTTGATCGACGAGAGCTCTCAATAGGTAAGTAACACCATTGTTTGATTTTACTGCAATCTGTGCTGTTGCTAATATTACTTGATTGCTTTCTGTTTCAGTACTCATGGAGGTGGTATTACATGAAGTTGATGGAATCTCTTCTGTCTGTGCAACGTTTAATGTCTTTGCCTTATCAGGGTTTGTGAAGTGCAACAAGGTGTGATGACGACGTCCACACTTTCTACATGTTGTACTTTGCCGACAGTGATTAACACTATGACCCTTAACAAGACAATTGAAACATATTTTATTTTGTTTAATAAAATCTTGACGTTCGGTGACCTTTAGTGCAGCAAAATCTTTACAGTGGCAAATGTAATGGTTTTGTGAACAAAATGTACAAGTATTGTTAATTTCAGCAGTAAAAGTTTTTACTGCTGTTGTTTTTGGTGAGTTGTGCAACGTGGGCTTAAATGTTGTGACTTCTTTTTTAGTACTTCCCTTTTTAGCATGATTAATTACTTCCATTGCTCGAAACCTACTTTCAAGATGCGATGCCAATAAGTCGAAGGAGGGAATGTCTGGTGCTGATCCGAGTGATTGTTCCCATAGCTTGTGAGACTCGATGTCCAGTTTCGAAACAACGATATGGACAACTATAGGATCCCATTCTTTCGTTTGAATACCCAAATTTTGTAGTGAATAGAGACATTCTTGTGTAGTATCTAAAAGCTCCTTTAAACTACTGGCACATTCTACGTTCATTTTTTTTTGGTTAAGTAATCGGTTCAAGATGTGATTTACAGTAATTCTTTTATTGTCATAGCGGGTTTCCAGTGTTTTCCATGCTTTTTCATAGTTTACGGCTGTTAGTGAAAAATGTCTCAACAGTTGCTCAGCTTCTCCGGTAACACTTGATTTTAAATAGTGATGCTTCTCTATTAATGACAAATTTTCATCCTTGTGTACAAGTGACATAAAAATATCCCTATAACTACCCCATTCTAGGTAATTACCCGAAAATTTAGGGATATTAATTGGAGGCAGCTTGGGCCTGTAGGCAACATTATCACCAGGTGACATTACAGAATCATCAACTTTAGTAGACTTCAATTCATCCAAATTCTCCTTCAGCAAAGTTTTCAGTTCCAGATATACCTCTTCCGTACCATCATAACTGACGATGGGATCAAATTTTAATTTTTGAAGATCATCCGCTGTTACTGTCTTTGAGATTTCATCATATTTATTTTGAAATGAAGTCCAATATTCAGATAATGTTTCCAATCTTGTTTCCAAATATCCATGTGTATATCTTGTTTTAGATGTCTTTTTAAAGTTAATTAAAACTTTTGAAATTCTTTCACTTAGTGATTTTAGAGCCGAACATAATTGTGCCATTTTTAATTTCACCAAACAACAGTTCAATAATGCACAAAGTTAGTTAATATTTTACAAAAATAGTCTAAGTCCAGTTTTGAACAAAATGTTTCTAAGTTATTTTTAACACAAAAGTGGTTAAGTCTTTTATAAAACAAAAAATTATTATTTTAATATTTAAGTGAAATATTCCAAGTCCATGAACACTGAATTTACTAAGTCTTTTTTATGCTGCAAATTTTCTAAGTTGATAAACACTGAATTTACTAAGTCTTTTTATGTCGCAAATTTTCTAAGTTAATAAACACTGAATTTACTAAGTCTTTTTATGTCGCAAATTTTCTAAGTTAATGATCACTAAATATTGTTTAAGTCTTTTTTCTTTAATTTGAGTTCCTAATATATTATAAATGTCTGTCTTACCAAGTCCATCCGATCAATTGCACAACACTTAACACTTGTTACTTACACTTAACACTTGTACACTTTTTTCTAATCCGAAATCGTAAGGACCAAAACTTATGTCTAATAAAAATACCGAACTTCTGGATCTTATATTTATTCTAAAAAAGGCGTTCAAAACAATCAAAATAATTAAAGTTACATATCTAAGAAAAAACTAGCCAACACGATGCAACGTTGATCAACGCCATCTAGAGGCGACAAATGCAATTAAACATTCCTAATTGATAAAGGTGGCTCACCCCAAGGCCGTTAAATCTATATGGCAAAACAACGTTTGTCGGGTCAGCTAGTAAATTTATAATAAATTTATATTAATTTAATTTAAATTGCATATGGCTATCAACGAATAATATTGATTGCTTTTATGTATTTAGCAAGTATATATTTTACCGTAAATGTACCTTATTAATTAAATTCAATCTAAAAATAATTAGTCAGTTTAACTTGATGTTGAGTTAAATATAAATAAGTTACAATTTTACCTGCAATTTATTATTACTTCCAATCCTATGTTAACTTGGCTGACTTCTTTGGCACTTTTATCAAGTTTAGGTTTTACTAAAAGATAAAATAATATAAAGAACAAAAAATTACTTATACCATTAATGAGTAATAATTTTTTGTCATTGCTAACTTCGTTACTACAACAGTTACTTATTTGAGTAACACAAAACAATCTTGTTATATTAATAATATACTTTATCTAGTGTAATAAGCTTAGTTTCAATAAATTTACATTTAATGTTTTTACTAATTAATACTAATATATACATAATTTGTTTTAGTGATTACATATTGTATATATATATGTGTATCTTTGTGGCTTGTGCCCGAAGACCGGACCCGAGAAGACATACTTAAGCCAATACAAGATTATGTTCCTAAGCCTCAGATAATTGGACCTTAGGAATAGGGAGCTAAGTACTTACTAAGCTACCGTGTAGTGGAGTGTCATCTTGAAAGATTTTAATGAAGCATTCAACCTCACCGCTGGAAAGAGTGAGCGAAAGAGAGAAAAATTATCGACGTCACCAAAAGACACCAGAGTGCGCCACTCGTCAGATGTCTAAATAACCCGTGATTATGTGATACAACGTGTAATACTTTAGTCTTTTTGATTGTCTAATTTGGAGTCCGTATCAAGAATTGTACAGAAAAACACTATTATCCACTATTATCAACTTGTTCATTGCGAATATCTTTAAATTAAAATTCAGTATTACCTGCGTGTATAGATACTTTAAAAGCAACAATTTCTTGTTCATATCCATTAAAAACTTGAGCAGCATAACTTCCTTTATGATCAAAATTCATATTCTTGATGATTAACGTAGCATTTTCATTAGAAATTCCATATTCTTTACTGACACTAATTTGCATAGAGTCTTTAAACCATGTTATGGTTGCTGAAGGGTATGAATCAACCATTAATTTCAAATTTACCGTTTCACCATAGGGTATAGTTATGTCTGAAAATATGCATTAAGTCAAATATTAAACTTAAACGTTCGAATCGTACATAGAAAATTACGTAAAACATAAAATTACCTTTGGGAGATTCCAGAATACTCAAAAAAGTTTTTCTTTTAGTTTCAATATTAACGGACTCGTCACCTTTTCCCAAAGAATTTTCTGCTTTACAGGTAACTGTTAAATTTTTATATACTCTGTCTAAATTTAGAACACTTATATAATCATATGGTAGGTCAACAGCTACAACCTAAAAAGAAAAATATGTATAGTTTTTGTTATAAGTTACATAACAGTACTACTGTTTATTAAAAATACTTACAGTAGAGAGCCAAGTGATTCCAGAAGAGTCTTCCCAAGTTACATTTGGTTTTGGATACGCGTGCAATTTACATTTGACTATAAGAGACTCATTATATTCAGCGTTGATTTTAGGGCCTCCAAGGATTTTGGCCACGGGTACTGCTTTTACAATATCTGTTTCAGAAATAAGGTTATTAAATTTAATATTTAAAATATTTTATTGGGTATTTTTTATTTTTATTTACCTGAACTGTAACTCTGTATTTCTATTGTTGTCGTTCCCTTTCTAACAATTTCTTCTCCACTATCAGTGTTACCTATAACCTGTAACGATTAGTAAAGTATATATGAACTAGTAAATAATATTAATATTCTCCTTTTATAAATTACCTATTTAAATGTGTTGAAGCATGATTTATTTTTTAACTAAGCTAACAAAACTGTCTTACCGCCAGTTTAAAGGTTTCACTAGGTGGTACAAATGAATCTGTTACGTAAAATTGTTGATCCACGTTGGACAGTTTCAGTGGTAGTTGTGTAATAGTATTATCATTTGTGTCCCTGAGTTCAACGGTTTTTAACTTGATATCTCTTCTGGGATTCTCGAGTAATATTGCTAAGTAAGTGATTTCACCTAAATAATAAAAATATATATTTAAATTGGTTATACTTATAGAATACAATTAGATTGAGATTTTTATATTCCATATTTTTATTATCTCGAAGTGAACAATTTTTTGTCCTAACAAATATAATTTAATTTTTTTTTTTTGCACAAAATAAAAACAATGTACAAGGGCGGATTTAACGCTATTACAGTATTTTCTACCAGCCAACAAAGAATTGTGCAAGAGAGGCAAAAGCGAATCATGAATAAAAGTATAAATGAATATACCAAAATTAAATAAATATACGTTATATATACATTTTATTATAATAAAATTTTATTAATACCTGACACGGGTTTTGTTGCAGTTTCACTTAATGATTCAGGCTTTATAGCTGCAAAACCATGTTTGATAGATACATCAGTGGAAGCTTTTACTAAAACTGATGTTCCAATACTACTTTCTAAAATAACAGTATAAGTACCCGGCTCTACATTTAATAGCTTGATCTAAAAATTAAACTAAACTTTAGCTATATAAATATTATTTAGGCATACATATTATATCTACATGATAGATACTTACTAAGGCTTTTTCTGTTTCTACTAAATTTGTGGTATAAACCTTTTTTCCATCAGGACCAACTACATCGAAATTAGGATTATCAGATTTGACAGATACTGTTATGTCCCATTCTTTACTATCAACTTTGAACTGAAATATTAATTTTTTTTTGGAATAATATTTGAAGTTAAAGTACTTAGTAATAACAGCTTTTAATTTCCAAGACGCTGCAACATTTTAGAATACACCGAGAAAGAAGTATACCCGTGGTGTATCCCCTGCGAGATGATTATTAAGTTGCAAAAAAGATTGACTATCTTTTTTTTTCGGCAATTAACATTGACTATTTTTTTCTATAAATGAATTTAAAGTGATTTATTTAATAAATACTATTTAATTAAACCATAAATAAATATCATACATTATATAATATCAAAAAAATCAATTCTACTACAAAGAGTAACTATTAAATTAAAATGTAACGAAACGAAACTTTTCTCACCTGAAATTCATTTCCTGAACCGCCGCCTGGTACCTTCTGGCCTATGATAGTTTTTACTACTTTAATCGATTGAATGATATAGTCAATAATCTACAAAAAATCATTTATAGATTAGTGTTAGTGTCCAAGGACAATTGCTTGCAAAAAATGCAATTGCTGTCTTAACCCGCCAACAATAATCTGATTGCGGCCCCTTAAGCAAATATTGCCGCCCCTGTCTAGAATTACTTTAACTCACAAATATAATATAAAGAGATGAGTTCCATTTTGGAAGGCGTTATTCCCCGCACCTCCCAACTTTTATCTCAAAGCACGTGGCGACCCCCACTATGCTTTAATAAGATTTCTCTATTATTTATACGCATGCCACACCTTCAGCATAACACTTTTATCTTTTTAATTTACACCTTCCCATGATCTCAGCAGCGTATCCGATGTTACTTGAAGGAAGACCGGGAGAAGGAATTCATTCACTTTACCACATCTAAATCTGTGCATTCGTTTCGTAAATTAGTGGTCAATTATTTTAAGTTTTTAATTTGTAATCGGTTTTTATTTATTTTTAAAAAATCATTTCCAAACTTCCGAATACTGACTACAAACAAACTGAAATATTTGATATTTTTTTTGCAACAACAAAGTAATGTATGCAATGTCTATTTAAATAAAATATAAACATAAAAGCTGTGATCATTACCTTTTCGAGTTTGTGTGTAAATATATTAAATACCTCTCCATTTGTCGCAGCGGCCAGTTCATCATATACTCTACCATTACCTTTATAAACCCGATCGTCACAATTCCCCGTAAGCAAAAAAGTAACCTGTAACAAAATGTTCGCATGTAAATGTATAATTTCACTAGTTGTGTATTTTATTATACAACTAGTGATTTTTAAATATAATTCAGAATTCACCTGAATAGATTTCTTGATGCTCAAGCTCTTGATCCGATCATATTTGTCGCTGTCCTTAGCAGTTGCATCAGTGTATACATAAAAGAAGGAGTTTGGTTTGCTTTTTTCCAGAGCTAGCTCTATTCCAGACAAGCAATATTCCGGGCAATCGAAATTTCCACGCAGGACAATACCATCCAAAGCCCTTCTGAATTCATTTGGGTCCCTTGTCAAGGTTCTAAGTTCAGTATCTAAAGAAATATTATAATCATATTTTATTTAAATAAAGGTGATCCACACAAATTTAATTTCTTCGTAATGATAGTATCTCTTTTTTACATGGAAAATTTAGAAAAGAGCTAATAACATTTGAAATCCTCCATCATAATATCAATTTTGAGGATTCAAATTTTCACAATATCTTTTGTCATCCTAAATAATATAGTAACTTGATATATCTAATTGACTAGGAAAAAATCGATTTCTTAGTTCAGGTCAAAGATCACAACCACTGTGATCTATGGTTCAGGTATACAGACTGTACTTACTATAATAAGAAGATTTATTACTCACAAGGATCGTTGAAAGTGACTAAAATAAATTCATCAACACTTGTCGAATTTGACGAGAGAATAGCATTAAAAAGTTCGTGTGTCTTTTTCTTTACTTGGTCAATTTCATCTTGCATTGAAGCTGTATTGTCTATAACGAAAGTGAGGCTCCCCTTTGATGTACTTCCATTCACAAAATATACAACTTGAAGCAACGCATGTAAACAAACGTATATTTTAACATTTTTCACTCCCATTGCGCACAACACTCGTTCGAGTAACTACTATTAATGATTATATACAATCTCTGCTTTTATTTATTTTATTGAATGGATAATAAAAAATAGACTTGATAACTTGACTTGATAAGAGTTGTAAAAATTATGTAATTTTCTATACACCTATAATTTCATTGATGCATTAAATAGGCAAAACTGACAAAATATCAGAAATAAGAAAATTAAAAACAAGCTTTTAGTACTAATGTTAGCAAAACTTAAAATCTTAAATCACTACCAGTCAAAAGCAAAAAAACGTGATTAGATTGGATAACCAATTATTTTAATGGATAATTTACATTCGAGTGCAAGTTAAATAAAAGTTCGTAAAATAAAAATACGGACTGTATAAATTATTTGCATATATTATACATACGTAAAAACAGAATGCTTTTATGTCAATTTTATAACCAAAAATATTATGGACGCTCTTTATCAAGACTCGGTGGAAACTACTCAGAGATAAGAATACTATAAAACCTAATTATGAGATCATTACATTGTCTCATGAACAAACATATCAGGTTGTTTATAACTTATTAAGGAGCAGATAGTCTATATAATAATGTAAATATTGTGTTGTTTAGAGCAAATTGTGACTAGTGTCGGTCATCTGACGGAAAAAACTGTCACACCGGTGTATTTATTGTGTTACTATTCTTTTAGGGTTCAAACTATCGGACTAATATCGGTCATGTGACCGAAAACTACCGGTGTATATAATGTGTTACTATTCTTTTAGGTAAATCTACCGTGACTAATGTAGGTCACGTGCCAATATCAAGCGATTAAACTAAAGCAATACTTTAAAGGTAATATCACGAGTCTATACGGTCGACAGTAGAGCTCTAGCAATATCTAACAAATATTGTTCAGTTGACCGAGGAATTAGATGGTCCGTTTTACGATCTTGTTTGCTAGGAAAAGCTCTTCGGGTATTGGAGTAATTGAAAATTTTGATTTTCAAACTGATTTTTATTTATGCTTTGCGATTCTAGTGCTAGATTTAAAGCTACGGAACTTATGCTTGGTTTGTAAGCACTTTTGTTAAGTGAAGCTGAATTTCGTATCACGATTTGTCGGACTATTTTGAAAACAATTTTCTTCTGTCTCAATTTACTTCCATTTAACTGAACACACTGAAGTAAGATGGTAGTATTAAACATGGATAATTTATTTAAAACATTCCACATTTCTACATTTTTTTTACAATACTGGAAAAAATTCTATTTGAAATATAATTTGCAGAGGAATATAATTGCACTTCCTCCAAAAAAATCTAATTAAATTCGCGTATGTAGACCTCAATTAGCGTAGTCTAGAAATAGAATTTATCTGTGCTAATAGGTATGAATATAATTATAATTGTAAGATTTTTTCATTTAAAATAAACCCTAGTTATTAGTATGAAGATTCTTTCATTCAAAAATCAAAATTTCCCAGCGAAGTTAATAACAGTCAATTTAGTCACACGCGGACAAAATGACTTCGACGTTTATGAACTCACGAGGACATTTTTCTATCCTTGAAAACAAATTGCTTGTTGTTATTAATAAACAGAATTTAATAAAATATTTAGCAGATTGTTTATAAAATCTACCCGTGAATACTACAATTCCTTTTTGCCACTGGGAGAGCAAGTGTCTTAAACGTATTCCTCGTTCCTTTAATGCTGCAGTTTCTGTGCTTTATCTACCACTAGGGGCCCGTCCCGGCTTCGCACGGGTGGATAATTTTTTTTTAACATTTTGGCTCCCGCATTCTGTCGCTCCCTCTATCGCCGCGTCACTCGCTGCGCTGCGAGGCACTCCACACCGCGCCGGCGGCCCGTCTGGGATTATTTTTTATTTATCTTGATATTTTTATTTCGTAATATCTTTTGACTGGAATGTCCGATTTCATTAATTCAAAAAAGTAATTAACAGGTATTGAAACAGTCTTTATTACGAAATAATTTATTTGGATAAGAATTAATACAAAGTTATGGAAAACATGGTCTGATTTTGATAGGCATTTTTATCAACTTTTAAAATGTAAAAAAGTAGTTATAGTGACAAAACTACAATAGTTGGACATATGGTCTCGCGGAGTTTTTTGTAGATATTGATACGTTCTATAATATTGAAAAACATATTTTTGTTCTATCATCAATACTTTTCAACAATTTAAGTACCTCTTAGTTTATTACGTCACCAACCACCAGTAGTTTTGGTTCCAGAAAAATAAACATTCTCACACTTCATAACGTGTCTAGGAGAACTGCTCCCTACATTATACCTGTGACCCAGCAGCCTGACGAGAAACTTATGATAACTTCATAAGTTTCTCGTCATTAACTTATAGTACTACTGAGTTAAGGGACTATACTTGAATACAATGTGCAACAATTAAATAATTAGAAATCGTACGATTTATCTACATCTACACTATTATATAAAGAGGAAAGATTTGATTGTTTGTTGCGACTAGGCTCGGAAACTAACTACTGAATTGAACTACTGAACTGATTTTAAAAATTCTTTACCGATAGAAAGCTACATCCTGTCCGGGTAGCATAGGCTATGTGGTGTTGCCATAATAAATATTCTTATTAAAAAGATATAGCCATTTAAGTACCATAATGTGGTGATTTTGTAAATTGAAGGGTTTCTCAGGAACTACTGATCCGATTTTAATTTTTTTTTTCACTGATAGAAAACTACACTATTCGTGAGTGACAAAGGTGTTTTAGTGTTGCCATATACATTTTTTAATAAATAGAACATGGTCATTTTGTTGCCGATTTTAAAAATTATTTCTCTGATAGAAGTCTATAGTATTTCCGTCTCTTTTATACTATCATTCTCTCTCATCCTCTCTCTTTAATTTTTATTTTTATCTCTGTTCAGAATGATCAGTCTTTTTTTACTTTCTTTCTTTCGATTATCTCTCTCTCCCCTATGCTATTCAATTTTATTTTTGTTCTACCCTCCCTTTTATTATCTGTCGCTTTTGTTTTCTTTTTCTATCTATCATTTTTCTTTTTATAAATTTTTCTCACTATCTCGCCTTTTTCAAATAATAAAAAGCTACACAATTACAGAATGACAAATTAAGGACATCAATTATTATAATATTGCTTTCAATACCCGGAGCGAAGCGAGGGCAGGCCACTCGTTTTATATAACAATGGAAATTGTAATAAATTCAAGTATATTTAGTTATAATAAATGGTCTAGCTTCTAAGCGACATTACAGACCATATTATGAGTATGACTTACAAATAAATTATCAAGTTATATACTACTAGTCGACAACCGGGACTTCGTCTACGTTAAAGTGTATGTTAAATTAAGAATATATGTACAACAATAAAAATAAATGAGAGAGCGAGAGAGACTCTCGAAAGAAAAAAACCGAACAGAGACTGACCATTCCGAACAGAGATAAAGATAAATATTAAAGAGAGAAAAAAGAACCAGGATGAGAGGAAATGATAGTATATAAGAGGAAAAGAGACAAATATAATGTAGACTTCCTCAGTGAATTTCCAATTTTTAAAATTGGATCAGTAGTAACAAAACGGCCATTTTCTATTAATTAAAAAAGTGTATATGGCAACATTAAATCTCCTTTGTCACTCACGAAAAGTATAGTTACGACAAAATGGCCATAATATTCGTTTAATTAAAAAATGTATATGGCAACACTAAATCACCTTTGTCACTCACGAAAAGTGTAGTTTTCTATCTATGAAAAAAGAATTAATATCGGATTAGTAGTTCCTGGGAAACCCTTCAATTTACAAAATGACCAGGTTATGGCACTTAAATGGCCATATCTTTTTATTTAGAATACATATGGCAACACCACATAGCCTATGTTACCCGAAAAGGATATAGCTTTCAATCGGTGAAAGAATTTTCGTAATCGGTTCAGTACTTTTACAGCCTATTCGCAACAAACAAACAAACATACAAACAATCAAATCTTTCCTCTATAATAGTGTACGATGGTGGCAAACAAACATACGGTCCACCTGATGGTAAGTGGTTACCGACGCCTATGGACACTTGCAACACCAGGGGTGTCACTTGTGCGTTGCCGACCCTTCAAAAACCTATTCACCTCCCTTTTGAAGTACCCATTCCCCGTATTCGAATGTTAGTAAAATACAAACATCGAATTTTTATTCCTACCCTTCCTAACCTAAAGTTTCATTTCATACGGGCTTACAGCTTTGTGAACTTGGCACCCGATATTTAAAAATGTAATGTAAAAATTTTTTTTTAGTAGTTCCTGCCAAAAATAATTGGTAGGGACCCCAATTTATTTGATCTCCCCGCGCTTGATGGAAATCTATTTTGGTGATTGATTCCAAAAAAGAATCGTTAGTGGTGGATAGTAGTGAAAAATTTCCCAAAAATTCCCCCCCTAGGTAAAGTTATAGGGGTGTGAAAAGAAAATTCCTAAAATTGTGGAAAATAATATTTTCCTTCATTAATTGGTTCCAGACGCATAAAAGAAACATAATAAATACGTGACTATCTTAATAAAATATATAAAGTTTTATTAAAATATTATAATATATAAACTTTTATTTATATAAAAGTGTACGGTAACCATATGCTTTTTTATTAGGACATAAAGAAAATATAGATATCACTAATTTCCCAAATCCACTTTACCTGTACAACAAGCTACGTTGGGCTTGTGACGATAATACCTCATACGGAACTAGAGCCCAATATTATATGCTAAATACACCAGCACATAGATCCGCCTGCTTTTGAGGAAGTTTCAAATATAATGCAACAAAATGTTGGAACGATTTGCCACCTCCAGTCCGATGCTCGGGGAGTACTCATGCTTTCCGAACAAAATTTAAGGAATATCTGTTAAAATCTAAAAAGCAGGCAGGTTAAACACAATATATTTTTAACTTGCATTAATAAGTCATACATTTTAAATAGGTTTTATATGGTCTTCACACATTTTTTATTTTTATTTATATAAAAATTACAACTACAAATATCATATACCATAGTAATTTACTTTTTATATATTAGCCTATTTTAGTACATTTATCATTATTGTTTTATCATTTATTATCATTATTATTTTAATCATATATATTTACGTATAAGCTAAAGCTAAATAATTATTACAATGTATATTTAGGCCTTCAGCTCACACCGCGCCTCGAGCTGCATACAAGGAAACCACTGAAAATCAGTTGGGGGATACACTCCCTCCCTCTACAATACTGAGTGGTTATTCCATTGACAGACGCCGATGTATATTTAATTTAGTATTTATAATATATTGTATCTTTAGATATTAAGGTCTGTTAATAAAGCATTTCTTTCTTTCTTTTCTTTCTTAATTTGTGAAGTTATTACTGGTTGGCTGACGTTAGTAGTAACTCAATTTTGAAAGAAATATTTTCGCAATGTAATGTAGAGTAGAGACGAGCCCAAAAACTGTCAGGAGAACGTAAGTAGTACCTCTATAATTCAAAGTTTTATTGGAAACAATAGGATCTCGAAATTTGGCATACTTATTAGGGATCGATGACAATTCAATATTTTAAACAGTTTGATCCGCTATCCTTACTAGGATAATCAGGATTAGCGATTTTTTGTTTTCCTTAGTCCCGGAGTGTCTGCGTCAAGAGGTCTAAGTTGCTGCACTTTATATTTATGTTTTATACTTTCCCTATCTTATACGTACATCATCCCCCTATAATCTAAAGTAGTTTACACCCCCGTTTTATAGTAAAATTTATCGAAATTTTCAGTAAAATTGTTAAATTTTAACAATTTTGTTGTTGGATCAAAAATCAAGTTTTTAGTTGACAATAGTAATATTAATTTATCCTATTTCGCTCGTTAATCGTTGAATAGCGTTTTTTATTACCTGTTCAACGACATCACTCTTGTTAAGATATCTTTCAGGACGAACGAAAAATTAAATAATTCATTGATATTCTCCACACCGAGCCTTATAGGTTCGATATCTTATAATAAACATATACAAAATTTCAAAATTTAACTTAGATACTTAAATTTACTAAGTGTCCGTCTCATTTTATATCGTCTCAAAACATCCCCCTGCATATTGTTAAATATAATCTATCAAATTTTAATTATTTAAAAAATAATAGTAAATAGTTTTAGTTTTTTTAAACTATTATTAATATGACACTTTTTAATTTAACATAATGTTTAATTTAAGACCTCAAATTTCCAAAAGCACATTTAAATGGACAATTTTGAGTGTAAATGACGAATCGAGTAAAAGTAAGGAACATTTTATAATTATTTTTGGGAATTATTCTAGGAAATGGTGATCCTGAATTGTGTACTATACTTAATACCTTTGTTTTGTCTATTTTATGATTTTGCTTGGTAGTTCAAACTAAAGGTAGCAGTGTTTCAACCTTCTAGCTCTAAAAATGTCGACACTTTCATACAACTTTTATCCCACTAAAATCTACTAATATCTAGTCTTCAGGTTTTTTTTTTATAGAATACGGGTGCAAACGAGCAGAAGGTCCACCTGATGGTAAGTGGTCACCTTCGCCCATGGACATCTACAATACACGGAGAATTGCAAATGCGTTGCCAACCCTACTTTACTTTTTAAGGAACCTGTACACTCGGCGTTTAAAACCCCCCAAATTAAAGCGCTCTGGGAAAACCTCTGGTGACAGATTATTCCACAGCCTGCACGTGCGTGGGAGAAATGATCTTGACGCACGTACATTGCTGGTATGCCACGCATCCAAGTGATGTGGATGGAATCTGTCCCAGCGGCGTAGAGTGCGATGGCGGAAAAGTGTCGGAGGCACTAACTCGAACAATTCCTGTGAACATTCCCCATTGTAGAGACGGTAGAGAACACACAGAGATCCAACGTCTCTCCGGAGACTTAGTTCATCTAAACCGTCTGTGAGAATGGGGTCGTCGATAATGCGAACAGCTCGTCGTTGAATGGAGTCAAGAGGGAGCAACTGGTACTTAGGGGCGCCAGCCCAAAGATGGGAACAGTACTCCATATGCGGACGGACCTGGGCTTTGTATAGCAACAGCCGGTGTCCTGGTGTGAAGTACTGTCTCGCCCTGTTTAGTACGCCCAGTTTTTTTGAAGCCAGTTTGGCTTTGCTCTCCAAATGACCGCGAAATTTGACCTCGTTCGATATATCGACTCCTAGGATCCCAATACTATTGCTGGTGCTGAGGGGAATGTTCTGGAATTTAGGCGCTATAATAAAGGGAGTCTTTTTTGCGGTAAACGCGCAAACCTGGGTCTTCGTAGGGTTAAATTGGACAAGATTATGTCTTCCCCATTCAGAGACCTGCTCCAGGGAAATCTCTATTTCAGACACCAGGTTTTTTCTCCTTTCTTCTACCTCAATGCGAGGAATGTTTGCCCGGCCAGTATAAAGAGCATCGCCAGTACTGTCGTCCGTATAGCAACGAAAGTTGCTGGTTTGCAACATATGCATCAACATCGTTGATATGCAGAATAAACAGTGTTGGCGATAGCACTGAGCCTTGGGGTACTCCAGCATTAATGGACATGGTGTCCGAGCATATACCGTCGACAGCGACCTTAATGCTCCGCCCACTAAGAAAGCTGGATACCCAATTGCATAATTCCTCAGGTAGTCCATAGGAAGGTAGCTTCGCTAATAGAGCTTTATGCCATACCCGATCGAACGCTTTAGCGATATCTAGGCTAACTGCCATAGCTTCTCCTTTGCTCTCAATGGCATTTGCCCAACGGTGAGTAAGGTACACAAGAAGATCCCCAGCACTGCGACCATGACGAAAGCCATACTGTCGGTCGCTAATTAGCTGGTTATGCTCAAGGTAACCAAGGAGCTGTGTATTAATTACACGTTCCATCACTTTAGAGAGCAAGGAAGTAATAGCAATAGGCCGATAATTGGACGGGTTGGTGCTGTCACCCTTCTTGGGAATAGGGTGAACGATAGCTACTTTCCATGAAGTTGGCACTATTCCTGTGGTATTGGAAAGGGAAAAAAGGCGCGTTAATGTTGAAGTCAACTCGGGAACACACGTTTTAAGGACGATAGCTGGGATTCCGTCAGGTCCGCTGGATTTCTTAACATCTAGGGAAAGGAGCGCTCGACGCACCGCGCTTTGTGAGAAACGCACATTTTGCATAGCGCAATCGTGTCTCGGAATTGTAGACGGTGCTTTTCCCCCATCGTCAAGATATGAACTCGACGCAAAAAGAGTGCACAGAAGATCAGCTTTCTCTTTCGCGGAGTGTGCCAGCGATCCATCAGTATCGCGCAAAGGTGGTAAGGAGGGCTGACAGAAGTTTCCTTCGACGGCTTTTGCGAGAGACAAAAATGGACGGTTTCCTGAAGGAAAGCTTATTAATTTCCCGCCGATGCCTCGAATGTACTTAAGCCTTGCTCTGGCAATATGCTTCTTGTAGGATCTGGATGCAGCATTGAATTTCTTTTTAAAATCGGAAGTAAATGGATCCTTCGCAGCAAGTGCCACGGCCCAGGCACGATAGCGTTCCTGTTTAGTGATCGAGGATCTTGCGCAGGATGCATCGTACCAAGGTCGCGAACGGCCGCCAGTACGGCACTACAGGTGCCTCGGAGTGTACCAGGCAATGGTCAGATGTACCCAAAGGCGCATTGACGGATACCAGGTAGCCCTCCGGGTGAGTAGTCAGCAGAAGATCCAAAAGAGAAGGTGTATGGTTCTCGGTGTCGGGGATCCTGGTTACGCCTGACACAAGTTGGGAGAAACCATAGGCGAGAGCAAGACTGTGAGCAGCTTTCCCTGCGTGGTCTGTAGTCCGTGATCCTAAACATTCAGTGTGATGGGCATTAAAGTCCCCAAGGATCACGATGTCTGCGCTGGGATAACGCTGAAGCACGAAATCTGTAACCTCCTGAACATGCCCAAAAAGACGGTCGACTTCGGTGTTACCGGTATGAGACCTGTAAAGGCACGCGGAAATTCGCGTAGTGTCGCCAAAGTTCACGCGTGTCCATAAAACTGACAGGTTTCAAGGTTGCCGAGTCTTTGACAACATATATCGTCCCTAACGTACACACACACACCGGCTTGAGGAATAAACGCCTGTTCCAGAGTGTACCCTGGGTAATTTAGGTAAGATTTGTCGCTAATAATCGATATCTTTGTCTCAGTTAAAAAAAGAGGGGCCGGCTTTGCCGTTTCGAGGTGATGATGCACGGCATTTAAATTCGAATGCAATACCCGTATATTGCAAAAATCCACACTGATTGTGGAAGTGGGAGCCGCTGTGCGTACCTTCTTTTTTCTTGTTCGGCTAACCATTAAATAGACAAAAGCATATGTATATTGCTAAGATGTAACAGGCAGTCGGGATGATCTTGGGTTCGGTTACGAACCATCGGGCGGCCAGCTGTGAACCGTTTCATCGGGTCTCCCTGGACCTCGCGCCAACGTCAAACGCTTGACCTCTCATGAAAAGGTCCGATGCCGGGCCAGGGGCTGCAGAAATGACGACATTCACAGGGATTGGAGAGGGGGGGAGAGGGTATCACTGGCTTACATGCGCAGCGTCAAAAACACTTGGCGGTTGAACTCGCATGATAGTGGTCGCGAGCCAGTCGGGGATGAGATCCCCTACCACCAAGGGGGTGCTGGGTAACTTTTACGAGATGCTATCCCAGCGGCAGAGGGGAACCGTATTCTAACCCGTCCCCTCACGGGTAAAAAGGTTTAAAAATATTTCTTTAACTTATTACAGGTTATTGATAAAACGCAGATTAAATATTGTTTATTCAATAGTTTATATTTACTTATTTCTTTGTTTCGGGACATTCCTTATATACACGTAGGTACGTACATATAATTTTATAGTTCTTTACCATAATTGACAAAGTAATATAAATGCATCATTTACTTATTATCTTCTTATATATAAAAATGAATCTCTATTTCTCTTGGTCACGGCATCACGCTGCGTGAACGGCTGGACCGATTTCGCCAAATCCTTTATTGTTGTGTACGTTATTGTCAGGAGAAGGTTCTTATGGAAGAAAAAAATTAAAAAGTTGCATGGAAAATTAGAAAATTTAAGAAAACTTAACGACCATATTAACTTTTGTAATGTAAGCTTTTGACAGCCAATTCTTATTCAATATTCTTAGTTAGGACAGGACAACGTCTGTCGGGTCAGCTAGTAAAATATATTTATGATCTAAATCTTGTAAACAATAAATCCAAAAAAAGAACAAAGAAAAGTACATTAAGATACAAGTGTGCTGAGTTCTATCTTGCAGCCCAAACCGGAGGTGGGGGTGTAACGGAGCCGAGAACTACGAAAACGTTTTTCAACACATTTACGAAGAAAAAAAAAATCGGTATGCTTGGCGCTGGTATTTTTCCTCGGCTAGCTTGCGACTACCAGAATGCGAATCCGACTGCCAAGTGTGTTTGACGCGTTCCGGTTGCGCTGTTCACCCTGATTTTCCCTTCCCTCTTCTTTTTCGTTCTGCGGTTCAAGTAAACTCTGGGTTCCAGCTCCCTATTTACTGAATTGAAACCAGTTTATTTTAACTTCGAGACGCTAATGCATTGGCAATACGAGACAGACTCTAATTGTGCCGATGTCCATGGTCGACGGTGGTCACTTACCATCATGACCACCGTCTGTTTGTTTGTCGTTTCACTGTAACTAAACTACCGAAACTTACGAAACTAAACACACGCAGACAAAGTCGCACGGATCATTTATATAAATCTATTACCGCACTAGTGCTGTACTGTAAAGTAAAAAGCACGAGTGTTTTATAGACCTGTTTACATTCACAAAAGCAGTGTAACAAAACGTCACTTTACGAGCAAGTGTGTTGAAAAATACATTACAGACGCCTTGAATCTGAAACTGTCACTGTCTGAAAGAGTAACCCAGTACCCACTTGGTGGTAGGGGATCTGTTCCCCGACTGGCTTGCGACCACCAGCATGCGAATCCGGTTGCCAAGTGTCATAGACGCGTTCCGGTCGAGCCGCATGTGGGCCAGACTTACCCCCTCCCTCTCCCATCCCATTAATGCTGTGGGTCTAGTGGACTCTGGGCTCTTGCCTAGGGTCCGCTGAATCCGCATCATTTTTCTTCTTCATTCCCCCTTCCCACTCTATCTTCGGGAATGCAACGCATCGACAAAACGAGAGAGTGTTTCTTGTTTTTCCGATATCCATGGGCGATGGTGGCCACTTACCATCAGGTGGACCATCTGCTCGTTTGCACCTTATCTATTATAAAAAAAAAAAAAAAACATGTGTTATCGATGTCCAAACACATTCATTAATATGATGAAATCATTCGAAACTGTTTTAATGACAGTTCGAATGATAATTAGTTACTTTGTTAATCAGTTTTTTAACACAACTTTCATGCCTTACCAATAAATAATCAGAGGAGTCTTAAAAGCCGTTGCTTCTAGTGATATTGTTAACCGAGATATAAAATAAATTTTACTTAAACAAAGTTAAAATTTTATCAACATAGTTTATTGACATTGATAATTCAAATTATGTCACACCACTGTCACTGGTGTCACTCACACTGTCGCGTGCTATCTAAAAGAGATTCAACATACAGAAGGACACTCACTTCATTTTAAAAGCATCCCCGAGAAATATTAAAGTGTATATATTATTTTTTAGTAAGTAGATTATTACTTTTAAAGTATTTTTACGCTAACAAAAATAATATTTTATTTACAATTGAATAAAACAGCAATAACATTTAAAAAACCATATATTTATCCTTGTCGCAGTATATTTATTACAAGCAAAAAAAAAACATTAAGCTGATAGATTTATGGTTCTTGACCTATTTTGACAGATACTCTTTAATTGAAATTATAATAAAATGTAATATACCAAAACTTGTCATTCTAAAATGTGGTAAGAAGGAAAGAGGTTTTCATAATGGAATTTCTTCTTGAATTTTTCTATATTACAACAGAAAACTAAGCCTTTTTTAATATTACTCCATTCTATGTTATTCATCCATTTTGTTTTGCCACACACATCCTTACAACCCATCTGATCAATCTCATGTTTCTCAAGTGCGAGATTCGGGTTCGGAATATTTACTAAAATAATCGCAAGTCCCTTTTGTTTATTCCTGTCTATAACGACCTGAAATAAAAATAAAATATATTTACTACACAAGAAACACTTTTTGAGGTGTGACATTATTTTGGGAAATGCTAATAATATTGTTATTTTGTCTGTATTATAAAGAAATACCGTATGTATGTGTATACATACATACAATTATATAAGTCGTGGTATAATTAGGGTAGGATAATGATAAAGAAAATTAATCATCACTTCCGTTGCGTCATTTTAATATTCAACGATTTTTAACAGTCTCAAACGAGTAAAAGATTATCGATTAATCCGTTTTGTCGATTTACTTCTCCCCACTTGTGGAGGATCATTGCTACCATTGTCTAGACCCTTTATATTCACAGACTATCGTAGTACACTTTAATCTTTCGACAAGTCTCCTTGAGTGAACATCACCTGGAGTCGAAGTGTAACGAATAGTGTGTCGCTATATCACGGATATTGGACCTCTCGGACTAAGGATTATGGGAGTTCTTACGTCTTATTTATTATGAGTCCCTACTTATTAGTACTTTTTATTTAGATGTGTTATGTCTTAACACATCTAAATAAAAAGTACCTTAGGTAAGGTTTAGGTTAGGTTAGCCTTAGGTTATGTTAGGTTCGGTTAGTCGTAGTGGAGGCGAGTGTCGTGATCACTTAAAGGAGCTCCTTAATCCTACACCTCGGTCACAAGTCCAAGACACTGTCTGGGTTCCTGTTCAAAAACTACGGAATCGTAATATTCGATTAATTAATTAATTCAAATCGGCTCTTTCTTCTGACATCAACCAAAACGGCTCTCTCTCTCTTCTGACACATATATATTACAGCCAAAGTGATAAATCGAAAAATTATATATACTATCTAGCTAGTATATATAATATCTATGCAATTACACAAAGTGATAATTCGCTTAAAATTATTCATATTTCTTCACTTAGATAACACAAGACTATATTGTTTGATCCAAATAGACCACAGAAACGCAGAAATCATAATGTAATTCCCTTAAATACCTACAGAACCTCGTTTATCCACAAATTCCAATGTTATCTTGGACCTTTCCTTTATAATAAAATTAATATATCTCTTGATATATATCCGCTTAATAATTTCGAATGTAAAAATAAGTTAATGGTTTGGTTAAAAACTTTATCGTACGAAGAAATAGAAAACATTTTTACCGTTTTAAAATGAAATAAAAAAACACAAAAAAAAATATTAAATAATAAAAAAGTGAACATAAAGTATAAGTAAAAATACAATATCTTATGCAATATAAAAATAGGTAATAAAATTAAACAAAGCTAAATAAAATAAAACATTGCAATATTACATCTTAATATTAAATTTAAAACTACTTATTTAACATGTAACTATAATAACTATAATAATACATAAGGAAGAAACTAGTATTCTAAAATACAGGCTAGGCCTAGTTTAGATACTAGATTGAATTTGTAAATAACTACAAAATTGATTGTTCTATAAAAATAATAATATATTTTAAGTTCACAGTTTATGTGGTCAAACTACTTAGTTGTTCATTCTATGCACCGTTGATATTATGTTTGAGTTCTACCTACATTATTATTTATAAATTACTTTAAGACAAGTGTTAATTTGTTATGTTTTTAAATAGTTTGTTGTAAATTTCTTTTTTGAACAATAAAGATTATTTTTTATTTTATTTTATATTTGAAACATAAAGGCCTTGATTATAAAGTTTAGTTTCAATTTACTTCAATTTTGATTACATATGCTGTTCTCTTAACCCTACACACCTAATCTTTACAATCATGAAAAAATCGTCTTAGATTGCATCATCTTAGATTCCTCACATCTGAAGTAGTCTTTTGTGTGGTGCTGCATTCACGGTCCGAACACCAATGGTTGCTGATTGTCCATCCTTGTGGATTCCAGGGTCCTCTTTTATCTATTCAACTATCTACTCATGTGGTTTGACGCAATCTTCGTCTGCTTTGCAACCTGGTGAAATTGGACGCAGCTGCGACTGCACTTCTGAACACCATAGCCAGGACAGTGGTGATATTGTCTTATTGTTGTGAACAGACGCAATTGCTTGCTTTAGTAAATCTGTCTATGACCGTCGTATAACTCCGAAAGAGTACATATGTGAGTACGAAAATAGCGTACGTTGCCTTTATAATATTACGACTATTTAAATGAGCATTATGGATTTTATGCAATCTAAATTTAAACTTCTTATTAATTTCTCGTTTAGTATTGTTACGAGCTTGAGTTATGGATTGGAAAAAAATGATAGATGGTTCGTTGGTAAAAGATTTATTTAAAACGTTCACCTAAGTCCAACTAGATCTTCACAAAAATAATCCAATATTACGTGCTCGCACTATTTACACGTTTCCGGTATTTACAGTTCTTATTTCCAATCAGCACAGTCCCACAACAACACACACACAGTTTTAAGCGTCTTAATAGCTCAGTGGTTCGGGTGTTGGATTCACTATCACAAGCATTTTAGCTTACTAGGAGGGGTAAAGGGAACACTAGTAGTATGTGATCCATACTTCTAGCAATATTAAAAAAAAATCAGGTCACTGTCCTGACGCGAGTTTAGTATTCTTTTCCTATCCCAAAAGTGCACAACGCCGCTAAAGAAGTTTTCAGTTCAAAACCGAGCTATATTATTGAGATCTGGCTTACATACGGCGAGACCAAATTTTGTCACGGGATTTTAGAAAGAAAATATAATCCCTCCGTCTTATGAATTTTCGATCAGGTCACGACGCGAGTTTAACATTTTTTAACCCAAAAAAAAGTACACACAGTTGTATACTTTTTCAAAACACACAAAAAACATATTTTTTCTTAATATTGTTCAAACAATATCATCTCATTCACTTTGATTGATTGAAGCACGAAACTTTGTAGGATACTCGTTCTAGCTTTTTTTACCTGGGTCAAATTAGAGCGGGTCATTAGTGTATATATGAATCCTCAAATTGTATTACCTTCCATATATAGCGCGGAATTCTTAAATAATTTTCACTTCTATCATTTACCACTACGGGATCTTCTGTAACTTGACCAGGTAATTTCATTTCCTCTTTAGCTCCTGCCCAGACCTCAAGACTGACATTTAATGACTTTGTTAGAGATCTTATTCTATTTTCTACGTCCTCCCAATTCTGAAATAAATATTTTTTATATAATTAATAATTTTAGTCCATTTAAAAGGTACATACAACGAACAGGGAGGTAATATACTATAAAACGTTAATTTAATTTAATCCTGACTTTTCTAAGTTATGAGTATTTTAAGCAATTATATAGTTAAATGGTGAAGTAAACATCATGAGGAAACCTACACTCCTGAGAGTTCTCCATGTCTTTGTCAAAGGTTTGTGAAGTCTGCCAACCCGCACTGGGACTAAGCGGTAAACTATCTCCCTCCACATTCTGAGGAGCCAGCTCAGCAGTGAGCCATCAGCGAGTTATAATGATGAATTTCCAACGATTAATTATCCCAAAACCTACCAGATATCGCTATGAGTAGGTTAACGTAAAACCTAAAGGAACGTGGGAATATTCCAATTATTACAAAATAAGGGTAGGCCCAGCCAGCTCCATCTGTCAGAATTCGTATGAACTATTTGAGTAAAATATTGATTTTAAACTTCGTTTACGGTGACAGTCCGACAGAGCACCGTAGCTTCTACGTAAATTGTATTAATTAAAAATATTTGATTTAATTGTGAAACAGGAAATAAATACAATGTGCAGTAGAAGTGGCATTGGAAGATATGTATAAGATAAAAAGACGTGGATCAACAGATGTGTGTATTGTATAAAACCTGACACAAAAATCTTTATTAAATACTAACCCCGTTACTATAAGTGCTCCATACAGGAACAACATTCAAGTATGTATATGTAGCCAACTGTTCTAAACCTGGCATTACATCTCTGGGATTTACAAGTTGCCTCTGAGTAAAGCAATTCTCATTATTTTTATCTAATCTCACATGAGTGCTAGCGTAAATGTTGTCCAACTGTTTCTTACAATTGTATATGTCCGTATAATTAAGATTAATAATACCCTTACTTTCACTAAAATTTGTAATTGTCACAGGAATTGTGTTTGCCATATATGGTGATATATTATATTTAACAAACTGAGGAATGCGTTTAACAAGGTCGATGCAAATATTTAATATTGTATGTGTTGATGAAGGCCTTGTACGAATTTCAATCGCTATTAGTTCAGATTTGTCCGGTAAGCACTGCGAATACGTTTGTGTCGTATTAAAATTTAATAATGTATTACATTTTAACTTAGAAATGTCAATATTTCCCTGTTTGGTTTTAAAAATTGTATCGCCTTGGCATGTAGCTGAAATTGGCGAGTGAAGTGTTAGGGTACTACCAATTATTTGGACCTTATCGTTACAGAAGATATTAATATTTGAATTAATGGGTATTGTCGAAGATACTATACGCTGATTGTTATGCATAAAAAATGGCATATTTCTGACAAATGGCAAGTCTACTCGACAACCTGTGAACAAAAAATATTACATAAACAAAAAATATTAGGTACATAAAAGTAGGTACTTATATGTAGAGCACGATTAATGAATACAGATGTTATTTGTTTATCTATAATGTTGTTTAATTATTACCCACTGCCACTTCAACTTACTAATCCGCTGGTCATTGTAGGTGATCCGGTACTAATATTATTAATTATCTTCTCTCTGAAAAATCTTTCATTAGGTAAGAATAAGGTGCGCGACTACGATGGTTGGGCCATGCCAATTCTTCGACATCGCAAGTGGACCCAAAATTATATGGACTACTTGGACAGTATTAAACATAGGAAAAAAACTATACTTATGACAATGTGTACTAATGATAATGATGAATGCTAATAAATTCAGTACAAAAAGTAGTTATATCCCAACAAGAGCATAAATGTGAAATGAGAGCTAAGTTCAAAACGAAGAATATGCATATTTGTCAACTTCGCCGACGAAGAAATTGAAGTCCATATGTGTGTCAACATCTTTGTAAAAAATCTTAAAATTCTAATTTCAGGAACAGGCAACAATATAAATTTATGTAAAAATTTCTCGCTTCTTGGTGGTAACTGAAGAGGTATAGTAACTAAACTAAAAAACTAAGGTATGGTAACTAAAATTTCAACAGGCATTCAACATATTTATAAAATTCAATTATTTCAGTTGAGTTGAAAAAGTTTTACGCTCAAACTCAAAATTTAGCCTGGGTAGTTTTCATGTCCAGAATATATTAGGTATATTAGTGTAATCAACTTAGTCCCACTCAAGTTAAGGTATTTCCTGTTATACTGTACTTATACTGTTAGGTTGAAACAATAACCATTTTACATTTGAATAAATTGGTTTCTTGGTAAAAACTTTAGTATCATTTTCATTGCGTCATTTCAACGATTTTTGACAGTCACTGATGCAGCTGTCATTCTCATTAGCTAGTTTATCCCATTGGTTCATTTTACTTCTACCCCTACCCGTGGAGCGGTAATCCTACTACTATCTTGTCGTCCCTTTACATTCTTTTGGACCGAATGGACTAAAATTTAGTTAGACGAGTAATCTCTTTGAGTAAACACTATGTAAAGAGGTCCAAATGGAAATATTATGAGTGTGTTGTTTTGTTGTTAATATTGCCGTCCGACCGCCATGAAAACTATGTGAGGAGGAAGAATAAAGATAAGAATGAAGCGGTTTTGGTGGACCCCGAGTAAATACCCAGAGTAAGGACTCATGGATATTTATTGGATTTTAAGGAATCCTAACATTGTTGGGATGAGGAACGGTGGGGGATTGTCTGGCCTACACTCAGTAGGATTCGCCGAGGGGTGCTGGGTTACATTAGATTATAATTATAATCTTAAAATAAATCCTACGCCAATTTTTACTACTAAAGATAGAGTAGTGGTGGTATTGAAAGATATCACATAGCAAAAGCGATGTATAACTGACGTCATCTGTATGACGTGAAAGATTTTTGATGTAACCTACGTTACCGGATATTATTATAATTGACTTCCATCAATGCCAGACACTGTATGGTCCTAACCAACTGCCAGATATAAAAGATATTCAGAACTTTGAAAGCATCTGGCAAACAGTTGAATTATAATTAATCAAGTTCTTTTATAGTATTAAGAAACTAATACTCACACTTATCACTTATAATTTCAAATTTCCGAGTAATAAAGGCAACAGTATTTTTTACAGTGCACTCATATGTTTGAATTTTGTCTGGCGTCATATTGAATTCATATATTAACTTTCGCATACCAAAAATAGTTTCTTTAACAATGCCACACTTCCAGATTACCTAAAAAATTTTTTTTGATTATTAACAAGAAAAACTATATTTAATAGTAGTATAGGATCCGAAGAGAGGTCATCCTTTACCTATCTGCTTGTCATATTAAAAGTATGTTATCAAGTACAACTGTTTTAATATTATTATTTTGTGTCTATTAATACATGATTTTAATGCAGCCCTTTATTCAAGCCTGTACTTTTATTTATTTACTAGTTACTTATTTTAAACTTTACTAAAAATTAATTGCAATGGTTATTTGATATCACTTACCCTAAGATTGTTGCCTTCAACATCGCAGTCTAAAGTAGCTTTACTGTTTTCCACATAATTAAAAGTAGTTGTTGCTAAGATTCTCTTAAATTTAAGATTTTTATCGACCTTTATAAAATTATTAAAATACATACCATTTGAAAGGTATCGACAAACATATTCACCAGTATCGGAGGCTTCTGATATTGGCCTTGTATAATTGCAAGGCTCTTCACAAGTATTTTTAAGTTGGCCATCCTGAAACCATTATATATATTTAGTGTGCATTTACATAGACATTGCCATCTATGTATATTGTTCTGCGATTTTTTAATAAATACTTTATATTTGTGGTAATTAACTTAGAAAACAGTATACCTACATATGATATACGTCACGTTTAAGAGATTTAGATATTAACGAGATTTAGATGGAAATAAAACAAAACAAAATAGAAATTTAATAAAATAAAAAACTTTTATAGGTTCTATAGCTATTAAAATACAACATTAAAGTATATATAAAACTGCGTTGTTTCTTCTCTATGTATAATTCAATAATAGTTCGCCAATGAGTCGGGATAATAAGCATTTTTTACAGTCTGGTATTTTTTACATTGGCTAAACTATTGTATATTGTTTGCAAATATAACAGAATATATTTGAAATGTTTTGAAACTAGTTACATATCGGTGTAAGGCGAAGCCCGACGGTGTCATAGACGTTCATGCGGCACACCACGCCACAAAAGAATTGCTAACATCAATTCGGGCAATTGCAGCCCGTGTAAGCCGATTACCGTTTTTTTTCACTCTTTAATGTCACATCGATTAAAGAAGTCTTTTCTAATTATAAGTTAGTTATAAGTAATTTTAAAATTTAATCTCCGCTATTTTTTTTTAAATTTAATTGTTAATTTATATTTTTAATGTCTAGTTGTGATAAATATATTATGTAGTGAAGTGTATAAAGTTTAATAATTATAAGTGACAGTACTAAAGAGCAGCTCAGAAACGGACTGAAATCCATTAAATACTTGGACTTGCCAACGACATTTGAATTCAACGTACAACTTTAAAAACCCGGGGAGTATTAGTTTTAATTATCTTAATATTACAATCAATAAACACAAGTATTACACTACTCACCACATTATACACTATACAAGGCTCATTGAATTGAGCTACATCTCTAATCACACATTCTGTCACCGCTTGCTCTCACTTTACTTAACAAGTTTGAAGTAAAACTGAAGACTATATAGCATATAGTATAATAATACTATCCCACATACATTATTATTACTTTAACACATAACATAACACATATATTTCTAAAAGATATATACTTTGTGATGATTGTAATTACATTATTATAAAAAATTCTACCCTACTTTTGTACTTTTGTAAAAATCTAAACACGCGGCAGCGTGTCAGCCTAGTTCAAAACTGGCTAGACAGCGCCAAGTGTAATATTACACGAACCATTTGGTGCCACCTTTGACCCTTCTATAACTCAAAACCTCTTTAACGTAAATACATAAAACTTCGTGTGTTTAATTATATCCATAAGGACACCTAAAAGCCCTAATTTCATGGAGCTAGCTCAAACGGTTATAAAGATATGAAGGTCCAAAAGTCGTAAATTTTAGCACTGACTGACTGACATATAGTAGCTAAACCTAACCTACTTCCAGATGACTTAGAAGGATGAAATTTGGAATCCAGCTCGGTAATTGTGTGTAAGCGTAGGAAAAAATCTAAAAATAAAAAATAGTGATAGTGATTTTATAGTCCACGACTCACTAAGATAACAAAGATCAGTGCCCACGGTTCGCTTCTCTGATTTCTTTTGAAAATAAGAAATAATATTTTTAAGTATAAATTTGTTACTTCGGAATCTTTGTACCTTAAAAAAAGTCCAATGTGTATGCATACCAAGGTCAAAACAATAGCTATGTCTTATTGTTACCGATGTATGTATGTATTGACTAATTTAAGAATGCTGGTTGAACTCGCTCGCGCCTTGCACTTGTACGCGGGGACTAGCGAGGTTCGCGTTCGGGTTACTTTTATTATTACGTTTCATTTCGTTAGCAACGCTGACGTTCATTTTCGGTAATACTATTAAACATAGAAAGAGATTAATATTATGCTTAAGTCTTAAGAACATTAATATTATGTTTTTTTTATATTAATTTAATATACTTCTCAATTTACTTCTCCGAAATGACAAATGAAAATTTTTATAAATCAAAAATTATTTATAACCATATTACAAAAACTGTTTTACAAAAAAGTTAATCTGCGCGATAATAAGTGAATCCTCAATGAGCGGAGTCCGGACATATCAACTCGCAGGTATCATTTGTAGAACTAACTGTGTAAAATGTTAACCTAGTTGTAGTGTATTTATTTTTATGTTGAATCAAAGACTTATTATATTTTTTCATAGATATATTTTTATATTCTAATTTTATGTTATCCATTGTGATTGTTTCTGTGTTAAATCAAATAAAAATATTGAGGAGGAGAACCTAAATTTAGTAAAAATTAAGTTGGGATTATGAAATCGGTGTCGTGGGGCACCGGATAGGAACGAAGTTATTATAAAACCCTTATTATAAAAATATTGATAAAAATAAAAAAAATATATTAAATAATAGCAAAATCAAAAGCCAGCGTCTCGCGATGTTCCTAGGCGGTCACCCATCCAAGTACTGACCGCGCCCGGCGTTGCTTAACTTCGGTGATCGGACGAGAGCCGGTGTATTCAACGGGGTGTGGTATTCAAATTAAGAGCAAAAGTTGTAACTTTTGCTCTTAATTTACTTAAACGGAAACGTCTAACCCCCTTTCGCAACGAGTGATAAGAAACTTCGTTCCAAAACTTGAATTTTATCATAACATATTTTTATATTTTACTTACTTACATTTATGAGGTTAATGGATAAGAGGTTGTGATATGTTTAGAATGATTTTTAGTATTGTACTTTAATAACGGCATTTATGAGTTATTTAATATTACTTAGCTCATTTGTTTGTAGCTGTTTTAGGTTAGTTTGTTAAGCATAAACAGGAAGTGTATTAAAAAGGTAGCAGATAATAATGAATCGGCAATTATATTTAACATTCAACAGTATTTAACATTCAATGTAGACAATAGCATAAAAGAGAAAACCATGCAGCGGAAACGCAAGAAAAAACATTAAATCTCAATACTTGGCTAGTTTTCTTTACAAAATGTAATGATATCCCACCAAAAACATAAATGTAAAAAAGGAGAGCCTAGTTCAATATAAAAATTATGCTTGGTTGTAGGTTTCGCCGCAAAAAGAATGGAGATCTAAATGAGTGCCTAGTTCTATGCAAAATCCAAATATGTATTTATAGAAACAAAATAACATGATGAACAAGAATTAAACTCTATTTCTTTGCTTTATTGAATACCTATAACAATCGCTGTTATTTAAAAATAATGTGAGATCTCAAAGTATGTTAGTTTTGACTTGGCTAGTTTTTATTAGAATTAAAATATATATATATATCTATACTAATATTATAAAGAAGTAAGATTTGTATTTTTGTATGTAACGAATAAACATAAAAACTACTGGACCGATTTCAAAAATTCTTTCACCATTAGGAAGCTACATTATCCCTGAGTAACATAGGCTATATTTATTACAAGAAAAAATTAGAGATCCTTAGGAAATCTCACGAAAACCAACCCAAGGTGCCAAAAAATTTGCCATAAAATATCTTTCATCGCATGCGCTGCAAAAAGTATTGATGATAGAACAAAAAAATGTTGTACAACAAGAACGTATCAAAATCTACAAAAAAGTCCGCGAGACCATATGTCCAACTATTATAGTTACGTCACTATAACTACTTTTTTACATTTTAAAAGTTGATAAAAATGCCTATCAAAATCAGACCATGTTTTCTATAACTTTGTATTAATCCTTATCCAAATAAATTATTTCGTATTCAAGACTGTTTCAATACCTGTAAATTACTTTTGAATTATTAAAATCGGACTTTTCATTCAAAAGATATTATGAAATTAAAAATATCAATATAAACAAAAAATACATGACGACGCGACGGGCCAGTATAGCGACGCAGCGCAGCGAGTAAAGCGGCAAGAGAGGGGGCACCGAAATGCGGGAGGGCCAATATATTTTTAAAAATTTAGACAGTATAGGTAAAGGTTTTGGTTCCGTTTTAAATCATTATTTAGAAGGTTCCTGTAATATCCTGTAATAGTGTACCCCGAGTGCCAGTTACCAGCAACGATCATAGAAAAAAAGAGGATACCGCAAGTACGCCCGATTCATGTCCCACTGAAACTCCGCTTAATTCAAAAACTCCGCGCATCGCCCGTTAGTCGGCATTCGACCGTCAGTACGAGAGCTGTCACTTTAGCGTCATAAAATATTGCAAAAATGCCGTCTTGCGTCATTAAATCGTGTAAAAATTATACTAGGAAGCACAATAAAGCTACTGGTATTACATTGCATGAGTGAGTAGCACTTCAAATACAATATTTGATATAAAAATTTATAATTTCATACATTTCATCAAGATAAAGTGGAGACGGCTTCTAAAAAAATGGAGGATAAACGTTAAATTCCGTCACAAAAATCAAAAAATTTATATAGCCTACGTCACCCTGGGTTTAGTCACCCAGTTATCAATCTATTGACACCTCATTTATTAAAATTGGTTCAATGGAACATATACACATTTATACAGAGATACATAAATAAACGACCAAAATCATCATCTTTATGACAAAAGGCTAACCCAACACAAGGCTAACCTAATAAAAGTACGGCAAGATAAAAATTACAGTCGAGGCGCAAACTCACGAGCCCTGAAAAACTAATAGGTTGGGGAAAAAGTCTTTTCGCATTATAGTATCTATGAACTTGTAATAAAATCTCTTTGGATATACTATTTGAATCTGGCTGGTTTTGGTATCATTAAAAATTTACATTTTAAAGAAGATAATTCCAAATTCAAATTAGGAAAATGTGTGATTTGTATTTGTTTTTCGTACTGTGAAGATGAGTGAATCTAATGAAGAAATTCGATACATTTTAAAATTTTACTACTAAAAAGGTAAAAATGCAACGCAAGCCTGGGAATAATTTTGCGATGTTTATGGATCTAGTGCAGTGTCTGTAAGAGTAGCACAAATTTGGTTTAAGCGTTTTAAAGCTGGAAATTTTGATGTCAAAGATGCATCTCGGTCTGGTCGCCCTATTACGGATAAAATGGATGCCATTTTTGAAAAAGTGGAGCAAGATCGGCATATCAGAAGTTACGACGTACCTGAAGAACTGGGAATTGACCACAAAACAGTTTTGGCGCATTTGAAAAAAACTGGTCACATAAAAAAGCTCGACATTTGGGTACCTCACGAGCTCACTGAAAGAAACCTAATGAACCGTGTACTCATTTGTGATTCTTTATTAATATATAACCGAACCGTTTTTGAAGGAGCTGATAACTGGTGATGAAAATCGGATCACGTACGATAAGAACGTGCCAAAAAGGTCGTGGTCAAAGGCCGGTCAGGCTTCACAGACTGTGGCGAAACCCGAGTCAACTCGCAACAAGGTGATGGTGTGGGTGTGGTGGGATTGGAAGGGCATTATTCATTATGAGCTGTTACCACCAGTCAGGACCATCGATTCTGAACTCTACTGCGAACAACTGATGAGATAAAAGCAAGAAGTTGAGAGAAAGCGGCCGGAATTAATCAACAGAAGGGGTGTGGTTTTTCATAATGATAACGCTAGACCTCATACATCTTTAGCCACTCAGCAAAAAAAGAGAGTTTGGCTGGGAGGTGTTAAAGCATCCGCCGTATAGTCCTGACTTTGCATCTTCAGATTTCCACCTGTTTCGGCCTCTTCAGAATTCTTTAGGCAGTGTCAGGTTAACATCACGAGATGACTGCCAAAACTACTTGTCGCGGTTTTTTGATCAGAAGCCCCCAAAATTTCTATAGCAATGGGATCATGTCCCTACCTACAAGTCCCTACAAGATGGCAAAAAGTTATTGAACAACATGGTATCTACATACTTTAGTTAAATGTAAATAAACTATATTAAAAAAAGTTTTGAATTTTGCTTAAAAAATTTAAAAAATGCGAAAAGACTTTTTTCCCAACCTAATATCAAATGAACTCGAGGGTTTTGGTACGTAGTTTAATGCTTAATTGGTTAAAATCATATATTACTAACACGTAAAATCTAATCTGTACCATGTTTAGCAAACAAATGTCATTTCATTATAAAATCATTACAATTACAATTAATACAGAATTCTCGGTTAGTGGATTTGACGCGCACATATTTTATTTATTTGTATTATACTTAATGTTAGTAATAATATTATTTACATACAATAAAATTTAATTAAAAAAATAAGAAGCCATTATCCATACTTTTGAGCCGGACAAGACTTTTACTTTTCAGAAACATCAACGTTGCATTAAAAATAAATCTATAATCGTGTGTGGAGACTTTAATATAGATATATTGATAGACACAACTTTCAGTCGTCGGCTGATATTTAAATCATATAATTTATTAAACTTATTCTCTGAGCCGACTCATGGTGAAAAAAAGTAGATACAGTACTTTAAACTATTAGACGCGACGTTTTAGTTTGAAGTACTGTATCTACTTTTTTTCTATGATCGTTGGTTACCAGTAGCAAATACATAAAATCAAGACCATGCAGTTAAATGAAAATACTTCTGTTGTATTACTGCATGGAAATAGCTTATCTGTGAGTAAGCAAGATGTCATTAGTAGTAGTAGTAGTATTGAAGATTTTATCACATTAAATGAAAATAATAAATGTAAATTTATAGTCTGCGCCTTCCTATACTCTCGCTCACTCACAGATGCGCAGAATAAACATGTATATAATTTGAACATGACACTTTATAATTTGACATACCGTCATAGTGACGTATTTCTTTATTTTGACTTGAACAAATTTATTTATTATAGTTGTAAGTTGACAAAAGATACAGTGTATCTTCCCCTATGTTATAAAAAACAAATTGCTACTTTAGTAGCATATAATATTAAACAAAACACCGTTATATGTAATATAACGCAGACGTCAATTAATCATGATAATATTATCATGAATAATGTTGTACAAGCTAGTTTAAACTAGTTAATGAGACAACGCCTAAGCTAAACCGTTTAAATATTAACATAGTTCATCAAAATATGCAAGGTTTAGGCGGCAAAGAACTTGAACTTGAATTGTTAGCTAATAAATTTAATATTCATATCTTTTGTATCACTGAACACTGGTTCACTAAACATTGTATTATCTCACTTATGGATAATTATAAATTAATAAGTACATTCGTTAGAGAGAACACAATTCGCGGAGGCTCTTTGATATTAGTTAGCAGTGACATATCCAATACAATTTGTAAATCTCGACAAGATATTGTTTCTCTCTCTGTCGAGCGTATTGTTGAGATTTCTTGTGTAGAGTTTCAACGTTACATTAGAGTATGCGTGTACCGCCACTCACCTCCAATAGTGATTTTGAAACTTTTGAGTCCACTATTGATGATGTACTTAAACGTATTTGCATTAAAAATAAATCTATAATCGTGTGTGGAGACTTTAATATAGATATATTGATAGACACAACTTTCAGTCGTCGGCTGATATTTAAATCATATAATTTATTAAACTTATTCTCTGAGCCGACTCATGGTGGCGATAATTTTGCCACGTGCATAGACAATGTGTCTTGTGACTGTGAAGTGTTTGAGACTTTAATAATGAAAAACTTAACTTCGGATCATTATGGACAGAAATTTACGTTAGTAGACCAAGAAATTAAAAATTCAAATAAGATTACATGTAGACCACAGTCGAGTAATAAAATTAACTTGTTTAAGGATAAGGTAGTACATAAAATACCTAGTTTGTGTTTAATTTATAAGGACCCAGATGGGCTATATAATAATTTATATACTATAATTTTAAATGAATTTAATAACACATTTAAAATAAAAACTTTTAGTAAAAATTTAAAACTCAAATTTAGTGACTGGCTAACCTTAGGTATGTTTAGAAGTAGAGATAAATTATATGAATTATATGGTATGAGGCAATATAATCGGGATCCAGTATTTTTGGAACGCGTTAGATGTTATTCTAAGATTTTTAAAAGTGTTTGCATCCAGGCAAAGGCAATTTATATTAGAAACAAAATCCTTAACTCTGACAACAAAATAAAAGCTACCTGGGATATTATTAATAGCATAACTAGAAGTCTAAAATAGAAAACAAACCAATTAAATTAAATGTTGATATTATATTAATTAATTCAGAAGAAGAAGTAGCAATGTTTGAAAAATTGTTTACAGATATACCTACCAAGTAACATCTGTATTAAAATCATCGCCCACAGATGCTATTTCTCTACTAAAAACTAATCTCTCAGGCTGTGCTAATTACTTTGAGTTTAAACATGTTACAGAGTTTGATATTATTAAGAATTTCCGAACACTTAATATAAAAAAAACAGGTGATTTATGGGACATTTCAGTAAAAATATTAAATGGAATAATTAATAATATTACCCGCATCTAGCTGATATTTTTAAAAAGTGTGTCGATACAGGAAAGTTTTCGGATTTAACGAAGCACAGTAAAATAATACCTCTATTTAAAAATGGAAACAAAAACGAACCCAGTAACTATAGATCAAAAAAATTTCACTGGATTAAATTGCCTCATACCTAAATCAGAGAGTCCAGAGGATTACTATTAATGGTTTAAAATCTTCTGGATCTTTGCTACAAATGGACGTTCCACAGGGATCCATTTTAGGCCCGTTCTTATTTTTGATTTATATTAATGATTTGCCTTACTATGTGAGGAATTTGTGTGATATTGTACTTTTTGCTGATGATACATCTCTTATATTTAAAGTAAACAGAAATAAAAATAATTACGACGATGTAAACAGTGCTTTATCGCAAGTTCTTCAATGGTTTACGGTAAATAACTTAGTTCTTAATGCTAAAAAGACTAAATGCGTTGAGTTTGCTTTGCCTAATGTTAAAAAACAAAAATTGAACCTACTGTTAAATAATGAAATTTTAGATGTAGCAAACTCGACGGTATTTCTGGCTATAACTTTAGATTCGAAACTCCAGTGAAACCCCCATTTGTCATCTCTAGCGGGCAGACTCAGTTCAGCTGCATACGCTGTGAGGAAAGTCAGACAAATGACTGATATCAATACTGCTAGGCTAGTTTACTTCAGTTACTTTCACAGTATTATGTCTTATGGCATTTTGTTGTAGGGTGGGGCCGCGGACATTGAATCCATTTTTGTACTTCAAAAGAGAGCTGTTCGGGCCATTTATAATCTTAGAGCACGAGATTCACTTAAAGATGTCTTTAAAAAATAGACGTCCTTAAAGTCCTATCACAATACATATATTGTAATATTTTGTTCATTTACCAGAATATCGATTCGTATTCAAAAGACAGTGACAAACATAATGTTAATACTAGAAACAGAAATAAACTTGTAATGCCTTACTTTCGTCTCCACAAAGTGAGTAATAGTTTCATGGGGCTTGGTATTCGCATCTATAATAAGATTCCACAGACTTGCCACTTCAACAATTTAAAACTCGTATCAAGAAATCATTAATAAATAAAGCATACTATAATGTACAGGATTACTTAAATGATGAGAATGCTTGGAATCTAATTTATGTTGACTCTCAAGCTAAATGATTTGTATAACAATTTTTGTAAACATGGCTTTTTGAAAAGAGCGACTGTAGAGTATCTGGTCGGCTCTTCTCAATAGAAAACTGCTTTCCGAGCTGGTGGTAGCTTCAGACAAACTGACTGACCGACCAATTTTTGACGTATCAAAAGTACTTTTATACAAAAGTCTAATTGAGATAAAATAATTTGAGTTTAAGTTTAAAATGTAATTTAGATACATTAAATAGTACTTTTTTTACACCTCCGGCTGTGACCTTCGTAATTAACTCCAAGAACCCATAAAGAGACAAAATCATATTTTATTATATGTAAATATTACACATCTCTAATAAAGACGGACTGTGAATGATGGTTTAAATTGATATGATATTTTAGAAATAAAATTTAGAGTATGGAATAAATTTAAATAAATTATAATTCAGCCAAGTGCGAGTGTGGAACTCGCGCTCTGAGGGTTCCGTACAATTTCAATAAAGGGACAAACACTAACAAATTTTGATTTTCGTGTGCGGGTTAAAATATTATCAAAAGTAGTATTGAGGGTAGTAACTCCCATAATGCGTGTTTCAATTGACATATTTATATATACTTACAAAAAGAATATAAAAAAATATGACAAAACAAGTTGTCATTTAACAATATCGTCAACAGCCGTTGCTACAATACGCGCCTTATATAGCTTTAAATTCATTTCACACGATACGACAACAAAAATGTCCATGATTGCAATTTCACTAATATTCGAATATGTTATACATACACACGTCATCGGTACAGAATTAAACCCTGATGAACGTTAAGCTATAAGGCTTACAGCCGAATACTGAAACGCTACTCAAATATTTAACGGCTACTTAAAACACTGAGCAGCTCCTATACACAAAAATCGTATTCTCGAAAGCGTTTTAATCGTCAAATTTAAGTGCGTGTTAAATGTGAGTGCATCTCAATTATAGTTACACTCAAACCCCACTTAATCAAAATTTCGTATACTGAAACGTCACTCAACGTAATTTAGTCAAATGAACTGTCATATTGAGTTTAGTGGCCCTCATAGTTAAGACAGTCTTAGAAATTAAAAAATTAATTATTATAATTTATATTTTACCAAATAATCTTTTTAAATACATTTTTCAACTTCAAATTATTTCTAATATTCTTTCTTCTTCTTCTTATATTTAAAGTTTTTAAATTACAATATCAGAAAATTAAACTCGTTAACTAGAGTTTAAACAGTAAAAAGATTTTGTATCTGTATTGAGGGGAGATATATTGTATTGTAACATATTTGAATATTACTAAAATCGTAAACATCGATTTTTTCATGTCCGCATCTGTGGAATGCCCTATAGAAAAACTACTTGTTAGCACGTAAGAATTAATGGCCATATTTATTGATTGCTTACTCTTAGAAGTTTGATTTTTTTACAGCTTTAAGATACTATAGACTTACATGTTTGATATTAATTTCAACTTGATAACTTAACGTATTCTTCAAATAATGCGTAATAACCTAAATCTATAAAATTTCATTTTTTTCGTGATGTTACAAATAATTGGTATTTTTAGATTCTCCGCTCCTATTGGTTTGAGCGTGAGGATATATAGCCCATAGTCTTTCTTGATAAATTGACTATCTAACACTGAAATCATTTTTTAAATCGGACCAGTAGTTCCTGAGATAGCCTTTTGAGATTCCTGAGAAAAACCAGTAGTTCATTCAAACAAACACAGTACATGCATACACAGATACATATACAAGTTCATACATACATACTTGACTATAAATTGTAAACTAGTACAAGAAAATGTTATTTTACGATTCATTTAAAAGCTTTGATAGAGACACTTTTCTGGATATGTACTGGCAGTTTGTCCCAAAGTTCTGCAGCACGTACCGTGAACGAGGGCAGTAAGAAATTAGTGCTACTTTTAGGAACACGTAGCATCGTGGTGATGGAAGCTCGACTAGAACGTGTTAGTGTGGGAAAAAGATTAAAACGAGAGTTAGATAAATATCTATTTGGATGATTTAGGACTGTTGATATTATTAAAAATTGTGTCGAAAGAATGTGCATAACATAGCGAAGACGGATAGGGAGCCATTTAAGTCGAGCGCGAAAAATACTTACGTAGATCAATTAAGATGAATCGTATAACAAGGTTTTCAAGAAACTACAACGGAGAAAACAAGACAGCAACAGCAACAAGAGGCAAAATGAGTGATAGCCCAAGCATAATAATTATGCTTCAATGTATTGAATAGTTTAATCGAATGATTCTTTCAAAGTAACTACTTAATAAAATTAAATATTATATAAACAGAAAATGAGTACCAACCTTATACCAGCGAATATGTTTTGCAGATGGAGAAAGATTTGATTGGCAAGGAAAGGACATCGGAGTTCCCAATGTATAAGATACTCTCGATAATGTACTTTTTTTAAACTGTTTGTTTGGGTAGTCTGCAAAATACATATTCATTTTAAAATTGAAAATTAAATTATGTCTGTATATATGGCACAATAATTTACATGTCTATCCGATGCAAAGGTTACAATATCTTTCTTTGCCCTAAAAATATATGTTTTACATGTCACAAGAAATTTCTGGATGTCCGGTTTATGTGGGAACACTACTAAATATCCTCTGCGGTGACCGACTTCAGCATGATGGAAGAACCTACACTAAACCTTGTAATTATAGTTTTAAAGTATTTATTCTGATACTTTATAACCTGGTTTAACACATAGGCTACTTTTTATCCCGGAAAAATAAATAGTTCCTGCGAGATAATAATAAAATACTTATGGGACGCCACAGTGTTTTTATGAAGCAATATATTGGTACACATGTTAATTGCATCCGTGCAAAGGCGGGTCAACTATTCAGTAAAATATTCAATAACATTAAGTTAGATACAGAACACTTACCGATAACTGACACTTGATATGCATAAAAATCTTTACCATTTACATTTTCAGCTAGACACTTGTAAAAGCCTTCGGAACTTTTAGTAATGTTTTGTAATATTAAAATATTATCTTCATCATTCTTGTTCTTTAGTGGCACTAAAAATAAAAATTATTATAACGAATCTAATTTATGCAATAAAAAATATTTACAATGTTTTAATTAAATTAATCCAGGTTTGGCCTACTACTCGATGTATCTCTGCACTAATAATTACTGTTTAAAGGGAAAAAATGTCCATTCCTACACTAAAACATTCCTTCACGGACAAAAAAAATAAGACCCTGGATTTGATGTTTGTAATAATACATTATTATCAGATTAAGACTAAATAATATTTTTTACCTCCTTTGAATATCCACTGAACCGTCGGCTTTGGATTTCCTGTTACCTCACAACGTATAATAAGGTTTCGGTCACCTTTAACACCAGTAAAAATTACTGGTGTAGTACGCTTAGATTTAGAGGTTATCTCAGGTCCAGCTGAAAATATAAGACTTACACTAATCTATATCTATACTAATATTATAAAGAGGAAAGATTTGTATTTTTGTATGTAACGAATAAACATAAAAACTACTGGACCGATTTCAAAAATTCTTTCACCATTAGGAAGCTACATTATCCCTGAGTAACATATTTATTACAAGAAAAAATTAGAGATCCTTATGAAATCTCACGAAAACCAACCCAAGGTGCCAAAAAATTAGCCATAAAATATCTTTCATCGCATGCGCTGCAAAAAGTATTGATGATAGAACAAAAAAATGTTCTACAATATTATAGAACGTATCAATATCTACAAAAAAGTCCGCGAGACCATATGTCCAACTATTATAGTTACGTCACTATAACTACTTTTTTACATTTTAAAAGTTGATAAAAATGCCTATCAAAATCAGACCATGTTTTCTATAACTTTGTATTAATCCTTACCCAAATAAATTATTTCGTATTCAAGACTATTCCAATACCTGTAAATTACTTTTTGAATTATTAAAATCGGACTTTCCATTTAAAAGATATTACGAAATTAAAAATATCAATATAAACAAAAAATACACGACGACGCGACGGGCCAGTTTAGCGACGCAGCGCAGCGAGTAAAGCGGCAAGAGAGGGGGCACCGAAATGCGGGAGGGCCAATATATTTTTAAAAATAATATTCCACCCGCGCGAAGCCGGGATGGGCCGCTAGTAAGAAAATAAAAACAGAACTAAAGTACAGAATAAAATAATATAAATAGAAGAAGACATACTTCATTTAAATTAAAATACTTCTACCAAAGTCAAAATAGTTAATTTCGTTGAGAATTTTAAAAGTAGGTAATTTTGATAACACCAACTCAAAAACCAGATATCTGTTTAGAAGTGCTTGTAAGAAACTCAACAATTTCTCATCAATCTCAATTTGAAAAAATGCCTTTTTAATATAGTAGTGGAGTTCATAATGCTAAATGGGAATTTACTCGAGTATCTTGGAGTCCTATTTCTTACTGTATATTGTAGATTATATGTTAGGGAAAAATATTTCTACATCTTTTCAAAATTGTAAAAAAATAACAATTATATGAGGTTACTTAGACTCTTAGAGTGTCAGATAATAATAGTTTAGATACAACTACTCTGACGTGTCACTGGTGTGACGGTATGTTCATCTGACTTGAGTGGTGGGGATGGCCGCACAGAAGGGTAGAAAAAAAGGTATTCGAGCGTATTAGTAGAAGATACGAACTTGAAACGACCTTCACCGAGCTGGTAATAGAATGAAACATATTTTATAACAAATTTAGTATATTAGAAAATATGTCAAGAATGGGTTACATATCCTTATCGGTGTCATTCTCTGTCATTTCGTTTTCGTTCACTTTCTCTCATTTAGAATATTTCCACTCGTGTTAAAATTTAATCTTTAAAATTCGCAAACCCCGATTAGGACCAAGTTTTTTGCAGACAACCCTATATCAACCTGTTCGCAATAAAACAACGCTTATATTGATATAAAAAAATTTCTATTATCAAGCAAGTGAAGGTAACTGGCATCGACATACCCGACAACCGAGTAGTTTGTCCAGGCAAAGAATAGGCAACCCAACGGCTGTACATTATATACGTTTGATTCTTTAAGTCAGGGTAAAAGTTGTCTTATTATCTTGATGTTGCAAAATTTAATTAAAAATATTTTTTTTTTAAATAATTAAAAATAGTCTGTCCAGAATTTTTTTAGGCAACCCATTCTTGACATATTTTCTAATATACTAAATTTGTTATCAAATATGTTTCATTCTATTATCAGCTCGGTTAAGGTCGTTTCAAGTTCGTATCTTAGACTATATGCTTTATTAATAATGGTTTAATATGAGTTTTGTTGTAACATTACATTTACTTGGTACATTTTACCAAGTTCCAAGAAATTACAAAAGGATTAAGTAAAATAAAATATTAATAATAGCGTTATTTACCTAAAACGTTGACATTAATACTCATTTTTTGTTTTTTGCTTTTGCATTTATTGCTGGCATAGCAATTATACACTCCACTATCTATCAGTTGAACTTTCTTTAGTTGTAACACGTTTGAGTTAGACCTAAAATTGAAAAAGTAAAATTTTATAACACAATTAGGAAATCAAAGAAACTGACGCTTACCATCAACTCTTAACGAGATCTTAATTTTTTTAAAGATTACTACTAGAATTCCTTAACCCCTCCAAGTAATGTAAATGCTTGTGTTAGGAGGGGGCCACGTATCAGAAGGGCAATGACAGGTATTTGAACCCACTACTTATCGATCGTGAATCAACCACCTAATCCACTGAGCTACTGGCGCTTCAATTCACGACATGTTACTGTTATTTTATAAATAACAATAGGAGCACAAAATCAATGTTAGTATAAAAGCAAGGGTTACCCCTCATCATACGATTGTCTAGTAAAACAAAAGATTTATCGGTAAATTTTTACATTTTTTTACTCTTAGAAGGTACTCGTAAAAATTATAAAATATACTATTAGCGGTTATAAAAGTTTTAACATAGTTTTCATTGTTAAAACTATTTTATTGTTAAATCGATTACGTTCCGGGAGCAAATATTACCTTGTTCGTTGTGGTTAGTGGTGTTCCGGATATCCGTATCTGTATCCGTATCATATGTATATGTCGCAGTCATCTTGTTGAAGCTGCTATTTGATTGAATGATTAGCGCGTTCATTGAATGACAACATTCAAGTGAATGACTAAAGGACAACTCGTCAAGTTGTTTAATATAACGTTCAACGTCTTGACTGAACGTCATTTAGCATAGTCGTTGAATGGGATATAGCCGACTTTGTAATGTTTGGTTAGGGTGACCAAAATTCGCAACTTAAAAGGTGACTTACTTTAGATAGCAAAAATTAGGATATGACATGACCACAGATCACCCCCAATAGATACCGTATGTTGAATATTTTGTTCCGTTTCGAATTCACCAAAGTTGGCGGAACGTGCGGGTTGCGCGGGGGACGGCTAGTGCAGTATGATTGGCTATTTCAACGTCACCCGATTGCCGTAGTGATGGGACAAGGATTTTTAACTGTCGATATATATTAATAGTAATGTTCGTAAGTAAACTACGTGACTACAACTTTCTAGCTCCTAACAGAAATGTTCAATAATAAAGGATTCAAAATCAAACCACAACTCTCATTTAACATCAATAATAATTATAATAGCCTTGATTATGACATATTTTTATAGTGTACTAGCTGACCCGGCAAACTTCATACCGCCTCAGAATAATACTATATAATTTAAAAAAGTAAAATGTTATTTTTGTGATTAACAATGGAATACCACAATTAATTATAAAAAAAAAACTGTGGAAATTGAATAATTTATGATCGACTTACTATTGTAGATTATATTTATTTTATAAATATTTAACACTCAGAAGCGGAAAAAATAGTCTTTTGAAATTTTACTATTTTTTAAAACTAAAATACCTATAATAAGCAATAACTATACTAACATAACTAGAAGATATATAAATAAAAATATCGATACTATTCGATAAAGTTTAAACTTTCACAACGCTAATTATTTTGCAAGACAAAGACAAATATAGCATAAACGCAAATGAGTGAAGGAGACTTTTCAAAAAGACATCAACGAGTGTAAGGCTCACTTTTGACGATTTACTTCTAAAAATCCATTATAACTTGAGCTCTGCCTGGATACATGTTTTATAATTTTAACTTTCCTGTGAAATGTTATACCATCTTTTTTATAACTTGAGCTCCTTGAAGTTTTCCCACACCATTTAACAGCACAGCTAGTCATTTTTGTTAATTTGTTGTAAATAAAAACGATTTATCTCTATTTGTGAAACACGGAAACATATACGTCATCACGGGTCTAATGTCTGGTTGACACTAATTAGTAAATTGTGGGCGTGACGTTTTTATTAGAGCAAATGCATATATGTGTGGTGAGTTCATGTCGCCTTCAATGCGGAATCTATTGGGGGTGATCTGTGGACATGACACATCTTTTTATCATTTTATATTGTATTTTAAGTCTTAAGATAGGCAATACTGATACTTTTACTTTTCTTTAAAAGTAGCCGGCGGCGGCGTAATAATAGGTAAATCCATGCTGTCACACTATTACGAATAACTCACTTTAAAGTAAATTTAATCAAAAAGTGGGAAAAAATGAACTAAATTTCAATCATCTGACTGATTTTACGTCCGCTCTATTCAATGGCCTATGTTACAATCCACTAACTAGTTGGACGTTGAGTGACGCTTGTTCAATCAACGTTCGGCCTAGTCACTCAATTGAATGTTGTCATTCAATTAACGCGCTAGTCATTTAGTCAAATAACAGATTCAACCAGATGACTGCGATATATATACGACCTTTAAAACTTCGCCAGTGCGTAACATAGTGCAGAAACATACGCTCGTTTTCGCACATGTTTTCCCACTGTATCATAGCGGGCGGCGGGAAATAAATTTATTTGTTTTATCCATTAATTTTTTTAACTATTTGCATTATTACAACAGTAATAGTTTTGTAACTATGATAAATTTATCCTTGAATTTTTAACAATTTTTATTATGTTCACTGTAATATGTTTGATACTAACTCTATGGTAAATTCATCCTGAGTCGCAATTTGAGGGTTTCGAACAGTATCTTACGGATCACAATCTTGTGATAGTTTAAAATCAAGCGATATAGATTATGATCTAACGATGTTTACAATTTTACCTTCTTTTGTTTAAAGAAATAGTCACGTAATAATAAAGCGTTATGCCCTCTCAAGAGGTTAGGTTCCCTATATTATATCATGACTAGCAGTGTTTTTTAATGCTAAGAATATCCCTTAACATATGTGTAACCAATTTTTGTTTATAGACATGTTAATAATAAATGATTTTATTAATTAACATGTCTGTTACATTGTTTGATTATACACAAAGTCGTTTAGAGAGAACATCGAAAATCCGCAAAGTATTAACAATCAAAATATCAATTGCAAATTATATTCAGTTCCTGATGTGGTCCCAGGCCATTTCATTTTTTTATTATATTTTTATTGAAGTTTATTATTTTAAATACGCACCTTATAATTTTTCCGTCAGTTTTGGTCCATTCAAATGTGGGCTTAGGGATACCATGAGCATCACATAGTAGGTCTAATGATTCTCCTACGTTCACATTCATATTGGGCGATTCAGGAGGATCGATAGTAACGATCTCTAAAAAAATTGTACACAATATACACAAAAAATTCATAAGCTTTTATAAGATTTAAATATTTTCGATCTATTTTGTAACGGCTATGTAAATTATTTGACAATTATTCAACAGATATTTTAACGTGTCAACATAACCATCACATAAACTCGTTATATATGTCGCCGTCATCTGGTTGAATCTGCTATTTGATTGAATGACTAGCGCGTTCATTGAATGACAACATTCAATTGAATGACTAAAGGACAACTTGTCTAGTTGTTTAATGTAACGTTCAAAGTCTTGACTGAACGTCATTTAGCGTAGTTGTGGGATATAGCCGACTTTGTAATGTTTGGTTAGGGTGACCATAAGTTCTCAACTTAAAAGGTAGCTTAGCCATTCAATCAAATAGCAAATTCAACCAGATGACGGCGACATATACATAGTCTTAGTTATACGCAAATGATGTCATTGTAGCTTTACTTGGAAATTGTATTTTGAATCTGAATATAAATATATAAAAAAGTATTATTTTTGAAGTGAAACTTCTTTAGAATCGTTGTGATTTCAGACCGGATGCAACGGAAAAAACGACAGGTAAGAGACACAAATACAAAAATGTGTAGGAAAGAATGAGACAGAAATATACAAAACGACAGGTAAGAGACACAAATACAAAAATGTGTAGGTAAGAATGAGACAGAAATATACATACTATTTTATATTATTATATATATTCATCTCATTCTTTGTCGATTTACTGAAGTTTCACTTCTATCGTGTGTGAATCGCACACACACCTTTTTTTTTTTTATTTATTTCAAGTATGTTTTCAGATTACATTAATCCATCATTTCAGAATTTAATTAAATTAAATTTGTGTTAGTATTTTTTAATAAATATATTACAATAATTCATACCAAGACTAAACAATTCAGACTCAAAATGATAATTAAAAAAAAACAACTGCGCCGAATTTTATGGTTGATTTGATGTTTTTTTTTAATAAAATAATTACAAAAACAATCGATTAAAAATTATACAATGCCAAAACAATCAATTATACAATTTTTGTCTGTACTATATGTCGGAGCATAGTAAAAGATTATCGATTAATCGAATCGTTATCGTTGTCTATGGCGTTGGAGTGGGGTAGTAGTCACTTCCGTTGTTTTGACAGTCTCTACCCTCGACCTCGCGGTCTCTCAAGAAGTGAACATCATCTAAGTAGTGCTAGTGCTAGTGATAGTGATAGTGTCAAGTGCAGTGCAGTGTAGTGTGGAAGTGCTGTCTAACTAAGGTCACGTAAGTCCTTACAATGTAATTGCCACGTGGTTAAGTAAACACAATGTTAGGTTAGGTTAGCCTTAGGTTGGGGGTTCAGAAGCACATACGTCCTCGTCGTTTCCCCTGGGCCCCGTCCTGACCACCGTAACGGAGTGGCAGGCGGGTGGCTGAAGTGTGCTAGTGCGGTAACCTCAGTGTGTGCAATACGCAAAGGTATTCCTTCCCCAGCTCCCTCCCCTTTAGGGTTGTAGGTAGAGCGGGGCACACTAGGTGTTTTTCAAAGGCAGATCTTGTGTGAATCCCATGTCGGGTTCAAAGAACGCAGCGGCATTGGCTGCAGCGGATGATTCCGCAAATATTGCAGGTATAGATATGTCTGGTGCACAGGGCTCCAGACTAGGAACAGGACGGCGCCGTCCCCAGGTGCCTCTTAGATCCTCAGACTCGGATACTGAAACCGAGGATAAGGTGGCCTCAAAGTGCGATACGGTAGAGGAAGCCTTTAAACGCAAGCTTCGGGCTAGGACCCTCCGCAGGCCAACTCCTGCGGCATCAAAGGGCCCTAGCGATTCGGATATTTTGTCAGAAGTGGACAGACCAAGAGATCCAACCCTTAGGAACGCGGACGAGCTGCGAGAGGATGCCGGACGGAGCGCGTCCAAAATTATCGAGCTGGCTCAGAAGTCCGGAAACCTCAAGGGAACTTATGTTAAGATCCTGAAAGAGTCCGCCAGCAATCTAAAGGAGATCGTAGATGCGCTGGCGGACAGGACAGAGGCGGAGGAGGTTCGTCGACTTCGGGTCGACAACGCTCGCCTACGCAGGGAGCTCGAGTACGCGAAGGCCGAGTCCCTAGCGTACAGGACAGAGCAAGAGGAGATGAGGGCCAAGAGCTTCCCTAAACGAGCCGCACCCCCGTCGCCTGGCATGGCGGTGAATGCGGCGGAGGAGCTGAAAGCTGCGATCGCCTCGATGCTGGAAACTCGCTTGTCCAGGATCGAGGAGCGGCTGCTTATGTCGCCGAACATACAACCGCCACTCGCGGTTAGTAGGAGGCAGGCGGTGCTGGCTCCGTCAGCTGCGCCCACATCTGCAGCATCCCAGCCCGACCGTGCCCCAGCAGCCCCTCTTCAAAAGAGGGGGAAAAAGAAGAGCCCCCAGCAAGCGGCGGTCACCGCACTGGAGGCTCCGCCAACTACGGAGCAACCGGCACAGGCTGTGCTGGCGAGTGCGCCTTCAGCGAAGCAGGAAGATGATAGCTGGGCGACGGTCGCACGGCGTGGTCGCAGGAGGGCAAAAAACCCTCCGTCCCAGAAGGTGGTTCCGGCTGAGGCGCCGAAACCGAAAAAAGTTCCTGCCAAACCGGCAAAGAAGAGGCTCGTGGCTCCTCGTACGTCGGCCGTCGTCTTGACACTGCATCTCGAGGCGGCGAACAAGGGAGTCACCTATGCCCATATATTGGAAAGAGCCGCGATGAGTATCGACCTTGCGGAGCTGGGCATAGGTCCCGGTATGAGTATCCGCCAGGCTAAGACCGGGGCTCGGGTGCTAGAGCTGCCGAAGGGGCAGACGCCCGAGCAGGCGGAGACCCTGGCGGAGAGACTGCGCACGGTCCTGGACGGTGTGGTGCAGGTGACACGACCAACAAAGGTCGTGAACCTCCGTGGTGGATGGGCTCGACGACTCGGCCACCAAAGAGAAGATGGTTGTTACGGTCGTGCGAGCGAGCGGTTGTGCGGCAGAGGCGGTGCGCGTAGGCGAGATGTGGACCGGCCGCGCAGGGATGAAGGGGGTGCGCATCTCTTGCCCCGTGGACACAGCTAAGGTGCTGTCCAAGGCGGGGAGGATCCTGGTCGGCTGGAGCTCCGCTAGGGTCCAAATACTGGATGACCTACCCATGCGCTGCTATAAGTGCATGGGCCTAGGTCATACCAAAGCCCTCTGCCCTTCGCCGAAAAACCGAGCAGATCTCTGCTACCGGTGCGGCCAAGAGGGGCACAAGGCGGCTCTCTGCACAGCCGCAATGCGCTGCGCAATCTGCGCGGACGCAGGGAAGCCGTCGGGCCATAGAATGGGGGGCAAGAATTGCAAGCCCCCTTGCCAAGGAAAGAAAGCGGCCGCTCCGTCGTAGTCGGAGTCGCTAGACGGAGGGGAGCCACTCCTAGTACCCTGGGAGCCCCTCTGAGAGTGCCGGCCCACGTAGACCGGGCCGACCGCCGAGGCGTCACGGTTGTATGCGAAAGCGTTCCCGTGGCGTCTCAATTAGGCGGAGGAGGGTATCGCTGGTTTTAGTGGGTATGCCTTGAACGTTGCTAGCCCAATGGCGGGCGGCATCAAGGAGAGCCCCACATAACCTCCCGCTCGCCAGCGGGGGGTATGCATAAGGCGGCATTTCCAGCGTTAAAAAAAAAAAAAAAGGTTAGCCTTGTGTTAGATTCGGTTTGTGTGCGTTTAACCTTGGGTTTAAACGGAGAGCCTAGCAGTGGAGGTGAGTGTTATGATCATTTAAAGGAGCTCCTTAAGCCTACACCTTGGTCACAAGTCCAAGGCACTGCTTAGGTTTCTCTCGTAATTGTTAGAGATCATATTTGATCATTTATCGGTTCAGTAGAAGTATCTGCGTTGCGTTTACCCAATATTCCACTCATTACCATCACCCCCTTGTAGTGTTCCCCAATATTCCCCATCTCCGTCCTTCCATTTCCTTTCACATCGTTTTAAAATCCCCGACATATATATAAAATATCTAAATATAAAAATTGTATAGTCTTTATCCCGGATAGAGGGGTGTTAATCAAAAATAAATTATTTATTTAAAAGCAAGGTTTGGTTTCATTTAAATAGGATGCCAGAAAAAAGTTATTTTTGACCGATTTCAAAAAGGAAGAAGTTTTCAATTCGATTGGTATATTTTTTTATGTATGTAGGGGAAGTACGTCCAAAATGGCATATATGGACAAAACGACACATTGGCGATATTTAAAAATTAGCGCGGTTTAAACTGACACAATTAAGCAAATTAAGAAGCGCCTACACCGGAAATATACCATTAGATTTCTGAGAGACGTTTGAAATACACAACGGACGCTATGTTGATATTTGTATTTCGAGGTTAGAAAGAAATTTGTTACTGATCGTTTGTTTTATGTTTTTTGGTAAGTTTTCTTTTGTTATTTTACTGTTTTATAGTTTTATATTTTTAAGCATTTTGTGTTCGAGGTGATCGTGTAGAATTTAAAACATTATCGTCACTGCAACAAGATTATTCTTCGAATCATAATATTTTTGAAGCTATGTACAAAATGACATACAACTACAAAAGATTACTAGCAGTATGGATCTCATACTACTAGTATTCTCTTTACCCCTCCTAGTAAGCCGAAATGTTTGTGTCAGGAGTGGGACACGCCAGTAGTCCAATGTCCGGGATTTGAACTGACGACCTATCGACCGTGAATTAAACGCCTAAACCACTGAGCTACTGACGCTTCATTAATTCTGGGGCCTTGCAAAGTTCTTCGGGTCAGCTTGTAATATAATACATGGAATTTCAATAATTGTGTCGATTCAAGAAAAGGTATGAATTAACAAATAACTAAATCAGTTTGCCTACTTTGAAAAATAGTATTAGAAACTTAATCTTACCACAAAAGCTAACGTCGTATTGCAGCCTGGCCGTATTTATTCTATTTCTTGCTTCACATGTGTATTTACCATATACGTCGTGGGATTTTGAACCTTTAAAACTACAAATAAATTTAAAATTTAATAACAATAAAGCAGTGATAGCCTAGTGGACCTTGTAATAATTTGATGTCTTACTCGGGAGGTCCGAGTCCGATCCTGGCCACACATCTATGACTTTTCTAAGTAGTGTGTCTGTTTAAGACGTTAAATATTGCCCTTAAACGGTGAAGGAAATCATCGTGAAGAAACATGCACTGGGCCAGCGTGGTGGATTATGAGGAAATTCAACCGAATTTTTTTTTTAACTTGTTAAAAATATGGCGTAAATCCATATCACAAGCGTCCTATATTTGCCAAATTCAATGCATTCATTGCATTTCAATACTAATTCTTTAAGATTTTTTTACAATAAGTATTGTTAATTAATTTTGACAAATATCTTTTAATGTCATACATACCTTAAACTTTTGTTATTGAAAATTGTATAAGTTCCTGAACCGATGATTGTAGTGTTATGAAAGAACCAATTAACAGAAGGAATTGGGAATCCTTCAGCAGAACAAGGCAAAATTAGTTTTTCTCCATCTGGTACAGTTAGTTTGTTTTTGGGTAAAGTAGATTTTATAACTGGAGCATCTAGAATAATACAAATATTGGTACAAAAAGTAATTTGACGTATAATTAATTTATCTTTATTATACTAGCCGATCCGCTTCGCTGAGATGTATTCGAATTAAATGTATTTGTTTCACTCACAGAACCGTTACTTTCTATTCTATAATGCGTAGTAGGTCAATGCAATTTGGTGCAGTGGTTCTAAATGTTTTTTTTATCTTTCTAATGTTATAAATGAGAAAGTTTATTTGGATGTTCATTCACGCATAATCGGCTGAACGGATTCTAATGAAATTGGGCACACAAAATCTTCATAATCTAGATTAACATGGGCTACTTATTATCAGGGAAAAATTTACAGTTCCTGCGGGATAATAATAAAAAAAATCACACCTGAATATATATTTATTGAAAATATAACACTTCACATATATAACTATAGACTTATCTCAGTGACAGAATTTTTAAAATCGGATCAGTAACCACAAAATGGCCATATTATATTAATTAAAAAAATATAGGTAAGTATATCGCAACACTAAATCACCTATGTTACTAATGAAATAGTGTAGTTTTTTTGCGGTAAAATAATTATGAAAATCGTATCATGGAGGAAATCTTGACTTTACAATATGGCCACGTTAAGGCACATAAATGGCCATATCTGTTTAATTTCAAAATCGGTTCAGTAGTTTTCGACCTACGAATAATAATACGTCTTCGACTCTATTCGGAACAAACAAACATACAAAATTACAAATAATCAAATCTTTCCTGTTTGTATAATAGAATAGAAGTATATAAAAAGCAGTGATGGCCCAGTGGTTGAGACTTCAAGTCATACTCGGGAGGTCCGAGTTCGATCCCACATATAGACACACACCTCTGACTCTGAGTTATGTGTGTTTTAAGCAATTAAATATCACTTGCTATAACGGTGAAGGAAAACATCGTGAGGAAACCTGCACTCCTGAGAGTTCCCTAAAAGTTCTCAAAGGTGTGTGAAGTCTGCCAACCCGCACTGGGCCAGCGTGGTGGACTATGGCCTAATACCCTCCTCATTCTGAGGAGGAGACCCGTCTCAGCAGTGGGCCATTGAAGGGTCGTGATGATGATGATATAATATACCAGTAACTATAAATACTTTTGGATTAATAAAAATCGATTAAATCGATAAAAACTTCGATAGCTTTACTAAAAGTGTTTCATAATTCCGTAGAATTCTGACAGCTGCCATATTTTGACATTTCAAATTTGACCCTCCACCATCTACCCTCATTTTCAGTAACTTAATCACCTTACTGCGGTCTCAGAGAGCGCGCTGATAGAAACTCTAGATTTTGTATTAACGGAACATTTGATTGAATGAAATACTTGTTCATACACTATATTTTATTTTATATTCATATATAATCAACCAAATCACATAACGAAAACCACATTAAAATTAATGTAAAAAAATAAAAATAAGAAAATTTTTTTGGCACAATAACTTTTCCAGGTATAAAAGATCTGTAGTATTAGAAAAATATTTCAAATTCTATCTTCAGTTTTAAAAATTCACTAAACAAATTATGAAATCAAATTAAAAAATCTATAATAAAATGAAAACTTAAGCAAAATTGCAATTGCATTTTATGCGGCAGAAACAGTAAATATTTTTGCACACATCAAACAATTAATGGTCTTGTGTTGACTGCCTGGATGAAGAAAGGGATCTTGAAGATACTATGCACATTGGTATAGGTTGAAACTGTTTATTTTCTAACGTATCTGCATTTTCATCATGATATAGAGGATATGACAGTCTGCATCCTGCAAAAATTTTAATCATATCAGTTTCCACATTACTTTAGTCCTCGCCCGACATCTAACTAGTCTACCCGTCCTAGCTTCGCTGAATACAACGACAACCACAACACATCTTAGTGCGGGTGTCGAAGCACCTCTATTATTTGAATATTAATTATTAATGTAAAACTGAATGTATATATTTTTGGAATATAAATTATTTATTATTATTTGTATGTATCCAATCACGGGTCAATAATGACCCGGACCTTTGGGAGGCGTGCGCGTGGCCAATTTAATTTAATATTTGTCTATTGGTTTTTATTTGTCTATCTTCTAAAAACTCGATAAAAATATGAGGAAATCTTAGAAAAAATCATAATTAAAAAAAATATCGTAAAAGTTGAATCGTTTGGTTGTATAGTAAGTTTGTGAACGATGCCATCAAAATTAATCAATTTTTTTTTTACCTATCACCTTTTATAACAGCAGTGATGGCCCAGTGGTTGAGACTTCAAGTCTTACTCGGGAGGTCCGAGGTTCGATCCTGGGCACACACCTCTGACACTGAGTTATGTGTGTTTTAAGCAATTAAATATCACTTGCTTTAACGGTGAAGGAAAACATCGTGATGAAACCTGCACTCCTGAGAGTTCCCTAAAAAAAGTTCTCAAAGGTGTGTGAAGTCTGCCAACCCGCACTGGGCCAGCGTGGTAGACTATGGCCTAATACCCTCCTCATTCTGAGGAGGAGACCCGGCTCAGCAGTGGGCCATTGATGGGTAGTGATGATCACCTATTATTACATCAAAATATGTTTATTATTTTCTAGTTTTTACCTTTTTCGCAAAAACTAAATATGATTATTTTTACGGTGTTGATATTAGTTTTAATGAGTTACAAGCCTTTCGGTACTCGAAGGATCTTAAATGTACATTTCTTATTTTTAAAATAAAATACAAAAACGAAGACGCTAAAATTTAATTTATAGCTTGTTTTTATACTAAAGTTTATACGAAAATTGTCAGCTGTCAGAACTTCTTTAGTAAAGCGTTAAGAAGTTAGTTAAACTTCTAGTACGGTGACAGCGGCCGTCGCTTTTTATGGAAGTTATATATTTAATAAAAATTACTCTATTTAATTGCTAAACAAGAAACAAATACAACGTAAGATGATAGATGATACTTTATCTTATGTTTATTTTTATTATATTGATTGTAATTTTTGCTGCATTTTAAAACTCAACTAAGTAGGCGTTTACAGATTATGACGAAACTTTGATATTGTAGACCGCTGAGCGTAAGCGTAACGCCCTGTTACTGATCGAAAAATTTGAATTTGAAACTTCTCTACGGTCTGTGAGACGGAGGTAGGTGGTTAAGGGTTAATAAACCTTCTTACATAGTATTTAAAAATACGTATTGGATTAAAACTCAGTATATTTAATTGAAATGCGAGATTTAAATTAATACTTAATAGTAAATATATTATAGTTTGGTATCGTATATGGTATTCTACACATGAATACACAATCATATGTGATTAGATGCATTAATAGCAGAATGCATCAAATTAGTGAAAGACATTTAAGTTAAAAACTTGATTAACAACTTAAGTAACAAGTGTCACTGATGTTTCTTACGGTGACCTTTTTGTCAATTTTCAAACGTTAAAATGTATAAAAAAATATAAAGGTTTTTTACTTCTATTAAAATTTAAAGTAATACCTACTATATTAAAATTTTTCTATTTCTAAATAATCTAACTTTGTCAATTTGTTAATAAAAAATTCGGAGTGTGGAACTCGCGCTCTGAGGGTTTCGTACAATTTTAATAAAGGGACAAACACTATCAAATTTTGATTTTCGTGTGCGGGTTAAAATATTATCAAAAATATTATATGGGGACTTTTATTCCCGAAATTAGTAATATATATTTCAATTAACATATATATAATTACTTACAAAAAGAAAATATGGTAAAACATTTTTAACAAAAAAATGCAATAAAAAATAATTTCGACAAAATATTTTTAAAGTCAGTGAACATATATCAATAATATATAATTGTCAAATATAGAACCTGCTTCTTTTTTTGGAGTCAATTAAAATATTTTAGAAGTTGTCATTTAACAACATCTCATATCGTCAACAGCCGTTGCTAAGTTTCGCGTAAATATAGCTTTAGATTTATTTAACAGGATACGACGACAAAAACGTTCATGTTTTTACTAACATTCGAATATGTTATAAATATACACTGTCTTCGGCCCTGATGAACGTTAAGCTTTAAAGGTGTTGAAAATTTGAGTAAATGGAAGAGGTGCCTTACTTTAATCTTATTACTCAGTTCAAAAATAATTTCAATTTCATAAAATTAAACTCGTTAACTAGAGTTAAAACGGTAAAAATATTTTGTATCTGTATTGAGAGGAAGTATATTGTACAACATAGTCGAATATTACTAAAATCGCAAACATCGACTTTTTCATGTCCGCATATGAATCCCCTATAGTTATCTCTTAAGTATAAATGGCTATATTTATTGATTGCTTATATTTAGAAGTTTGTTTTTTTCACAGCTTCAAGATATTATAGACTTTTAAAAAAAAAAAAAAGATTACTAGCAGTATGAATCACATACTACTAGTATTCCCTTTACCCCTCCTAGTAAGCTAATAAATAGCTTGTGTCAGGAGTGGGCCACGTCAGTAGTCCAATGTCCGGGATTTGAACCCACGACTTCTTGATCGTGAATCCAACGCCCGAACCACTGAGCTACTGACGCTTTTTTTTCTTTTTCTTTTTCCCTTTTAAGGTACGGAACCCTAAAAATGAAACAATCTTATAAATATGTCAAACAGATTCTTGTGATGTGATTTTTATATTATTATTATTTAATATAAGCAAAGTATATTTTTCAATTACACTTTTATGTGTTCCCTTATTAATGGTTTTCGTTCTATATCTTGCAACACTTACTAACTGTCAGAATTCTACGGATTTATGAAACCGAGTGAAAGCTTGATGGTGCATCATTGGAGATTATTTTCATTATTAATTAAAATACATACATGTAACAATAACTTCAATCTCGAATTCATCCTCTCCAGCTTCATTATGAGCCATGCATTTGTAAATACCGCTCATTGCAGTATTTACGTTATTTAAGCGTAAAGTTGCTTCTTTTGCATCTATTAATTTTCCTTTATACGACCATGAAAATTCAGGCAAAGGTTTACCTCCGATGGTACTGAAAATAATGTAATATATTTGTTAGTAGTAATCTATTATTGTTATTCTGTTGTTGCAATACTTAACACTGAGCCACATTCAATATACCTTTTAAAATAATTTTCACTATCTACTACAATATATTAATGTAATAATGTGTGGTAATTAAAATTTAATTATTGTTTGATTTGACTTTGAAATGATTATCCGGATTTTCGATTATACGAAATACCCCTGCTTTTAATTGATTTCCTAGCCCCGGCTTCGCTCAAGTGCAGTTTAACAGTACCTACTTAGATGTAACATTTTTTTTATTTATTTCTAAATAATATTATTCAAGCGTTCAATCAAATTATTATGCGACAAGAACTATGATTTTTTTTCCAGTTTCATCAAAATCCGTTCAGCCGTCCTTGTGTGATTTAGTAAAAAGTAAACATTCAAACATCCAAATATAAAAACTTTCACATTAATAATATTATGCCATTCGGGATTCTATTGTACATGATGGTGTTAGTAATATAGTAGTAGCTTAAATATATGGCTTTCACCTTTGCTGGGATAATATTTGATAGCTGCTCTGCATCGTATAATATACCTACATACTCCTGGCTACGCTTGCAGTCTCTTGCGGGAATTGGTAATTTGGTGGAAGTAGTTGGCGGCGTAGTTAGTGCCCTCTTGTCTGGACTACTTTTAACGTTATTTGTATAGTATAATTATAGTCTCTGCATTCAAGGAAGCGAAGAGAGGGAGTGGCGAAAATTTCCGGGTTATTTGCTGTTTGGATTACAGCCTTGCGTAAAGAAGTGTTTTTTAAACTGTTGGGGAGTTATTGAAATGTCGCAAGCAAAATGAAAATAAAGTGTTTCTACGCTACAGTTACAAATAGAAATGTATGTTCTCTTCTTGTTTATTTTTTGCAATTTGACTTGCCAAGCTCTTGCACGTTCCTGTCACGGTACAGGCGGTTTATAAATTTTACTTTAAAATTGTTAACACCTTTGAATTATAATGTATCACGCGATATTGTGAACTGTCAATAAATTGTAAACCGGTAGATAGCTTACAATTTAAAATATTAATGAAGTGAAACCGTCAAATAGTGAATCAGGATGAATTTACCTTAGAGTTAGAGAGAAAATTATTACAGTGGGCATAATGAAAATAGTAAACAATTAGACTGGATAATAATATTGTCTTAAGAACTTCGGATTCGATTTCTGATGATATAACTTCACGTACAGGTAAGTTTAATCATTAATTATACCAGCAATATAATTCATGTAGACTTTGAGAGTAAGACGGAAATATAATCAATGAGAATAACGTTAAATAACATATGCATAACTTCTAAAAAATTATATATTATTTAAATCATCAAAATCGGTATGTGTAGAGATGCAAAAAACCACCAATAGTAGTGTTCCGTATAAAAAATGAGATGGATAGAACACTTCAAATGAATGTATTAACATTATAAGTACCTACTAATTTTAATACTTTAGGTCAGGGATGTTATGGAGTTCCGTAATCGTAACCGAATCCGATATAACTGTTTTGGAAAATTTCGGATAGGAGCGGAGTCAAAATGCATGTTATGAAAAGTTTTTTCGTGTTTGAGTTTGAACCAGTCAACAAATAGCCCACTACTCCGCTAGGCACGCGCCTCCCTTGCATTGTTTATTATTAATTGGTCATTACTAGTCAGTTATTGTGAGATTACGTTACATTTTACATATAAAAAGTTACTCGTGTGCACTTAGAGAAAAACGACTAATAATTTGTAGAAATTATTAATAATTGTTTATTTGTTTATATTTCAGTAAATTGCATATTAAGTCTAATGAAATTTGTAATTTTTTTAATCAAGTTAATTTACAACAGTGTCAACAGTGTGGTAAAAACTTCTCATGGAAAAGAGTGCAAACCTATTTGTATTTTTACTTTCAAAATCTAATAACCATAACCTAAATAATTCATATCCTTAACCGTATCAGAAACCGATATAATATTATTCCTTTATCCGTATCCGTATCCAGATCCGAAATTTAATATCCATAACATCTCTGCTTTAGGTATGTTTCGATATTTTATAGCAAATAGCTAAAATATACGATAATATAGATTTTATAATATGTTTATACGTATTTATTTTCAATCGACTTCAAAAATAAAAAAAGGAGGCTATCAGTTCGGTTGTATTTTGTTTATGATTTAACATATGTGACATACATATTATATGAACAGGCTGACTTGACTTTTAATTTTTTCCTTTCCATTGATCCCAATCAGTTTTTAAAACTTGTTGAAAATGACATGAAAAATTATGTGAATACAATTTTATGATAGAAACCTTAAGTTAAAAAGGGGTTTTTTCAGTACAATTTGAATAACAGAATCTATAAGAATATTAGGAGATTTTGGTTCATAAAGAGAGCATATAGTAGAAAATTTTATTTAGAATATTGACAAAATGTTACTAGATTGCCACTTTTAAAATTTTCCTTTTTGAAATCTTTGTGACGCAAAGAAAAAATTCTGTACGATAAACTTTTTTTTGATATATCTAGGTGTCAGCGCGACTCTGACTAGTGACTACTAGGGTACAACTATGTAATACACCTTTGTTATTCGTTTCTCGTATTAAATACGTGGCAATTTATTTTATACGAGCGGCCTGCCCTCGCTTCGATCCGGGTATTTAAAGCAATATTATAATTTATGTCCTTAATTTGTCACTGTGTAGATTTTCATTATTTGAAAAAAGAGAGAATGAGAATGAGTTATAGAAAGAGAAATGAAAAAAAGAAAAAGAAAAGAAAAGCGACAGAAAGAGGAAGAAAGAGAGGAAAGACAGAGGAAAAAAAAATTTAATTAGAGATAAATAAAGGAGAGAAAGAGAAAGAGGGAGAGATAAAATAAATAGAGAATAGAGAGATAAAAAAAGTAGAGAGGGTATTCTAAGTATCCTAATAAAGTATAATCGAAAGAAAGAAATTGAAAAGAGACTGATCATTCTGAATGAAGAGATAAAAATTAAAGAAAGAAAAAAGATACAGAATGACAGTATCGAAGAGCAAGAGAGACGGAATTACTATAGACTTCTCTCAGTGAAAGAATTTTTTAATCGGATTTCTATTAATTAAAAAGTGTATATGGCAACACTTAATCACCTTTGTCACTCACGAATAGAGTTTTCTAGTAGTAAAAGAATTTTTAACATCGGATTAGTAGTTCCTGAGAAACCCTTCAATTTACAAAATTACCACATTATGGCACTAAAATGGCCATGTCTCTTGAATTAGAATATTTATGGCAACATCACATAGCCTACGTTACCTGGAAAGGATGTAGCTTTCTATCGATGAAAGAATTTTCAAAATCGGTTCAGTAGTTTCCGAGCCTATTCGCAACAAACAAACATACAAACAATCAAATCTTTAATCTTTATATAATTGTGTAGATTTAGTTCTTAGTAGAAAAATACAATAGATTTTTTACTCAGACATTTTTTAAACTCTAAATTGAGTACTAAAAACAAAGAATACGATATAATCTGTGAGTGAAGATACGAGAACGTATGAATGTCATGTCGGCAGATATGAACATAGAAGGTCGACCTTAAAGAAATTTAGACGAGATATTAGGAAAATATGGGCAACAATTAATGGATAGTTAGGAATTATTTAAGTTAGTGTAGATAGATAAATTAATAAATAAATAGATAATAACTGAGCACGTGCGAGTGTGGAACTCGCGCTTTGAGGGTTCCGTATTATTTCAATAAAGGGACAAACACTATCAAATTTTGATCAAAAATTTATATGGGGGCATTTATTCCCGACATTGGTAATTGCGTATTTCAATTGACATATTCATATACTTACAAAAAGAATATAAGAAATTATGATAAAATAATTTTAACAAAAAAATGCAATAAAAATATTTTCACGTAAATAATTTTAGCGTTGAACATATATTAATAAAATATTATTGTCAAATATAGAACCTCCTTCTTCTTTTGGAGTCAATTAGATTATTTTACAAGTTGTCATTTAACAACATATCATATCGTCAACAGCCGTTTCTGGGATTCGCGTCCCATATAGCTTTAGATTCATTTTACACGATTAATATTATAGAGAAATTGGAGAGCAACAAATCACTAAGGTCAGATAGTGTGAGAGTTCAGGAACTTAAAGAAGTAAAATTTGAAATTAGTAGTGTTTTCGCCCATTAAACAATTTTCGAAATTAAAGGTACTCACTTCATGTGAACGTACCTATAAAATGTACACCTGAAAAACGTTAATCGAAGAAATTCACAGCGGTTTGCCTTAGAGTGCTCGGCGTGGAATGCTTCGTTCACGGCCGCCGCCCGCGCCGCTGCACTCGTGGGATTGGCCAGCCGAGCCCGTACAACCGTCGGTTGTACTTTTAGGTCATAGCTTACGCGGTAGGTAAGTAGATATTTTACGTCCGGTTGGTCGTGAAGTGGCTCGTTAAAATCAACTTAAGCAAGAACAATGTAGAGGTGGTATTTTGCGCGAAATAGTTCCCGAGGAAATGGTGCTGCTAAGAACTCATAATGATAATTTAACTAAATTGAAAAATGAGTGCTTACGAAAGTTTTAGTGATAAAATGCTAATATGTAGTTCATTTGCTTTTGTCCCTCAGCAAGCCACATGCGTCACATTCACCCTTGCCCGATATTAATTGTGACTTCGATCAGACACAGTCAACTCTGCACGACCATATCACTCCCAGTGGCGTAATTATAGGGTGGCATTACGGCAAAATGCCAGGGGCCCCGAGCCGAAGAGGGCCCTCGATCAGAGAAGGCTGTGAGAACAGGTAGAACTTAACATATATTATTACAATATTTGATAAAATTTATAATTAATAATTCATTCTTAATTTATTTAAGTTACTAAATTATTTGAATACAGGTGCAATATATGTTAAACAAAAAAAGTATTTGTAATACTGATGCTGGGGAAATCTCTACTTTATGTTTTTGGCTTTTATTTATTTATCGTTGGCTGATATCTATAACATATCGCAGTAAACGCAGCTAGCAACGTGGAAACCAATTTTTGCAATATAAAATGCGTTTACGCATCTTCACTGAGGGAGAGAGGTATGTAAGGCACTCAGAGAAAAACCATCGGAACTGACGCCCTCTTTAAGTAGGCACTGGGCGCCACTGAAAAGGGGAAAACCACTTCAGAGAATTACTCCGAGGTTGTGCTTAATTGCCTCTGCCCGTGATGCCTTCCTCCACTTACAGATCGGAGGCGCCGATGCGTGCCATGAAGGATTGCCTTGATTTTTGCTATACAGACTTCCAGTCGCTTTATGCGAATTCTATCGACTACTATTATCTAATATTGTGAATAATGTAATTTAGTATGTTAGTTGTTTCATCTTCAATGAAAGTTAAGGTAATTTGTTATTTATAAATTGTTTAATTTCCAATATTTGAAATGCTAATATATTATTCTAATATTGTAATTAATAAATTAAATAAATATTATAGACAAATATTAAACTGGTCAAATGATATTAATATTATCTAATATTGTAAATGTAATTTAGTATGTTAGTTGTTTGATCTTCAATGAAAGTTAACCATTAATTTCTTATTTATAAATTGTTTAATTTCCAATATTTGAAATACTAATATATTACTCTAAGATTGTAATTAATAAATTAAATAAATAATTTAGACGAATATTAAGCTGGTCAAATGATATAAATATTGTCTACTATTATAAATAATGTAATTTAGTATTTAAGTTAGTATTAATAGCGCCACCATTTGCCTAGCTTAGTTTGTGACAGTATTTCTATAAAAAGGCAGATACGGGTTGGATTGGGATAATCTAGTTTCTACTCTTATCTAGTCGTTACGCTGTTGCTCTATAACGAGGTGCTGAAACTTTAGTTACAATTCTGTATAGTCGTTACGCTGTTGCTCTGTAGCGAGGTGCTGGTGGTGATGCTGTTGGATAATCTTGGTTACTGTACAACCATATAAAGATAAGTTATTAATATCTTGTATAAATAGTGATACTTTGCTAAATAGTATTGATGTTATATAATGTTGGTAAATCTATATTTTGGAAAGTAAGATAAGAGGAGTTTCTTGCCAGTTCTTCTCCTCAGATTAATATTATTCCGAACTGGCGCTAGATTAAATACATGATTTGAAGTTGGTTTACTTGTGTTTATTTACATTGTATTTGTAACTTAATATTTCAGTGTAGGTACCCACACATTAGTATTGTAGTATATTTTGCTATACATTAATAATTTTCCTAATTCTATATTATGTTTTAAAGTAAATAATATTTTAAAAATTATCATCATTTTACTCTACATCTAAATTAAAATCTATCACGTGCCGCTTTAGCGGGCCGCGCAGCCACGCGCCATACTAGTTATATATATAATGGTAATATTAAAAAGTTCATCTTTGGGTACTACAGTCATTTGTTTGTTACATGCTTTTACAAAATGAATAACTGTTTTAATTAAATACATTAGGTTTACAGACATTTATTTCTCAAAAAGACAAAAATTACTTACATAAGAAATATTAACAATTTATATAAAAGAATTTTTACCCGTGGGAGACCATCTCCTATGAGGCGAGTAACCCCGCACTAATTGGGGATCTGTTCCCCGACTGGCTTGCGACCACCAGCATTTGAATCCAAACGCCAAATGTCTTAGACGCGATCCGGTCGCACCGCATGTGGGCCAGATCTACCCCCTCCCTCTCCCATCCCATTAATACTGCGGCTCCGGTGAACTCTGGGTTCTTCCTCAGGGTCCACTGGAACCGCAGCATTCTTCTCTTCGCTCCCCCTAACTCGACTTTCAAGGCGCCAACGCATCGGCATAACAAGAGATACCCTCTATTTTCTCTAGTTTTGCCGATGTCCATAGGCGACGGTGGCCACTTCTTTAATTATTTAAATTTTAAATTTAAATCATTTTTATTTTTCAAGATTAAACGTTAGTATATTTACAACATATTGTGCTAATCTAGATATAAATTTTTGCATTGAGTTACAGTTCTAAATTGCTGAGGGTAATTTGTTATGTACAATGTACATATATCTGCGCACCTTCAGAGGTAATCAATTTTTTACCGTAGTTTGTTCGCGTCTTAGGGAGTACCAAGCACCTAGCTCGACGACATCTTCGCTTTACTATAATACTTCGTATTTTAATGTGAAGGTCAAGTTTGTATGGAGAGAACTTTTTAATAATTTGCGAATTAATACGTAAATATTGTATGTATAAAGCTGTTTAATATTTATAGTTTTAGTGTCTGTGTATATTTTGGTAGTGGGTGCTAAGTAAGGATATTGAAAAAAGTCTGAAGTTCTGCTAAATTAGTTTCAGCGGCAGTACCCCAGACTGCGATTAGGTATAAATGATGTGGTTTAACTAGGAAGGTATAGACATTATAGCGCAGTGACCGTGGAATACTACGAACTATACTACGAATGGGATTAATGCATTAGGAAAGTTTTGTTTTGGTTTGTTCTATGCGGGTTGTCCACGTTAGATGGCTATCTAGCCACAGTTCAAGGTATTTTTCTTTAGTTTCCTCTCGCAGGGTACTGTCATTAATCGTTAATGGCATGTATGATTTGATTGGTTTGTTTTTAACCTTAAAAATAATGTTAGAAGTTTTTGAAATGTAGTGTAATGTAGTGTAATGGTCAAAGGGTTGTATTAAAACCAGGAAAAAAGTGTCTAAATCTAATAAAGCGCATTTTACTATTCGGTTTTGATCATAGAATGAACTTGAAGTAAATTAATTACTGCAAGTAGAATATTCTGACATTGCTACTATTTCTAGTAGGCTATTCTAATAACCAAAATTTTGGTCATAAAACGGGAAACATGATAAATATATTTTGCCCAAAGTAAACTTAGTGTTAAAAGCAAGTTTAGTGTTATTTTGTGGGTAAAAAGTAAAATTTAAAATATTTTTTGTTGAAAGTAGAAGAAGTAATGTAAATAGCTTGCAAATACAAGGGGTTTTGTTATTAGGCAAGTGTTTTATAATGCGTCGAATCGGCCTCTATGACTGTTCAAGTTGCATGTCATTTTAAGTACAAAAATACGTGCTTACACGTTAATTAAGTACATTAAATTAAGGTTTAATTAACACTTACATTCTAGGTGAACCTATTATGTTGGGCAATCATTAAGATTGTCATATCATTTTGTACGGAAACTGTTCACGTGTATAATAAGGTTATGTTACATTTCCTAGCGGAATGACTGTCACAGTCAAAGTCATAGTAAACATTTTCTATTCAATATTGGAATTTATATTATAGAATAAGAGTATTGAACGTCGGAATCTACCACCTTTTCGGAAACGACCTAACCCAGACTTGAGAAGAATGGGCGCAAGAAACTCAGCGGTATAGCGTGTCAATTTTTATAACAAATATATTTTATAAATTGAGAAAGCCTGGAGCGAACGCATTATTCCCAAGGCGTGACATCTTCCAAAATATTTTGAATTTTATAATACCCTTTGTCACACAAACGTTTTTTAACTAACTTTTTAAGTTTTCCTGTAGAATAATTTTGAACGTTTTCTGGGATCCTGTTGTAAAAGTATACACATCGCCTAACAAAAGAATTACTAATTCTACTCAATCGAGTAGTAAGAACAACAAGTTTATGTTTGTTCCCAGTATTGATGCCATGCAAGTCGCTATTTCTAATAAAATCATTAATATTTTTATATACATAAATAACATTTTCAAGAATGTATTGTGAAACAACAGTCAATATATTAATTTCTTTGAATTTTTCTCTTAAAGGCATTTTAGGGCTTTAGGGGACCATAAATTGCGCGAATAGACCTCTTCTGCTGTACAAAAATGCGTTACCCTAAAGTAGAATGCCGTAAAACATTATACTATGGAAGTAGCTAAAGTTAACTAAACGAGATGCATATCAGTTAATAGGCGAATTTTCTTAACCGCGTATGCTGCAGGGCTGAGTCTATTGGCCAATCTCTCGATAAGTAATTTAGAATCAACAGTGATGCCCAAAAATATGGTAGATTCCACTGGATGCAACTTTTCTCCATTTATAAAAAAACCAGTCTCTATTTTTTAACATTAGGTGACGTAAGTTTTATATATTTAGTTTTCTTACTATTTAACATTAGATTATTAATACTGAACCAATGTACAATATCAGAGAGAGCATTGTTTACATCGTCATATTCGGTTTGATACCATTTCACTTTAAATATTAGTAAAGTATCATCAGCAAATCATACTATTTTGTTCACAACGCTTCATAAAACAAAATTGTTTCACATGAAGAAGTCTATGTGAATTAAAATGAATTAACATTTACGATTATGTATTTACGTTGGCAATACTGAGATGGGTCAAAAATTATTAAAAAAGGCGTTACTTTACTATGTTTCATAAGGTCAGGAAACACGCCACGTTTATTTTAACGGAAATAACCCAATATCAGCTGTTTTCTTCATATCTAGGGTTTTGAATGTTTTAATTATATCTTTACTGTTGACAGTACTAAATTCAAACAGTACATCACACTTTTTTACACTTTCTAGCAACAATGATTCAGCAACGCTGGTAGATGAACAAGTTGTTGAGATTGGAATGTCAGAGAAATATTTTTCAAACATGGATGCAACTTCCTGATCGGTTTTGGTATTAATGTTATTATAAATGAGATTATACTTGAACTTACGATTTCTGACTCTTCTAGTGTCTCAATTGATGATATTCCATGTCATTTTTATTTTGTCTTGAGCATTATAATATGTAACGACTTTGCCATGAAAATAGGCTATAACAAAGGCTATAAAGTTATAGTCTTTGTTATAGATTTTGTCTACTTCGATGAATTAGATAAAACAGAACAGTTGCCCAATCATTAAATGACATGAGACCACCCGAATTGCCTGTTTGGTAGTAAATACAACGGAAAACTGTGATTTTATTAATTTAAATAGTGTGTGTATTTACAAATTCAATTATACAACATATCAGGGTTATTGTTATCAAAATTTAGGTATGAGAGTTTTGCTATAATACTACCTCAAAAATTTCTACATACGTCTGGAGTTTGTAGAAACAAACACAATCTTTCTATTTCTTCAATTCTATTTTTTTTTAATTCACAGTTAAAGGAGGCAAAATGATCCGAACTCAGCTTTTTAATAACTGAATATGATTTGGGTTTAAAGTTGGTAATTATATAATAAATACATAATATGGTTCAGGTTGCATGTGATTTTTAGTACACAAATATGTACTTGCGCGTGAATTAATTGTGGTAAATCAGGAATTATTTAACACTTTTACAGTGTAGGTAAATATTTGCTTTGTTGAATCATTAATATTTTTCATATTATTTTATGCGAAAACTATTCACGTGATTAAACTTTTTTTGCAGATACAAACATATCAATCATATAAGGATAGGTTACAATTCCCAGCGGAAAGAAAGCCAAGCTCGAATTATATTACGAATTATATAATTTATAATACGTCGAATCAGCCCCAATGACTGTTCAGGCTGCATGTTACTTGCACGTGAATTAAGTATGGTATACTAGGATTTAATTACACTTTTACAGTCTATATGAAGACCTGCAATGAAATCATTGAGATTGTCCTATTATAACTGTTCTTAATGAAAAATTTTTAGATTTATGTTGAGTGGTCGAGCACTTTAATGCGAATGACGATACTGAGCACGGTGAAAACGAATAAGAATAGGGTAGGTAGGTATTACTTAATAAAAAATATTAAAATCTCTCAACTAAGTGCAGGAGTGGCACGTACGCGTTACTAAATGTGTTATATCTTCAATACTAATCACGAGGATGAGGGGCTGGTATAATAATCTACGGTGTTTATAATTTTATGGTGACATATATAAAGTAGGTGCTAATATTAGCAAGTAATAAAGTAGTATTTTCACTGTACTGTCGGTAACATCTTTTTTCTTTTTCGCCGTCACTGTGAGGCAACAAAAAAATTACTTGTCAGGGATGCATGAGTGCCTTAGTAACCACCAAAAAAAATGTTTATTTTTGACCTAAGGAGATCACTGGAACATTTTAATTTGTAATTGGGACGCGTAGTCAAAAATTTAAAAACACTGCTGTAATATATGGAAGGCATTTATTTGCATGATAGTGGTTGGAAGACAGAAAAACATCGCGAGAGTAAATTATTATAAATAAATTATTATGGTTTATACATACAAAATTAACAAGTATTCCACTGACCTGCAATTTAGGCTAACTGTCTGTCCTTTCTGCACTTCGTATCTATTCTTTTTTTTATCAATTTTGGGAGCCTCTAAAAACAAATATGAAATTAATATTCCACACATGACGTTAGAAGGGTGTGCTTCCTATTTCTTAAAGACACATAGTATAGATACATTTCTTATCAGCGACTTCGATTATCCAATTCATATGATTTTTTTTTTTAATTCTGGAGTTTTCATATATTTATATATTATTGCCCACCCGTTGTTATGCCATATGAATTATTTCTAGTGAGCCACTATAGGATTTGAGGGATTCACTAATCTCAAATTCAATATAAATGATGCCGTGAATTTTATATTTATTTTATAAAAATCACTAGTCGACCTGCTTTCGCTTCGTTATGGTGTATTAAAACTCAGTTGCGATAATGAATCATATATCTCTCATCGTTAAGGCAGCGTTCGTAGGAAACGTTTTCGTTTGACCGTTTTTTCTCTGACTTTGGAAATCCGACTACCACAAAAAAGTCTTTTCATTTTCGTAATATATCTTTTTATTGGTAAACGAATTTTCGAAATCCGTTCAGTATATGCAGAGATTACCCCCTACAACCTCACAGACTCACCTCTTTATAATATTAGTATAGATAAATTATGCTAAATTTCAACGTTTTAGAAAACATTTATCTAAACTAAATACCAAATTAGTAATATAGTTACCTCTTGGATCTTCCTCTGGATCGAGAATACTTTTCTTTTTGACTTTAATTATGACCATTTCTTCCTTATTATCATTTGTATTTTCAGCTTTACATGTAAGTTTTATATCTTTTTCAATTTTTCCTGTATCCAGAACACTTATGTACTGAGAAGAATCCAAACTTATTACCTTACAAAGAAAATATTTTTTTATTATTTTTATATTATATTGATGACTATGTAATGAAATACTTGTGAGTGTCACTACGTGTTGTTGTTGTTTATATGTTAGTTTAGGTTTTAGTAAGTAGGTAAGTATAAAGAAATATAAGTACTTTAGTTAACAAACAGTTAGACTACCATCAGTTATATAGGTATATATAGTTTAATCTACAGCGATCCGCCACAACTATTAGACAAATAGGCGCGCGTGTTCTTCGATAGAGTCTATAACTGGGAATACATTAGGTATCTTATGATACATATTTTTTAAATCATTAAAGTAGTCATATGTGTATAATCGACTTTTCTTAAAATTAACAAAAGAATTAAAATTTAGAAGTATTAGATTAGGAAGATTATGTTGCAGAAATATTATTTCTTCAGGAATCTCGGGCGCTAGTTTACGTCTTTGTCCTAATAGATAACACAAGTCAACAAAAAAAAAACTTTTTTTTGTGTATGTTATTTAATGACTATTGTCTGAGTGTTTACATTGAAAAATAACCAAAAACTTAATTTATGAAGAAATAAGTTTGCTATTGTATGTTTTATATTGATAATTAAGTTTTAAAGTTCTTAGTGGAGAGTAAAATAATAATTGGTAATACTTTAAAACAAAATGGCGACAAGTCGCGCATTCTACTGTATTGAGTGTATGTATGTCTATTACAAACTGTAGCAACTACTTTTGTATATGACTGAGTCGCAGAATAGCATACAGACTTTACTTGTCGAAATAATATGAAATTTTCTATGAAAACGAAATTTCTATAAAAGCAAACTTTATTCAAAAAACCTATTTTACCCATTATAAGTAAGGTAAAAGAAATCAAAATTTGACATTTTGTTGCCAGACTCAAAATCCGTGTTGACCGGTGTAATCGGAGTATTAAAGACACTAAACGAGAACATAAATTATATGAACAAAATATTAGTGAAAAAGAAACACTCCAAGTGGAGCTTTTTCACTACGCGTTGGTTACTTCAGCCTAATATTCGGCTACTCGGCCAGAAAGCTCACAGTATTTGGTATTCGGCGTATGATCGTACAACCCATTGCATGGATTCTAACTACTTACCTCGTGTTTTAATTCATTTCCAACGTCATCAAGCCATGAGATCTTTGGCTTAGGCATCCCACTCACTTTACACTTTAATGTTATATTTCCATTCAAGTCTACTGTAATTCTCTTATTTTCCGTTAAAATTTTAACTTGTATCTCTTTGCTTATGTTTTCAATCTCTAAAACTATTAAATTTTTATATTAATACGTGAAGGAAAATCTTTGAACACCTATTTATGAAAATTATATGAAATTTGGCACAGTTAAAATTAATATGGAGAACAAGTACAGAAAGCTAATATTTTCTATGTTAATGCATTAAAAATACATAAAATGTATACAATAAACACATATAATTTTTTTTTACATGGCTATAAATTATGCATAAAAAATCTGCCAGTGTCGTGTAAATAAAAACATGAGTTTGACATGATAGTGTGAGTAATGACAATGTGTATTTCAAATAAATGGACATTTTTTTATTAACCGCCCAGTTTTATTTTTAAATAAAAAATATATACAAAGAAAGTATCCTTAATTTTACTAAGCATTTTTTTGGATTGGTATTTTATTTAAATTATGGTCGAAATTTGACACCGTTTGAAGTCGACAACTGGGCGACCTCTATACTCGGTTTCATAACTCCGTAGAATTCTGAGAGATCGTAAGCCATAGGACCATGTCATCAATAAGGGATCACAAAAAAATGAAATAATTTTTAATTTCATTTTTTTGTGATCCCTTATTGATGACATGCATTTTGCATATTTTAACACAAATAAGATTGTTTAATTTTTTATTATCAAATTGACAAAGTTAGATTAATTAGAAATGGAAATATTTTACTATAGTAGGTATTACTTCCTATATGGGATAGGGTCGTTAAATATTTATGCTGATATCGATAATTTTGACAATATATTGATAATAAAAACAGTTCGTAAAAGATAATAAAGTAAAATTGCTGGATGAGTTTCCACACCATTTTCCACACAAGAACTCATTTTCGTATCTTTCAAAATTTCTCGATGTCTTTAAAAATTTAATAATTTGTCTGCAAGAAAAGCTAACAAGGACGTCCGCACAGATCTGATGACAGGTCGATACTGATTTTGTGTTTACAAGAAAGAAAATGTGATAATTTTTAAATTTAGTATTTCACAACACTATGAATTTGATGAATCGAACATTTTTGAGGGAAAGAAACGTAAATATAAAATATTATACCTAATGAGTAAAAGAGACTTTTCCAAAAAGACATAAACGAGAGTGCAATTCGTCTTTGACAGTTTAACATTAAATCCATTATAACTTGAGCTCTGCTAGACTGGACTAATTTAATTTTTTTAATAAAAACAAAATTGTTAAATTATATGAATATCCAATCAGGTCTAATTACTGGTCGATACTAAGTTAGTGTTTACCAGCGCCGTCTCGTATATGTGACAAATCACATATGTTTGACACACGGTTTTGCTCTGAATCTATTGTGTAGTTGTGATCTGTGTTTACACGTGAATGCTTCAAACACATGTTTGTGTATTCATGTGTAGAATACCATATAAAATATCAAATTATATATTTACTGTATTTTTGCATTTATTTAACTTAAAATTTAATTAAATATACTAATTTTTAATTCAATATGTATTTTTTTGAGATACAATTTAAGAAAAAGCTTATTAAAGTTAAAATATAAAAGCATGAGAGCTGTCAGAATTGTAAGGAAATTATGAAATCAAGTAATTGTTTAATTAAGTTTAAACAATTACAAATAATAGGTTGGGGGAAAAGTTTCTTCGCATTTTTTAAGAAAATTCAAAACATTTTTTAACATAGTCTATTTATATTTAACTAAATTATGTAGGTACCATTTTGTTCGATAACTTTTTGCCATCTTGGGACATGACCCTATTGCTATAGAGATTTTGGGACTTCTGATCAAAAAACAGCGACAAGTAGTTTTGGCAGTCCTCTCGTGATGTTAACCTGACACTGCCTAAAGAATTCTGAAGAGACCGAAACAAGTGGAAATCTGAAGGTGCAAGGTCAGGACTATACTGGATGCATTAACACCTCCCAGCCAAACTCTCTTAATTCGTGCTGAGTGGCTAAAAATGTGTGAGGTCTAGCGTTATCATGATGAAAAACCACACCCCTTCTATTGATTTATTCCGGCCGCTTTCTCTCAACTTCTTGGTTTAATCTCATCAGTTGTTCGCAGTAGAGTTCAGAATCGATGATCCTGCCTAGTGGTAACAGTGTTAACCCTGAAGCCTTTGACCACGACCTTTTTCGCACGTTCTTGTCGTATGTGATCCACTTTTCATCACCAGTTATCAGCTTCTTCAAAAATGGTTCGGTTTCATTACGTCGTAATAAAGAATCACAAATGAGTACACGGTTCCATAAATTTCTTTCAGTGAGCTCGTGAGGTACCCAAATATCGAGCTTTTTTGTGTACCCAGTTTTTTTCAAATGCGCAAAAACGCTTGCGCTTGAACCAAATTTGTGCTACTCTCACAGACACTGCACTAGGTCCATAAACATCGCTAATTTTTTTCGCGGCTTGCGTTGCATTTTTACCTTTTTTGTAGTAAAATTTTAAAATGTATCGAATTTCTTCCTAATTTGGATTTTGAATTATCTTCTTTAAAATGTAAACTTTTAATGAGACCAAAACCAGCCAGATACAAATAGTATAGCCAAAGAGATTTTATTACAAGTTCATACATACTATCATGCGAAAAGACTTTTTCCCCAACCTATTATGTTCTGTCACATCTACATGGCTTATGAATCGACTAATAATGTATGCAACATATTTTTTTTAATGGTAGATAAGGTGCAAACGAGCAGATGGTCCACCTGGTAGTAAGTGGCCACCAACGCCCATGGACATCGGCAAAACAAGAGGGTATCTCTTGTTTGATGCGTTGCATTCTCGGAGCGAGAGTGGGAAGGGGGAGTGAAGAAAAAAATGCTACGGTTTTAGCGGACCCTGAGCAAGAGCCCGAAGTCCACTAGATCCGCAAAATTAATGAGATAGTAGAGGGAGAGGGTAAGTCTGGCCCACATGCGGCTCGACCGGAACACTTTGCGTTCGGATTCGCATGCTGGTGGTCGCGAGCCAGTCGGGGAACAGATCCCACCACCACCATGGGATTGCTGGGTTACTCGGCTCTTACGAGATGCTCTCCCAGCGGTAGAGGAGAATAGTATTCTAACCCGTCCCCTCATGGGATAGAACATTTGAAGAATTCAACACTCCTTCTACAATTATAGAAAAGTCTAGTGATTGAGATATTGTCATCTTTTTTGTCCTGTAGGTTTTTCATCTACTATGTTCTTTACCTAACTTAGCTGGGAGTGTGTCAAAAGAAGGGATTTTATTGGTTCTTAACTAACAAATTTCTCCCTACACATTCTCGTACATTTCTGATGGAAACGCAGTCTTATTGCGGAAATTCTGTTTTAATATTTCATATATTGTTATACTTATAATGATTAGTTAAATTACCTTTGGCTTCCACCTTAAGATTAGGATACTGCGTAGAGGTTATAGAAACTCTTTTAATTTTCTCTTTAGTGGTTGTTTGACCATTAATCTGAAATCAGTAAGTTATCTATATATCGATTATTATCTGTAAGAAAAATAATGCGTAGGGTCTTTATAATAACAATAGAAGTCAAAAATATCATTAATCTCTTGGTGTACACTATATGTTTGCTGTGGTTTGTACGAGCATTACGCAGAAACTTATAATGTAACTTATTTTATCTACTTCCAAGGTTTAAATCCTCTATAAAAGATTCTGAACAGTTATCTTATTGCCAACACTAAAACACCCAATGTCCTAACAACCATTTTATCATCCAAACGTGTAATATTGTACTGAATTTCATAATAACACTAAAATTCTATATATGTACTCTGTAATGGATGATGTTAGGTTACTAGGAGTGGCTGTTTTAATGTTAGCAGTAAGCTAACTGTTTCAAAATCTTTTATAGAGGATTTAATCATGTGTGTATATAAAGTCTTGTACGCAACTATTGATAATTAATTAGGTAATACAACACTCATATGATACTATTATCACACTCGGCATCACCTCGTGTGATAAACCCACATTCTAGTATGCATAAATAACTATTATTATATCATTTTAAAATATTTTATCCCCTCCAAGCTAGGGCGAGTCGACTAGTATGTTAGTTAGTCAAAATATATTTCTATTAATATTTGATTATTCATTAAAGCTTACCGCTATACGGAACATGGTTGTAGGAACTTCAAAAGGGTCTGTCAAATAGAATTGGTCTTTTTCATTTATTAGTTTTAAATCCAATGTTTTTAAAACAACATCATTTTCATTTATTAACTCTACAGTGTCAAGCAAAACGTCTTTCTTACTGTTGTCCAATTCTATTGCTAAATAATTTTTTACTGAAATAAATGTATAATATAATAATTAGAAGCTTGTCATGGTTTATTAAATGTAACTTATCAAACACATATATAGTTTTAACACTGGTATAGTAACCAGTTTACCGGCAGCTATCTGTACTTTGGAGCAAAAGTAGTGGAGATAATTGTGCATTGTGAGCATGCTGCATTCCTGTATACGTAGTTCAATCCATGACGTCTACTATTTTGACAAACAACAGGAGCGCGGGAACAGAACCGTCACGTTTCTCTCTCCCAGCGCTCCCCTAAAATGTCCAAATACTGACTTCTTTCACATTCAATGCCTTCGACTATAAACATGGCTTCTCTTTTACGAATAAAATTGTCGCTTCCGACCACACCAACACCAACCAATTTCCGAAGACGAATAAATTTTATGGATTGAAACATATATTTTTAAAGTACCTGTAACATCTCCAACAGGTCTGATTTCAGTTTCATCCAATGAAGTAGGTTGTATAGAAGAAAATCCGTACTGAAAGGATATTGAAGTTGCTCCACTTACGCTCACTAACGTTTTTTCGTGACTTTTTAATTTTATGGTATAGGTTCCAATGTTTTCGTGTTTCAATGTAACAATCTGAAAAAAAAACAAGTATGTATTTAATCATTGGTCTACAGTACATTAGTCCATAAAAACGATTACAATTCATTAATAATAATCATGATCATCTTGAACAACATTTTCAGTGCAAAGATATTTAAGGATTTTTTGGCCCATCCAATACAGGAAGTCAGGAGATTTTGGATGTGAAAATGTCGGACTGAATTCTAACATCAAGTTGGAATTGTCTAGCGTTGATCGAAGTGAATTATAATGATATACCGTATGTAATATCTACAAAAACAAGGTTTTATACTATGACGAAAGTTGAACTACATTTTAAACACACATCCTATCCCCTATTTTTTTAGATTTTATACTATAACGTAAGTCAGGATACGATCTACATAATTTATTGTATAAATAGTGTTTGACAAGATTTTTATGTCTCGCTGACTATATACAGGACATGTGCTACTTTATTAAGGACGTTGGTTGACATTTTAGGACATTTGAACATTTAGGACATTTATACTCCAGGATTCTCCAGCAGTATTCATTTGGAATATACTGATGCTGGGGTGCAAAAGATATTTTGGGGTACAAAAGAGGTTTTAAAAAAAAGTATCTTTAATAACTTTGTACAATAGGATACTATTATTGCTTAATAACAACAGCCGGGGACAACCAAATGACAAATTTCAATTTTTCGCGAAGGTCTAAAATATTTTTTAAGATTATTTTATTACATATCAACCACATAAAAAAAACCGCGGAGTTTTTGGCATAACGACTATAATCATAGCTGTATTTAAGTTTTAATCTTAACTATAACTTTTATTATAAACTAAATTTATTTTAACAGGATGGGAATTAATAATATATAATGACAATACGGTTTTACCGGTCGGTTCCGAAACATCTACAAAGTATTTCAGGTGTGAAACGAATTTTATTTAACACTTTATTGTACACCACATACAGGGACACAATAACGTAAATTTAATATTAAAACAATGGTAAACAAAAGGCGGTCTTATGGCTTATTAGCCATCTCTTCCAGACTACCTTTAGGTTAGGAAAATTACGAGATGAGTATAGGGTGGTGCAGCCATAAACTACATACAAATAATTACAACCTAATACATGAACATTTACTTATATATTATAAATATCATATATATGTTAATAATAAACTAATAAATATTCTGATAAAAATAAACTAAGAATAAAATAATTAAGGGATATACAATATATACTCGAATTAGATTATAAATGTCAATATGATCTGAATCATCCTCGTTCAGCTAGATAATGATCTTTAACGGAATTCTTAAAAATACTAAGGGACTTTGACTGTCTTATACTTAAGGGTAGATCATTCCAAAGTGTTATTGCCTGAACTGTGAATGAATCTGAATACAATTTAGTGTTATGGACAGGCGTTTTAAGCAATAAACTTCGTGACGTACGTGATCTACTAGGTGATCCAATATACTCGAACTTCTCCTTCAAATAAGAAGGAGTATTCGGGTGAAATAACACACAGTACAGAAGAGAGAGAACATGTAAATCCCGGCGAAGGCGTATAGGGAGCCACTTGAGCTTTGAACGAAATTGTGATACGTGGTCAAATTTTCGGAGTCCGAATATGAACCTGATTGCGAGATTTTGAATTCGCTCAAGTTTATTAAGGTTTACCTCAGTTAGACTAAGATAACTTGCATCCGCGTAATCGAGAATGGATAAGAGAAGAGAATTTGCTAACATAATCTTGGTAGGAATTGGTAGGACATTTTGAAGTCGACGTAGACAACTAAGTGCTGCAAAGGTTTTTCTGCTAATTTCCTTAACTTGCTCTGACCATGAAAAAGTTTGATCTAAATTTATACCGAGATCCTTAACGGTGGAGCAGTAAAGTAAATTAGCACCGTTGTAAGTGACAGGTGGGATGTTGGTGTAATCAATCCTCGAGATCATATTCTTGCTGCCAATAACAATAACCTGTGACTTTCCTGGGTTTATATTTAGTTCATATAATTTACTCCATTCGAATATTCCACAAAGGTCACTATTGATGGCTGCTACTGCATGTGGTAGATTCTCAAGGCTTGAGTGACGGTAAATTTGAATATCGTCTGCATACATATGGTAGAGAGAAGAAATAACATGAATAATTGAATTTATGAAAACTGAGAAGAGTAAAGGAGACAACACGCCACCTTAAGGAGATATGTTAAGAGAACACAACAAGCTCAACAGAATATCATGATCAACGCAATTGAATGCGTTACTGAAATCTAAAAGCGTCAGAACTGTGAGTTGTTTATTGTCCATAGCCCATCGAATGTCGTCTGTGACTTTTATGAGTGCTGTAACCGTACTATGACCCGAACGAAAGCCTGATTGAAAATGATTAAGCAAACAGTGTTCATTGAGGAAAAGGTTAAACTGTTGGAAAACTAATTTTTCCAGGACTTTCGAGAGGAAAGGGAGAATCGATATGGGTCGAAAATCAGAACAAGTTATGGGATTACCTTTTTTAGGAAGAGGGATAATTTGTGCATCCTTCCATGCATCAGGAAATTTATTATGGAGGATTGAAAAATTCAGGATGTGAGTTAATATAGGGACAACGCTATCAAGGATAGGAACGATCATATTACGGCTAATGCAGTCGGTACCAACAGCATTCGAGGACACGGACAAAATGTTCTTCCTAACATCACATTCAGTGAATGAAATGAAGCTAAACGGAGGATAGCTAGGAGTTGGTAATGACGAAAGGATATTAAGTGTGCTATCTTTATCAGGACTATCAAGTATGTTTGAAGAGGTAAAATGTTTGTTAAGAAGCTCAATATCGATGTTAATAGATGTATTATATGACGGTTTACCAACTCCAAGTGACTTAAGGAATTTCCATGTTCTTGCGGTGTCGCCGTTTTCGACTGACTGAAAAATGTGGCGTCGTTGCGCATCTCTGCACGATGTATTACAGCGATTTCGTGCTTTATGATACTTATCTCGATTTGTATCAGAGTTGTTCAATTTAAATTTATATTGACCGGGAGAATGATGAGTAGCTGCAAGGGGTAAAATTTTTAAATTACAAGATTCAGTCACATCCAAAAGGTTTTTACTGTTTGTGTCGCCTTTAAGTAAACATGTATTAAAGTCACCCATTATAATTGAGTGATTGTATATAGGGATAAGACTTTCTAGTAAATTTTCAAAATCTGAATAATAATCATTTATAGAGGACGGGTTATAGAAAACACCCAGAAGCAATTTACTGTGCGATAGGATAACTTCGATTAATAAATGTTCGGCCGTGTTGGGGAGAGAGGGCTGGGTAGACGAACTAATTATTGTAAAAAGAATATGAGTCCGTAAGTAGATCGCCACTCCACCACCACCCTTACCAACGCGGTCGATGCGGATAAGCTTAAAACCAGGTAGTGAATAAGAAATCGAAGGTAAACATGGCTTGAGCCAAGATTCCGATATAAGTATGGCATGTATATGGCGGGAGTCAAAAGATGCAAGCATATCAGGATAATGAGCCGGGATACTTTGGGCGTTTATATGAATTACATTAAAATTTTTCATGCAGTTTGAGAAATAAGAATCAATGGCGACATTTAATGGAGGGGAAGATGTACTGTGGTAACTATCTTCACTGGACGATTCATCGGATGACGACATAGATAAGAAAAAATCACTATTTAGACTATTTTCTGATGACATTATAATAAATAAATTATGTACTAAATATGTATATATAAAAATATATATGAATAAAATAATTTACAAATATACTACTATTACTAAATCTGTGATTTTCCAACCCGCTAGCAGTCTGAAATCAAAGAAGAAGAACAATTTATTAATAAAACAGTCATGTTAGCTACTAATTACAAACAAGTAAAATAATACTAGTTATAAAATTATTGAAGTTACAAAGAAAAAAAAACAATTTTAAAATATAAAAGCACTCAGCTCATTGAAAAATATGAAACACTGTGTGGCAACCCTTACCTCGTTTAATACACAATATCTGTCAGCGTATCCGAACGAATTCTGAGTTGTATCATGTCATGTGTCACTGTCAGTAAGAGTGAGTTTTATATATCATCCAAAGAGTATAATGTATATAATATGATATCATCTTTGGAGTAAAGTAAGGTCGGAATGTGTGACGTAAAATGTAGTTAATAAAGAATTTAAAAAAGAAATAGGGTCGAGAATCGAACAAAGTTGAGTTAGTGGGTAAAACGAAGCAGAGGTACATACCACATTGAATTAAATACAAACAAAGAAATGATTTGAATCGAAACACAAAGTATGCCTATTTTTTCACAGCTCGCTTAACCCTTGGGTTTAGCACCTTGGAGGGTTGAGGAATTGCATTGCTGGAGTTGGATTTTATAATTATGTGAAAAAAAATTAAACGTTTAATTATTAATTTTAAGAACAATTGAATTATTTAAAAGAACATTCCGTTTTACGTAAAGAAATTTTAAAAAAAAGTTTGAAATATGTTTGTCTAGTAGGAAACTAGAATTTCAAATCTTATCGGATAGACTTTATAATTTAATTCGTATAATATAGAAAATTTATCTCGTAACATTCTTAGTCAAAAGAACAGAGTCTAGAATGGCTCTTGACACCAACTCTAGGCACTTTAAATTTACTAGCAGCCGGCAGCTAACTTTAGGTCTGAACAAAAATAGTGGGGGAAAGTTGCCCCTTGTGAGCGTGCTGCGTGCCTGTACGTGTTGGCAGTTCCGTGTGACGTGCTGCCATGCGCTCCCCGCTAAAAATGTCCTAACAGTAACTTCTGCGCATTCAAGGTCTAACCTATACTTACGCGCCGGTAGCTATACTTACGGTATTTGAGTCCGTTGTTACTTGTTTTTTAATTTCAACCTCATTTCCTTCAGAATCGACTATTGTAAAGTCTGGATGAGGAGACCCCACGCTTATATAAACATTCCAAATTTTGCTATCAATAGTAAACTGAAATAGTAACAATTGAATTAATTATTTTGAAGCGTCAGTAGCTCAGTGGTTGAGTCGTTGGATTCACGATCGATAAGTCGTGGGTTCAAATCCCGGACATTGGACTACTGACGTGGCCCACTCCTGACACAAGCATGCAAGCTTACTAGGAGGGGTAATAGGAATACTAGTAGTATGTGATCCATACTGCTGTTCATTGTTCGTCTCTCTGTCTGTATAGAATATTTTTTTCAGGAGATATCAAGTTGAAATTTTATTATAAAATACTAGTCTACAGTTCTTTAAAACTGTAAAAAAATCAAACTCCAAAGAAAACGCAATCAAAAGATACGGTCCCGCATCTATTACGAGAATCAAAACCTATAGGGAACCTCATGTTAAACTTCTGTTAAACAGATTCACTTATAATATTCATATATGATTATAAGTTATAATAAGTTAATACCGATTCTTCTAAATCAAGATCGATGTATTTTAATTGTTTTATTTGAAATTAAAAAAAACACCGACTTCAATAAGATTATCATAAGAATTGAAAATATCTACTTTTTAAAAGGATTGAGCTAACTGAAAATCTTATCGTTTTCTGATTGAGATGAATGCAAAGAATAAGAAAATGAAATTAAATTTAGTTATACCCTGGTCTTTTTTTATTTGACCCTTGAACTAATTAGTTAAGCAATATCTATTATTTTATTAGGTAATGCTATATTTAAATATAACAATACTAACTAAGATGTTTTTCTTTTATATAATTTTGAACGATTTGATACTTACTTGTACATCTTCAATTGTAGCGCTCGTCATCTCTTTTCGGGCTAAAATGGTCATTTTAAATTGTAAGGTTGTTGTGACATAATTAATAATCTGAAAGTCATTAAGGTATTCGTCTTATAAGTATAGTTTATGGGATGTTGGACTATTCGAAGATCGCATGATTATTTTGATTAAATTGTTGCTGATCGAAAGAATCGGCCGGTTTCTACTTTCTATTTTGTCGCTCATTCTTCAGGCTCATTTGAACATTGTTCAGTGTAGCAACTAAATTTTTTGTTCAGCAAATCATGTTTAAGCTAGCATGAATTAAGGGAATTGTACTCTTATAATAAAAATAAGTCCGGTATTTTTTTTTAATTTTTCTTACTTGCAGCAACAAATTAGCAACAAATTTTGGTTCAACAGTTGACTCGATATTTATTGTTTTTTTTAAATTTTATCCTAGCTTTATATAAATTTAGCAGCAGTTGCGGTTTTTCGCGAATTGCTCAAGCAATAAAACCGTGGGTTTAGCAACTAATTAGCAAAAAAAAACCTTTATACACTTTTATGTAGGACAGAAAAAAAATTATCTTCTCATTGAACTGTGATAGAAACTTCAAAGTTGGTGTAGTTTGTATTTCTAATAGAGATATATACACAGATAACCTTTCAGGTTTAATAAAATCACAAAAGTCTGATCGTCCTTAGCTCTTGCACTTCTAGAATTATCCGAACCAGTTTTCAAAATAATGATTAGCTGAATCATGATTCTTATTCAGTTAATCCAATTTATTTGTATATATATCACTAAGTGGAATATTGAAAAAAAATTTTTTTAATAAAATTGGGGATGTTATAGGTACGAGCTCTGTTTGAATTTCAGTTTTGCCACCCCGCATATTTGAAGGTCGTATCGGCCTATTGGAAAAATGACGCTTTATACAGCTTTTTAACAATTAAAGTAGAGTATTATTTTGGAAAATTGATAGTATTTTTTAAGAGCACTAGATTTAAAGTTGATCATAACACTTATTTCGACACCACCATGAGGCAAACTCTTGGAGAAACTGATTCCAACATGGCGAAGCGAGTGGTGAAATTTGGAATAAGCACTAACAATCTGTAATATCACCAATTTTCAAAATTATTTTACTTTTTCAGTACCAATTAACTTAAATGTGAATCCTTATTTAGAAGACTACACGATCTTTCTTTCCCAAATTTTTGAAAAGTCACTGAATTATGTACTTTTATACTAACCTTGCTAACATCATCACTTGAAATATTAAAAATCTGACCAGATGTTGCTTGGGCTAATTGTTCGTAAACAAGATAAAGATTTTTATTATAGTTTCTACATGCGCCAGTCAAAAGAAAATTTATCTGTAATGAAATAAATAAGATCAATATTCTGATAAATTTTTGTTTTCATCTAGTAACCCAACCCTCATACATCATTTCATCCATAGGACGTCCACTGCTGGACATAGGTCTCCCCCAGAGATTGCCAGTTCGACCGATCACCTGCGACCTGCATCCAGCGGCAACCTGCCGCCCTGACCAGAGGTCGACTGTCGATTTTGTGGGAGGCCTTCCAACGCTTTGATGTTCTGTCCGTGGTCGCCATTCGAGAACCTTTCTGCCCCAACGGCCATCGGTTCTACGGGCTATCTCCCTCTATTTCCTCATTTCTGATTCGATCACGTAGAGAAACACCCAACATATACCCTCTCCATAGCACGTAGAGCGACGCGGAGCCGGCGCACAAGGCTTTGAGTGAGAGACTTTTTAAGAGAAGAGTTTTTTAATTTCCTTCCGAGCCATCCTAATCTCGTACAGGCTGATGTACGGGATGTCTTGGGTGTAATGTCGGGTAAGTCGGGCTCTTGGGTCTTTGGCCGGACTGATGACAGGCTTAGTCACTGAGGTATAGAGTTGTTCATAGAAATTCTTTACCTCTCTCAAAACTTCAAACGTGTTCGACACTACTTTGCCACCATCCGTCTTCTGCTTAGTCAAACGGCTCTGTCCAATAGACGAGTTTCTAACGAACGCCTTTGAACCTTTATTTCGCTCTATCGCTTCCTCAATACATTTTGTATTATAGGAGCGAAAGTCGTGTCGCGTAGATTTCGGAATCTTATGCCGGCACCACCAACCATCATTGGTGGTGGGGAATTCGTTCCCTGATTGGCTTGTGACCACCAGTGTGCGTTCTGGTCGCGCCGCATGTGAGATAGACTGCAAACCAGCTATAAATTGACGCGTTGCGTGTTTCATCGGCAAAAGTAGTTTACGAGCGAAGCTCTTCTGAATTGCCAAATTTTTACAATTTATTTAAGAAAACATACGGTACACGTACAATACCTCCCGTACAGTACATGAAATACAGTCTTCTCAAAAATTCTTCAAAAAATTGAATTGAATTATTATTGTTGCGAATCGACATCAAAACAATTCGCATGCCTAGACCAAGCTTTAGTTCGAACTTGATGGAAAATGTCAAAATAGAATAGGACGGCAAGATGAACCGAGAGGGAGAGCAAGATGTTGTTTGCCGGAAATTTCGCGAGTCTTCGATGATCGACATTGAGGGAAAGGACGACATTAGGCAAATTTATGTGTTCGAGTGAGATGAGTATAACTCTAGATCTTTCCAGTGGTCAGAATACTCTTTTTTAAATTGCTAGAATCAACTCGCGAGAAGTTTCTATATGAAATCTTATATGAAGGGTTGTACGGACGATTACAAGTCAGACGCCGCTGTTTAAGTCGCCGTCTCAATCGCAGATCGTCCTCACTAGGCCTCTCCCAGGTTAACTGGGAGTCTCACCCGGTGAGGGCTTGATCGCTTGAACTGAGTGAAATTACAGCGGCGCGGGTGAACAATCGGACGAGACTTCTATCCTTCATATTAAGGAAATCCAAAGACCGACACATATGTATGTGTCGCGACTGAAACTACGTGCAAGAGATAAGAAGACTTGACCACGTATCCCTGCGCCCTTGGGGGCTCGAGAAGAAACTATGATGAAGATTGCAAGTCAATCTATTAGATAGAAGAAGTGAGTTCGAAGAGATATCGAAGTGCAGAGAAAGTGGTTCCTAGTCATAGTGGTGGAATATTGTGAAGTGTATAGCGACGGACAGCGGTGGAAAAAGAGTTTAGTGAGAAGTGCGCGTAATCAGTATGGAACTGTACAGATTAGAAAATGTGTAAATAGTGCGAGAACGTAGTGTCGGGTTATTTTTGTGAAGATTTAGGTAGATTTTTGTTACATTTTAAATAAATCCTTTACCAACGAAGCATCTATCAATTTCTTCCAATCCTGAATTCAAGTTCTTAACATTATTAATTAATATAATATAATAAATGTGAAAGTTTGTATGCTTCGATGCTTACATTTGTCAGTTGAACTTATTTGAATGAAATTTGGCACACGGGTACTTTATAACTTGTAGGTCACTTTTATCCCGAAAAAAGCAAAGAACCTGTTGGAAGACAAGAGATGTTCACACCAAAAGCAGGTTTAATGTGACTTGGTAAAGTATGTACTTTGAACAGACAATGTGTTTATATTTAAAAATTTAAATATTTAATGTCTAGCAGTATGGTAACATTGGATATTATTATCTTCACAGCTACCTGTGTGCATAAAAGAAAAGATAAAAAACAAAAAATAATGAGCCACCTGAGTTGACTTCTTCTGGCTGAGACTCTGGACAATATCCACATCTTTATAATCATGAGCAGAGGCGTCGGTGAAGACATATAAAAATGAATTTGGGTTGCTAGCCTTCAATCCGTTAAGAATACCTGCCATCGATGCTTCAGGACATCCACCACCATTAACGGTAGTAATTCCGTTTAAATACTTGATAAATTCATTTCTATTTTTGGTAACGGTGAGAACTCTTGAATCTGCAAAAATTTATAATACACCTTTATAAAAAATATAGTTTTTTCCATATCTTTCTTAATAATATTAATAATAAAAGGATGTCGTAAAAATAGTCAAGGATGTAAAGAACAACTTATAATTGATGCAGTTATTTTAAAACAAGCTTTAAATAAAAAAATAAACATATATACAATGTTCAGTCGCTGAATGAAAAGGTTCGTCAGTTTTCAAATTGATTCATTTAACGTGCTGCGTGCACATGTTACCTTTTGAAAATTTATCACAGAAAAGATTTCTGTATAGAAAATTAAGCTTAACGTACTCAATAACAAAGTTCAAATTGATTCAAATCAAGGTTGTTGACTATTTGTCTTGTCTAATAAGATTATTATTTAAAAAAAAAAAAAATATGATTTGATGAACTAAAACCGCCTTGTTGGGCAGTTATTCTTATCCCATTTATTTATGAATGATGATCAAAACTATTATCATTTCTAGTATCTGTCATGTCTGTATTTTTATAATGCCGAGACCTTTAAGTATTGAAGAAAGAGCAGGAATAATTTCCGAATATGAAGCTGGCTACAACATCAGCGAAATATCGCGTCGTCTTAGTGTGACCAGGGATAGTGTGAGATTCTGGATAAGAAGACACGGTGAAGAAGATCACCGTCACACTAACTCTGATCGCCGCTCTATTCTCAATGTTGCACAAAAAGCTGACATGAGAAGGCAATATGGAGAAAACGGCTTTGTATCAACGAAACATTTCGCCCAATTGTATGATGTTTCTCCAAGAGTGATAAAAAATGCATTACACTCAATGGGATTACATTCTAGACGACACGCAAAAAAAGTGGCTGGACTTTCCTTTACCTGACGCGACGAAGGAGCGCGAGGGGTGGTGATTGGGGTTGGTGGGGGTCCCCTCTATCGATCCCCCCATTTTTTTTTGCCGGAGACTCATATTTCGAGAATTATGGGGAAAGAAAGAAAAATTACTTTTGAACTTTTCAAGCGTTGACGTAATGGTTTCGCTCCAAAATTTATTGGCGATAGATCTAGGCCTACTAGACTCACTCACTCACAAGATCTCGAACTGCAGAAATCAATAGTTTCCGAAATATAACATTTTAAAATTCTACAATAAATTTTGTTTACAATAGTCAAATGTCACTTGTAATCATTGTGATTTATTCCATAGACTAAATATTTAATAGTGTTGCCGAATTGCAGGATTTTTCTCCGATTTCAGGAAATTAGAAATTGATTGAGTAGACAAATTTATCACAAAGCAGCAAAAGTGAAATTAAAGCCAAAATTCAAATCTAGATTACATAAAATACTTAACGCTATTATTAAATAAAAGCTATAAATTCTTTCGCCATACCTATATTAACCTATTCATTTGGAATCATAAACTGGTCTCAGACAGAACTTAAAAGTTTACAACAAATTATAAATACACACCTATCCAAATATAGGAAACACCATCCTAGAACATGCTTCTTGAATTACTCTTCCTCGATATGATGGAGGAAAAGGAATTATAGATATCCAGAATCTCCACAACGGACTTATTACCAAATTAAAAGATTTTTTTCATAATAAAGCGAATATATCTCGATTACATATGGTAATAATAGAATCAGACAAAAAGTTTACACCACTTAATCTACATAATTACAATTTACAAATTAATTAGGAAATAAAAAAGCCACAAGAAAAAATTGAAGAATGGTCACACAAATCGCTTCATGGACGACCTCATCACGATGTTATAAATCCAAATGTCGACAAAATAAAAAAAAAACGCATGGTTAAGGCGTGGCGAATATGCAGACATTGTCGTAGCGCATCGGAAACAATACAGATTATCACGGGAGCATGTAAGGCAATAGCGCAAACGGACTACAAGCACCGTCACACCAAGTCGCTGCTATAATTCAACAGTATCTTGCATTTAAATATGGATTTATTAAAGAAAAAATTGCTTATTACAAATATAATCCCGAAGTTATATTAGATGCAGCAAACTGTAAAATGTATTAGGATCGTTCTATAATTACTGATAAAACCATTCATTGCAATAGACCAGATATAACATTGTATGATAAAATCAATAAAACCGTTTACCTAATTGATATCCCTAATACTCACAATCTTCAGGCAACATATACAGAAAAGCTCACTAAATATAAAGACACAGCGATAGAAATTAAAGCACATTGGAGAGGTAATACACTTCGATCTATCCCAATAATAATATCATCTTCGTTTGGCCAAAGTCGCGGGGACTATGATTTTGATTAACAAAAATTCAAAAAATATAAAAAATAATTAATAATAATACATAATATATATAATACTAGTCGTCCTGCCCGGATTCGGATACCCATTATTGGCCCACTGCTGAACCGGGTCTGCTCAGCAGTAGGCCATTAAAGGGTTGCGTTGATGAATGCGCTGTGTTAAATTAGTGTTTATATAGACTAAGGATTTTATATCAAGTACATAGTTTAAAAACCGATGTTCGTATAAAGTTTGTGAAATACTTATTCTCTCTAAGCTCAACTTCCCAGAAACCTGTTTATCTACTTAAAAAATGAATTGGTTAAAAAATACTGACAGTCACCCTAATAAAAATTGGACTTTGAAAACGTCGTCGCATTGCATAATTGCTTTTCGTGGAAGCTTTAAATATGCAGCCACGAAATGTTGAAATAATTGACCGTTACCCCTCCGGGATATCAGTGTGTCTAGAATCACTTTTAAGCGCCAAGCTAAACAATTTTACTTGCACTGTTCTTTTTAAATGATAAAGAATTAATACTAAAGTTTACACGAAACAAATTCTTAGCCACAAATGTAATATATATATATATATATTTTTCTAACTAGCTGACCCGGCAGACATTGTACTGTCTTAACTATCAATGTTGAATTCGAATTGGCTGTCAAAAGCTTTCGTTAGTAAAGTTAATATAGTCGTTAAGTTTTCTTAAATTTTCTAATTTTTTAATTTTTTCTTACATAAAACCCTTCTTCTGACAATAACAGACGAATAAGCGAAATCGGTCCAGTCGTTCACGCGTGATGCCGTGACCAAAGTCGTGAAGGCATATATATATATAGATAACTTATAATTCACGTATAAATGGAAAAGAGTCTTAAATCTAGAAAAAAAATCTTTATTGGTAAAAACTTTTTATTAACGAAAATTACGCAGGAGAAGGAGTACATTTGGCACAGTTAAATTTTATATGGCGAAGAAGTATTTAAAAGTTATATGAGTATTAAATAAAATGAGACATTAATATTTGGAATATTATATATTGGAATTATATTAGGATTGCTAAAATAAATAGCAATAATTAGTAAAAACATTAAATTTTTTTAAAAGAACAAATATGTATGTAACAATTATGTTTTCTTCCTCATCGTTGTTTTTTACTCCCTGCTAATATTTTTAAGACAAAATTTTCATTTAACTCCCGAGTGAAAGATTTATCGTAACTAATTGTACTTAATCAAGGACATGTGAACTATAAACAAAACATTTATCTACAAGTGCGGTCGTTTCGAAGCTGTGCGCTTTCTTAGAGGTTAACTATTAATCAACTAAACTATATATTAATCTGTTAATTGTACAAAAAAATCACTTACTTGGATCGTCGAAACTTACTAACACAAAATTTTCTATATGACTTGTATTTGAATTAATAACTTTATTAAAAACCTCATCAACAGTATTTTGTACTTCATTAATCACTGATTCCATCGATAAAGTGACATCAATAACAAACGTTAAACTGGCATTTTGTTTATGTCCACTTGCAGATTCCGAAAAAATTAAAATGAGAGCAAAACTTAATAATTTCTTAATCGACATCTCGTATAGAGTCAATGAGCTATTAACCCTTTATCTAAATGTGTTTCGATCAGTCATGACTACAACACAGCAGCGACTGTTATGATTGAATTATTTGCCTGCTCGGGATTTATTTTTAGTTCCCATTATCAAAATTGTATATTTCAAACAATACAATTACTAATTGCGGGGCGCTGCGTGTACGGGATCCAGGATATTCTTATTTTATTTTAGGAAGATTAATATTCAGTTTTTTATGGAATGACAATTATATATTTTTATGTTATTTTCCATTGCTAGGCAACCAGACTTAAGTTTAGTACAGATTAATATTAATAAAGACAGTATTACACACGCTATAATACTCTCCCACAGTAAAATGGTTATAAAAAAAATATGAAAAACTAACTCTATTCTTATTTACAACTTGACTATATGTACAATCATAATTTAAAAATTCACAAAAATAAGCTGGTTTTAATTTATCAAGTGATATTACAGAGTTCTTCTTCAAAGAATTTGTCAGCTTTTCTTATAACTTTATGTGGGCCTGTATAGGAAACTTGTAAACATTTTCTGATAGGTTCTGTTCTTACAAATACATGAGTTGAATTTGAAAAGTCTTTATGAACGAATACTGATGGTTTTGAATGACGTCTAATAGGTTCTGGTTTTAATTTAGAAAATGCGTTACGTAAATGGTTAATGAATTCAGATGGATCTGTTAATGAGCTAGAATTTGAAGTGAAAAATTCGCCAGGTAATCTTAAAGCTTGTCCATATACCATTCCCGATGATAAACAAGAAAGATCCTCTTTGTATGCAGCTCTAATTCCGAGAAGTATCACTGGAAGAATGTCCGACCATGTGCTCTTTGCATGACATGTTAATGCAGCTTTTAATTGGCGATGAAAATGTTCAAACCTTGATCTGATGTTATTGTCAAAGGTACACCGTAACGACTAATCCAGCCTTCAAATAGCTTTCGTGCAACGGTTTTTGCATTGATATCTCTTAAAGGAAATGGATACCTCTGGATACCGAGTAAATCGATCAATTATGGTAAGACAATATTTATATCCCCTGGAAGAACTCAATGGTCTAACAATGTCTATATGGACGTGGTCGAACCTACTGCTTGGTAGAGCGAAATTACCAACAGGAGTGTGAGTACGTCTCCAAACTTTTGATCGCTGACATTCATTGCATTGTCTAGTCCATTGCTTAACATCTTTAGCGAGGCCAGGCCAAATGAATTTCTTTGAGATGAGCTTTATTGCGCTTTTAATGCCTGGATATGATAATGAGTGCAATGAAAGAAATGCTTGCTTGCGAAATGCCTGAGGAATAAATGGTCGAGCTATTGAAGTGCTAACATTACAGAAAATCATATGATCACAATGAGGGATATGAATTTTCTTGAGGATGAGACTAGAATCGTTCATAAACTGTTTAAGTTCCTGATCCGTTTCTTGAGCCTTAGCAAGAGCAGAAAAGTCTATAGGTTGTGAAATGGCATCAATTCTGGAAAATGAGTCAGCGATGATGTTCTCTTGTCCAGAAGTAAATCGTATATCTGTGGTGAATTGGTTAATTCAATTCCAAATGACGAAACTGCCGTGGAGAACACTTTTCTGGTTTCTGTCGAAATTCTGTCAGGAGCGTTTGTACCAGCCAATCTTTAAGATATCGTAAGAAGACAGACGGCTTCCGGTCTCTGATCTCTTCTTTCTCCAGTAACTTCCGCATCTTTTATTCTAATGATTGTTAAAATCTTGAAAGTATAGCATTCTTCAATTTTGTATATGGTAATCTCGGACAAGGATTTTCTATGACATCGTCAATTTCGCAGCCAGTAGTGGCGTCCAAACATGATAAGGTATTGTAAAATTTCGTTTCTTCAGAAGTGATAGCTGTTAATTTGAATTGTGCTTCTAATATGGCAAACCAAACAGATGCTCTCTCCGGAATAAATGGTGACATCTTAATAGAAATTCTATTAATTTCTGTTGTAGAATTTCGTTCGGTTGAAGATGGTTCCATATTTTAATATTATGTACCTATCTTAGCTGTGCAAATACTGTTTTGAACGTCGGTAGGTCACCAATGCGGGGCGCTGCGTGTACTGGATCGGAAGATTAAAATTCAGCTTTTTATAATTATATGGAATGACAATTATATATGTTTATGTTATTTTTCATTGCTAGGCAACCAGACTTAAGCTAAGTACAGATTAATATTAATAAAGACAGTATTAGACACGCTACGACAGTATTACACATGCTACACTAATCAAGCCATAACCAAATTTGACTCGTTATATTATAGTCCAATGAAAAGTTACATTTTACCTTGCGTTTTTAGAGGACGCAATTTTATTGTTAGAATGTGTAGACCCCCCCGGTCAATGCGAGCTTGACTCCGAGTTTGTGGAGTTGCAACCCTTGTTCCGCGGCAGCCATATTGGAAAAAGGGGTGCTAACACCTTTTTCACTATATCTCCAAAACTATAAACTTGACAGCAAATTAGTATACGCATAATTTGTAGCAAATCGGATTGTCTACAATTATGTTTATATTAGTTTTTACAATAAAATTAAAAATAAAATAAATGATATGTGCAACTTATTCAGCGATGGCTCTTTTTATCAATTTGCAGACGACACATGTTTAATTGCAGCCGACACTAATATAAAAAATGCCGAGCAGATATTACCAAAAAACTTCCTCACCCTATGCAAGTGGTCTCATGATAATGGCTTAGTTATCAACGCTGAGAAAACTAAAGCGATACACATACACTCGAAGCACAACAAAACCTTTTATATACCTAAACTCATAGCACACTGTCACGACTGTATACATGATAACTCTAGTATTCGTTCTAACTGCCAATGCACTAATATAAAATTTGTTAAAGAACATATGTATTTAGGAATGATAATAGATCATAAATTTAATTGGATACCACATATCAACTATGTATGTAATAAACTAAGAAGTATATTAGGAAGAATGGCCATCTTAAAGTACAAATTACCGTATAGTATATTAAGAATGTTATACTTGGCGTTGGCTGATTCTGTCATTAATTATGGTATAAGTAGCTATGGTAGTTCTTATAAATCAAATCTAGATAACATATATAAACTGCAACTAAGATTATTAAAAACAATTGTTCCAATAAAAGTGAAGCTTAAATACAGTAGTAATAACTATCATGATCTATTTCATTTTTGCAAAATTATACCTATTCAAAATAAAATTAAATTGGCTATATTGAAAGATTAATTTAACTATATGTATTACCAACCTTCAAAAAAGACATCGAAAATCCACACTAAGAAAATTAGATTACCTTGACACATTCTCCCTGCCACGCACACAAAACACTTATGGTATGAGAGTAAATAATTATACACTACCTAAATTAATAAATAGTCTCCCTAAAGACATACAGAACTTATACCTAACCGATCCAAAGTGTAAAAATAAATTAAAAACCTTTTTTGTAAATGATAAACATTTATCATACATACTATAAGTCAAAATAAGAATAATATCAAAATAACAAGTCAATTAACAATAAGATGCTTAGTTAATAAAACAATATCAGTAATTAATTACTTGCTTGTCACTGGTATGATAAAAGGTATCATACGCACTGTATTTATAAAATCACTTTTTTTTTCTCTTACTTTTTGTTTTTGCTTAATTTTATTGTTTGATGTCTATAACGACATCTACATATATTAGATATATATACATAATATATGATGTCTATAACGACATCTACATATATTATGTATATATATATATATTAGATATATATCGAACTCTAATGGCTACGAATAAGCCGAAGATCGGCTTCTGTGGCCGTTAAATATTATTAAACTTGTTAAATTGTAAAATATATTTTAATCAAATTAAAAAAAATAAAAAAAAAATAAAAATGTTATTAACAAAAATAAGAGATAATTTCTCAACAAAATTTCTTTTCTGTTATATAACTTTTTATTTCATTATCTATATCTATACTAATATTATAAAGATATATATAAGATTTGTATTTTTGTATTTTTGTATGTAACGAATAAACATAAAAACTACTGGACCGATTTCAAAAATTCTTTCACCATTAGAAAGCTACATTATCCCTGAGTAACATAGGCTATATTTATTACAAGAAAAAATTAGAGATCCCCAGAAAATCTCACTAAAACCAACCCAAGGTGCAAAAAAAATAGCCATAAAATATCTTTCATCGCATGCGCTGCGAAAAGTATTGATGATAGAACAAAAAAATGTTTCACAATATTATAGAACGTATCAATATCTACAAAAAACTCCGCGAGATCATGTCCAACTATTGTAGTTATGTTACTATAACTACTCTTTTATATTTTAAAAGTTGATAAAAATGCCTATCAAAATCAGACCATGTTTTCCATACCTTTGTATTAATCCTTATCCAAATAAATTATTTCATATTCAAGACTGTTTCAATACCTGTAAATTACTTTTTGAATTATTAAAATCGGACCTTCCATTCAAAAGATATTACGAAATTAAAAATATCAATATAAACAAAAAATACACGACGACGCGACGGGCCAGTGTAGTTCTATCTCGGTGATACTCGAAGTGCAGCGAGTGGTAGCGAGTAACGCCGAGGTAGAGGAGCACCGAAATGCGGGAGAGCCAAAATGTTTTAAACTAAATAATCCACCCGTGCGAAGCCGGGATGGGCCCCTAGTTTTACAATAAAATAACCTCAGGCCAATCTCGTAGATGGTCTTTTAATAAAACTACATCCTCTATAACCGTGTATTTAAAAAGGTTTTACGAAAAACATCTCCGCTTTTCGAGTCTGTCCAATCATACATGTAAATCTTGAGTTCGAATTGTAAATCTTGAATTGATGCTTTTCTAGTCTCACAAAAACTCGAGAACGGCTGAACCGATTTGGCTGATTTTGGTTTAGAAATATTCGTATAAGTTCAACGTAGTTTTAAAAGGTGAGAAAATAGGCAAAATTTCTAGGAAAGTAGTAAAAACAATGATTTTATTTTTCCATTCGAACTGAAATAATAACAAAAAATAATGGTTTATTTTCGAAGCGATTTTAAACAATACAGCATTAATCCTTATCCAATTAGGTACCTTAAATACATTGTGCATTTAATATAGATCAATATGGCCCTTACGCGGTTACGGCTAAATACACGTGTTAAATTGCACCCGGGCGAAGCCGGACGGGTCGACTAGTATAATTTAAATACTAATATTTGCACGCCTAAAGGGCAGAATATTTTAGAACTCAATTGTAATCTACTAGCACCAATTATTGTACTATATTCTATCAAATAAAAGAATAAATAAAAAAATATGATTTTTTGTGTACATTGTGTGTTGGGTCTGAAAATAGATCGTAAACTATTTTTTATACCCTTAAGTGATAAATAAATTTATGAGCCAAAACAACGTTTGCCAGGTCAGCTAGTTATTAATAATATTTTATCTATAACGACAACGGTTCTTACTTACGATTTGGGTAATTTTTTTTTTGAGAAACGATTGCGATGAAACTTTTACATCTACTATATGCATATAAACTAAGTCGGGTTAATTACACAATTTATAATTCAACAAAGGATCGATAGAAAATTGAGCTGGACTACATAGGCCACCATAGCCTACCTTTTATAATGAAAAAAGACTTAAGGGATTAAAATAGGGGATATGTATGGGAGTTTGTTATATATACCTACAACTAAATATGTTGAAAATTAAAACGAAATGTGTATATAAAATAAGTAAATTTCCTGTTGCGTTATTCATATTACACGAGCATTTCTCTATCAATTATAAAAATAATATAAAATAATTTAAATCCATTTGTTATAGCAAACACTTGCATAAAACTAAATTATTAGAGTTTCATATATGGAAGCAATAGCTTTTGACTTGTAATTTTCTTTAGTGGAGTAAAACTGCAAACAAGCTTGATTATGCTAGGGCACAATGTTATCAAGTGTGCATTATATTGTATGCAATATGTTGCATTAAGTGGAGGATATTGCATTTCATCTTATATAGAACTTGCGACCCACCCTGGCTTCGTTCGTGTTCAATTATTACCCTCGTGTGTTCTCCTTCAAAGATTTAGTTCAAGCTTTGTAAACATTGTTAGTTTTTCTGGATAATTCCATCAAAATTACCGAGATAAAACTAGCTTATTTTTCACATTGATCCCTTAGTCTGCAGCGTGAAAGAAAGACAAATTAGCAAACACGTTTTAGCAATTATAATACTTACTGCATTTATCAAAAAACTAAAAAAATAAAACTATTAACTAAGTAAGAATTAAAATATGAATTAAAATGGAGAGGGGAAATGTAAGGTCTTTCCCGTTTTACGTTGTCTTTTACTTTATATGACATTAATTATCTGCAAGACAAATAGACTCACGAAACCTGCACTCCTGAGAGTTCTCAAAGACGTGTGAAGTCTGCCAACCCGCTCTGGGCCAGCGTGGTGGACTATGGCCTTATACCCTCCTCATTCTGAGGAGGAGACCCGGCTCAGCAGTGGGCCATTGACGGGTCGTGATGATGAAGCTGTTTCGAAAGAATATAACCACTGACACCGTGATACCAGTTTTTTATTTATTAGATTTGATTACTAAGATAATATCCTTATTAACAAAATAAAGACGTTTGATATTGATACTATCTAATTATTGACTAGGTGTTTATATTATATACATACTAACTAATATAACCTACTTGGTTTTACTCACTCACTCACTCACTAATATTTTTTCGCAACACAGAGAACACTAATTTATAAAAAACTTGGATTATCGGATAGTTCCTTTTATATCATTTCAAGTATACCTTTAGTGCGATAGATTAGAGTCATCTCTCTGGTGTTTCGTGTAGTGTACATGGAAGTAAGTATTATAGAGTCGTGTAAGGTAATCTTTCTTGCATGCAGATGCAGCGTAAGTTAACTTTATTATCGACTAGCTGCGACTCGCGATTTCACCCGCTATATTTTGCATAATTCACACTATATCATTATAAATTATAGCCTATATGTTATTCTGATGTGTAAGCTATATTATTGTAAAATTTCATCAAAATCCATTCAGAAGTTTTTGCGTGAAAGAGTAACAAACATACATCCAGACATGCATACATTCTTAAAAACTTTCGCGTTTATAATAATATTAGTAGGATGTAGTTAGTGTTCGAGCAGCGAAGGGAAGCGTTGTAATTATATGAACACCTTGGTCGCAAGTCCAAGGCACTGCCCGGCTTGCATGTAGGTATATACGTACATTTCCTCGTCATCCTATGACAGGATTTTGTTTACAAAATAAATAACCAGTCTCATCCTGACTTGGCCTTAACAACAATAATTAACTTTATCAATTAGTTATTATGTATAGAACTTATAACATACTTTAGTCTTTGACCGTCTCATACAAACGTGTCGTCTAAAATCTATAATGGTCACTAAATATTTTTTAATTATTTTACTTTCACTCAACAGTGTCCTAAGTCAAAAAAGTCTAACTTTAGTCGTAGATACAACATTTTCTATGAGAAACGAGATCGACATCATAAAGTTAAACATTGGTTCCATTTTAAATGCTATAAAACGACCAGAAATATCAAAATATATTCTGTTAACGTTCGGTGATCAAGGTAAGCTACAAATTATTTATAAAACATTTTTAACAAAAAATTTAACCTACTTCAAATTCTGAATGCACTAAAAAGTAAAGAATAATTATCTTATATATTAACCTCAATTTATTACGACAATAATATACCTACAATAATTGTTATTTTTGAAATCGCTGGCAGCCAAGGTGAACAAATGTGTAATGATATAGAATAGTATATATATACCTCCGAGTAACGGAATATATAGTACGTACATATATTTTTTAACAAATAGCCAGAACAGATCTTCGTAAAGTTATAGCTAAGAAACGTCTTGATCGGCTCAGATATAAAAAAAAAACACTTAATAGTGAATTAAGATGTCACAGACTGACACACGCATACGTCTTGTAAATTTACGACGCAACGTTATCTCGACGACATCCGCTCAAACAAAAAAAATCCGCATCAAAATATTTATAATTTCGGCGAATTTTTTAAACTATGTAGTTGTAGTTTACTTACTATAACTACTGTTAATTAATAAAAAGGAGATATAGTCTATACGCTAACCTCCGATTGGGGTTTATCAGTTGTCCAACATTCAAAAAAATCATATAATCATATAAATCTTCTTCTTATAAATAAAAATGAATACCTATTTCCCTTTGTTACGGCATCACGTGTCAACGACTGGACCGATTTCGCTAATTCTTTTTTTGTCGTGTTTGTTAATGTCAGGAGAAGGTTCTGATGGAAGAAAAAATTAAAAAAGTTACGCGGAAAATTAGAAAGTTTAAGAAATCTTAACGACCATATTAACTTTTCTAATGTAAGCTTTTGACAGCCAATTCGAATTCAACATTCATAGTTAAGACAGGACGACGTCTGTCGGGTCAGGTAGTCCATCATAAATAACAGGATGCTACTTAGTGTTGTTAGTTAGTGTTGCCAACATCATAATTAACACTACAAAATCACGGCTGGTTCAAGTATTTTTCTTTTAATTTAAATCAGTTTTTAAGATGTTGTCCACGTCACAACAGAAGTTTTATTCAAACACAAAAAAAATCAAATCAAAGGTACCAAAATACCATATAATTTACTGCAAATCCCATTTAAAAATACTTTTCAATAATGTAAAGTAAAAAAAAATCATGTTTTTTGCCTTTAGATGTAGGTCCACCGTTAATATCATCCAATTATAGTGATTTGCTGGATATAATATCATTGATGGAAGTGGATGGAGGTAATGACTGCCATGAAAACTCTTTAGCCGCCATAGAAAAAGCTCTAGCAGTAAGCCAGCCGAGATCCTACATTTACGTTTTCACGGATGCACCAGCCAATAAACATGTCCAACTGGATTCCATTAAACAATTGTGTCAAAAGCAAAAGAGTCAGGTATTTTGAATTGCCTTTAACGTTTATTAAAAATTAAAAAACACATTTTCTTCTATTCCATTCTTTTATCCGTTTCTTCCTACCTTCCTTCCTTTATTCACCCTTAAATTAATTCACTAATCTTCTAACACATTCGTATATCAGTTCATTCATCCATTCACTAACTCACTCACTCAAAATCCAATTTACCTTTCTCATCTTCAAATACTCAGTCACTCAAACTCAATTGTGTCTAAATTGTATAATAACTTAAACAATATTCAATTTTATTTAACTTACGCAAGGAATGATAATTTTTACTGTACAACGGAAGGAAGCCGAGCGGCCCATGACTAAGGCTTAGGTTTATGAGGCTCCTTGTCATTATTTCAACTTTGGTTTCCGCTGACCTATCACTAACTACAATAAATAATAAAATAAACTTACATCAAACTCAAGAAGAGTATTCTTATACACGTCAATTAACAAAAACCCTTTTATAATTTGAAATGATTGTGACAAGTGTTGCTAAAATTTGCAATCAAAATGTTAGCAACAATGTTATTGTAACATGCATAGTTATACACATATATTAGGTAGGTATTATAGGTATGAGGCCAGCCAACGCCTGGGGCCTTGCGACCCAGGAGCAGGATTAAAGGGCCCTTCTACTACCAGTAAATGCTCTCCTTCATTGCTCGACCTCGCCACATAAACACTGTAGATAAAAACCAATCATCTGATCATCGGGAACACTGAACTAAACGCTATTGACACTAATGTCCAAATTAACGTTTTTCTGTATTTCAGGTCGTAATATTTCAAAGTGGTGGTTGCGAACAAGATAACGTAAACGAAATTGATAACGCTTACTATGAGATCACTAGCAGTTGTGGTGGTTCAATATTTCATATTAAAATTAATCATTTTCGAGATGTAAGTAATATTAATTTTATTTTAATACGTCTGCCATACATAAGAGAGATAAAGAGAGAAGGGAATGTTCAAAAAGAGTGGGACTTGGGCACCTATAATTAAATTCTAAAGGAGCTGAAACTTTCTTTGCATTATCGCCGTTTACGCGCGCGTTGCCTACTATAACTTTATTCTCCATTTTTGTAGCATAGTTGGTCGTAGCGTGATTTCATATAGCCTGTAACCTTCCTTGATAAATGGGCTATCCAACACCAAAATATTTTTTCAATTCGAACAAGTAATTTCTGAGATTAACACCTTCAATCAAATAGACAAAGTCTTCAGATTAATAATATTAGTGTAAATTTGTAACAACATGCGTTTAATAAAAATGAATCATGTTGCTGTTTTTATCTGACTGTCACCACCTACTGAAGTTTTATTAAAAACTCTATTGCCAAATATCCGCCTATATAATGATTATTTTTAATTTACAAATAATATTTTAGGCCGCTAAATGTCTTTGAGTTCGTCGAATTGTGATTTCGGTGGGCTTGGGGTTATTGCTCAAAGTCTACTGAACCCACAGCATTCTTCTTTTTTATTTACAACGGATGGCCTATCATGAAAGCTACGGACGCAATACGGTCAGGATATATTTAATCGTTGCGATCTCGCACTATTCTGACAAGAACTATTATGACAGCAGTGCCTTGCACTTGTGACCAAGGTGTAAGCTTAAGGAGCTCCTTTATGTAATTACGACATTCGCCTCCACAGCTTAGTGTCACTGTCTAAACCTAAGCCTACCGAACCTAGTTAGATTAACATAAACCTAACCTAACACAAGGCTAACCTAAAGCTAACTCACACCTCCGACATATATAAGATTGAACTTCAGCATTTGTTTGAATTCATTATCTTAGTTATTATTACATACACAATACAGTTTTAGTAGAATTAAATAATTTATCGCTAAAACCTTGACCTCCTGATAATATTTGTTTTCGTTATAATAATACTGGGATAAAAGATAACTCAATATTTCATTTTAAAAAATTTAATTCAATTCAATAAGGAAGGCTCGTCCGAATAATAAATAGAAAGAAATAGTAGCGCCATCTGTCAGATTCGTTTGATAAAAAAAAAATATATAAGACTATTATTTAATTAAGTATTTTTCCCTACAGGTCCTCAAATATATTAGAGAAATCACTAAAGTGGATTGGACGGATGTAAATACTCATGAAGAGTTTAGAAATAGCAAGAAATTTAGTGTGAGTATTCTTATTATCATTAATTTTATATATTTTTATTAATCCAGATTGAAAGGAATCGTCAGTGCTCAAGTCCGCCTAACACTTGGACGAATATTTCAGTGATAACACCTTTCTTATTTATGACATTTAAAAATTTAATACTATCACGACATCGTGGCAATCTCCATTTTCAGTTTACTATAGACACATATACGAAGGATGTTATTATTTGCATATCTGGGAAATATCCAACACTGCAAATAACAAATGTATTCGGAGATAGCATTAGAGTAGAAAAAATTATCGATACGCAAACTATGCTTGTAAGTATTACAAATTAATAAACTTTACTATGCATTAATCTTCAAAAAAAACCCTTTACATCTGGAAAAAAATTTCTATAGGCACTTGTTTTGAAAGCCAGACTTCTCTAGTCGTTCTATTTTAACCACCAGAGCCTATAGCTACGTAAATATATAAAATTTGAAAAATCCCATGTACGGAAATTATTTCAATTTAATTAAATAGCCCAAACTGCATAAAACATTCAAAACAAAGTTTTATCCTTGTTATTGTCTTTATTGGATTTATTCATCGCCTGTAACTAAAACTAAAAGTTTACGTAATATTTAGGACTGATTAGTTTAAAAGCTGTTGTAAAAACTTATATACCTCTGAATATTTGTCCCGTGAGGGTACAGGTTAGAATACAATTTCTCTCTACTGATGGGAGAGAATCTCTCGAGGCGAGACACCCAACACTCCTTGATGGTATAGGATCTGTTCCCCAACTGACTCGCCAAGTGGTCTAACCACATGTAGTTCAGTCTTACCCCCTACCTCTCCCATCCCATTAATCCTGATGTTCCAGAGGACTGAGTTATTTGGAGTTTACTAGAAACAGGATTCTTTTCATTGCCACTCGCTACTCTTATAATATGTGGGGAAATCCGAAGATAAACCAATAGTACTAATTATAAATAATAATTATCCTTAATATTTTAGGTAGTTAGGCTGCTATATACATATTCAGATATAGGTGAATACACCACAGATATAAAGTGTCAAGGAGCAGCTATTGCGACGTTGTATAGCAAGAAGGAGTTAGATTTTCAATATGGCTTCTCTCCGTTAGAACCAATTACACTTAAAGAAACCGTTTCACGACCTATACCAGGTAATATGATTCATTATTATGAATATATACAAATATATTTGTTCCATTAGGCCGATATTTACCAATTTAATACAATATTCTGGGTTTAACCTGTGATTCATAAAGTGGTATATATAGACCTCGGCTTACAAGAAGTACACGTGTACAAAAAATAAATTGAGCTCTAAAAGACAAAAACAGGGATTTTTCTGCGAAGTATTGCCTATTCAAATAACCGACAAAATGACAAGGAAAGTTTGGGACCTTCTAAATTTGTCGATTAGAAGACTATGACAGGAGAGGTTAAAAAAATTGTTCGGACCTTAATATGTACTTTCAAAACTTGAAATTATCATAAAATGGATTTCAGTATATCGGAAGTGACACGTCTGCGCATAAAATATGATAAGATAACATGAATTATAGGAAATTCCAACCGGATGTGCTGCATGCTATTTATATTCTCTGGCACTTATACGACCGGATAGATTCATATTCTATTTGTTTAATATAAGCTACCAAAACATTTGCGAAATATTGTGTTATAATGAATTCAAAAGTAAAATTAAAAATATTTAAGAAATATTATGAAATATATGACTTTAATTAAAATTTACAATCATCGTAAATTTATATTATTTAACATTTGCATGATATTTGTACCTAATTGGGGCCTGTACTGAAATTAAATATAACAACTTGTTAACCTATAATCTGCGAATTATTGAATTGAACTGAAAAAAAGCTGTGACTTCGGTCGTGGAAACTTACAATTGGATCCAGAATCAATAAGTGTGTGGGCACTCAATCACACACTAACTCACACACCTATCCATTCACTCAGTTTCCTCAATCATTGAAATTTTAAGAAAAATATGATCTAAATATCACATTGAAATTATGATTTATTCCAGGCTATAAAACTATTTGACATATTTGAACGAACCAAATACCCACACTTTTACATTTATAAAGTACTTATTCCCTTATTCATTCACTCCGTCTTTACGTCACTCACTCGCAATAAATCATTTTCTCAAACACTGGATGACAATTTTTACCTTAATAATTTTCTTCTAACGCACAAGAGTAGTATTTTAAAGTATGTTTTCCCAATTTCATTCTAGTCGTAATTCCTTAATGTTTTTTTTATTTAAATAATTTCCTTCTAGTCTAGAAGACTCTTTTTCCGAGACAATAAGTAGATTGTGGAAGTTGTGATGTACAGTTTAATTCTAAATAATTTACAATTTTTACTAACTATTACGTTATAATTAATTTTTTTTTTCAATAATTAAATTAAGCTTCCGAATTTGTATTAAATTGCAGCAGCATTTGAAGAAAAAAACTTGCCTTCAATCATTATTTGAGAATGTAGTGCGAAGATACTTGCGCTCATTTTACTATAGAGACTACTGTGGAGAATTAACTACATCTTATGTTTAATTATTTAATTACAGGCGCCGTAAACTTTATGCTAATATCACTTCAGCAAGTATCATCTACAGAACTGGTATCAGTGTTTTTGCAAACCCACAAGCATGAATCAAACAAACTGGAATTTCTTACTCTAAACAGAAATAAAGGATTGTATATGGCAACAATATTTATTGAAACTGAAAGACCGTTTACAATAAAGGTATCTTTAAAATCTTTAAAAATATTATGTGATGAGTTTCATACTAGATCAAGGATTTCGCTACAAGTTATATTATCTATGTTGTATCATCATTTATTTCAGATAAAATGCCGGGACACAAACAATGATAATGAAATAAACGGCACAACGCCCATGATAGTTCCGCAGAATATAGGTAATGTTTTTGTATGCTGAATATTAAAAGCGGATTCATCATCTCCCTTTAATGGCCCACTGCTGAGCCGAGTATCCTTATAATGCTAATAGATCAGCTTTGTAACTTAAAAAAATGAGGAGGAATTAGGGCATAGTCACCTTAGCCAAGTGTGGGTTGGCAGACTAAACACATCTTTAAAAACTAGGTTTCCTCACGATGTTTTCCTTCACCGTTAAAGCAAGTGATAATTAATTTCTTAAAATACACATAACTCAGAAATGTCAGAGGTGTATGCACAGAACTCGGACATTCCGAGTTGACATCAATGTCTTTACCACTAGGCTATCATTGCAAAAGCGGATTATCGCACATTATAATAATAATTTTAATATCCAAATAACAGAAACATCATCACAATGGTCATCGCCAATTATGAATGTAATTGAACCTGAATCGGCTTTAATAGACTTTGCATCAAGTTTTTCAATGGCATGTAAAGTGAAAAGTAATCCTGCGCCGGATATTTGGTGGGAAAATAGTATAGGAGAGAAATTGCATTCTAAGGTAAATCCCATTTTTAACCCGACGCTATACGGACGGGTTGTTTTAAGTTTAACGTGTGAATTTATGTAACTATTTGTCTGTCTGGGGTATCATAGATCCCTAGATTATGGACTGATGGTGATGAATTTGTTTGAGAGGTAATTTCCACGCATGTGGAAAGGTGGGCAAAGTTATGACCGTTAATGTGGTCACTCACAATATTATAGGGTACTTCCCTATGACCTACAATCGTGATATTTAGTATAAAGCAAGGTCCCACAGCATAAGTAAAGGATAAAATTAAAACACTGTAATTTTTTTTTCTACATCACTAGAAATTTAACTTTTTTTGACTGTCACGCAAAACCCTTTTTCTCATAAAAATGTAAAGAATCATGTTGAAATATATATTAAATATGCAAATTGAATATGTAAAAAATCAAACTGCTAAGTTAATTTAGTAAAAAGATACAGCCGTTTTTATCTGTATCATAATTTTGTTTTTCGAAACAAATCAAATTTCCCAGGCTTTGTCTTTTGACCTAGGAACAAGATTTTTGGCAAGGTCTTATAGCACTAGTATAGGGAAAAATCCGAAAAATGATAATTTGTTGTTACATCACAAAAAAAAGATCTTTTATACATATATTTAGGTTTTGACGTATTATTTTTTTTTTTCAGTGAGTCTCTGACAGTTTTTAATTAATGTTTTTTAATTAATTTAGATTCTAAGTCGTAACTCTAATATTGGTGGAACAATTTTGGTGATTTTAATGATGTTATCAGAACATCATAATTGATCAATTACAGCGTTTTAAAATATCGTGTGACTAAGACAAGTCACATGATAAATGCATACTAACACTAATAAGTAAAAAATCGTAACCGACAAAATAATTACGCAATTTTTTGTTGCTATTTTTTCACATTTTCTTATATCATTCTTGAATATTCTATCAGCCCTCTGAAACTTTAGAAATTAGATAACGAAATTCTTTACTCTATTAATACTGAGAAAGAAAATATAGCCAGCGAAAAAAACTATAATTTAATTATTTTAACGAGCTATATTAGGTATCTTTTGTTATATCTTTTAATTTCCATCGAGAAAACAACTTAGAAAACAAAAATTAAAAGTTACATGAATAGAAAAAATATTTCTACACGGCCGATTTTTTCTTTCCTTATTTTAAATTTATTTTTTGTACTTCTTTTGATATTTCGTGGAAAAACGAAATTTATCTTTGCATTAATGAAGGAGAATCTAGATTTTCTTATTATAATAATAAGCCGTTATTTTCTGAGCTTCTCCGCTAAGAATGATAACAAGTTTTTGTTTGTTATAATATGTCCCGAAGCATAGTTTGCCTCTTGGCACATTTTTGTCTCCAACATCGATCTCCACTTTTGTCAGTCTATTCGGGTCATTATGTCATCATGGGTACATCTCACTCTGTTTTTTATTCTTCTCTTCTCTCCATGGCTCTCCAACAGTATTCTAACTTATCCATGTGGTGTTTGTTAAGTGACCAGGTTATACATCCACACGTGACTGTAAATGTTAAAGACTTTTAATTTTACTTTTAATTCTTAACTCCTTGGATTTCAAGACTTCTTTCAAAGACCACTATTTTTCCCATCTGTTTGCTGTTCTTCGCTCAATTTCCATAATTGTTTGATCTTTGTGAGATATTATCTGCCCTAAATTGCTATAATCTGACACATATTGACAATTTTTATAGTTAATACGTTTTCTCATATATATATATGTCGGAGCATAGTAAAAGATTATCGATTAATCGAATCGTTATCGTTGTCTATGGCGTTGGAGTGGGGTAGTAGTCACTTCCGTTGTTTTGACAGTCTTTACCCTCGACCCTTTATATGCGGTCGACAGTCTAACTGAAGTCTTAGTCGTGCGCGGTCTCTCAAGAAGTGAAGTAGTGTCTAAATAGTGGTAGTGTTGTGTTAGTGCTAGGAGTGCTGTCCGATCAAGGTCACGTGAGTACCTTACAATGTAATTACCTCGTCTTATGTTAGGTTAGGTTAGCCTTAGGTTAGGTTAGCCTTGTGTTAGATTCGGTTTATGTGCGTTTAACCTTGGGTTTAAATAGAGAGCCTAGCAGTGGAGGCGAGTGTTGTAATTACTTAAAGGATATCCTTAAGCCTACACCTTGGTCACAAGTCCAAGGCACTGCTTAGGTTTCTCTCGTAATTGTTAGAGATCATATTTGATCATTTATCGGTTCAATAGGAGTATCTACGTTGCGTTTACCCAATATTCCACTCATTACCATCACCCCCTTTTAATGTTCCCCAATATTCCCCATCTTCCTCCTTCCATCTCCTTTTCACATCGTTTTAAAATCCCCAACATATATATATATATAGATGCCTTTAAGAAGTTCGTTTGTCACTTTGTCTGGACCTGGAGCTCTTTCTATTTTCTGACTGTTTATAGCCTTTTCTACTTCTCTGTAGAGTATTTTTATTTCAGTTATAACTTTTTCCTGCACTTTTGTTTGTTGTCAGGGTTTGAATAAAGGTCCTAGTAAAACTTTTCTTGATAGAGAAAATTTTAAAAATTGTCGGCGACAAAAGGCTAATTAAGCCTAGTAGCTATTTTGTTTGGGTCATGTTAGTTTTATTAAATTCTTCTAATTTGACTGCGATCTTGATAGAGCTTATTTTTTACATATATATATTAACTACTGATTTTCTATTCCTTTTTTTTATTCTTCTAAATCAATGTCGTGAGGGTATTGACATTCGGTGTATTAAATTAGAGTTTCAACAATATCTTCAATTACACGACCAATATCCTATTTCAAAATCTACATTTATAATTTGATTTTGTCTAATAATTAAAAAATCATCTAAATCTATTAAATACCTCAAATTGGGAATCAATTTTTGTTCGATGTTAAATTACACAAAAAAATAATAATAAATCTTATCAAAACTTTCAGAGTGCACTCCTAGAAATTCCATCTACATATATCAGTTATGTTACAATTGAAAATGTAACACGAAATGAAACTCTTATTTGTAAGTGCAAAAATAGAGAAGGCCAAGAAGAAGTATCATTTAATTTATTTGTCAATAGAACTGTAACATTTAATATAATTCAATACCCGCAAGGTAAAATTTATTTGAAATATAATAATGCTAAAACATAGAATGATTATAATGTACTTTATGCTTATAGAAACAACAATCGAATATGGAAAAGAAGCCAAATTATATTGTCAAGTCGATGCTTATCCTGAAGCAGATATAAAATGGTATCATAACGATACTCTTGTTGAAGAAACAGAAAACGTTCATTTAATACCTGATGAGCATATGCTGTTAATTAATGAAATGACTTTAGAACACACAGGAAAATATGTATGCGAAATCTCTAATACATTTGAAACTAGAAGTTTTTCAGCTGACGTCTTTATTACTGGTTTAGGTATTCTCTGCGTTTTATTTATAGGTTTAGATTAAACTTTAAGAAAACTAATATAACCTTGGTAATTTTTAGAAGCACCTCAAATACAAATAGAAAAATTGGAAGTTATTTTAAAGCCTGGAGATTTTACGGAGCAGCAATGCACGTAAGTTCTAGAATAAAAACTTTTTCTTTAGATAACATGAATGAAATAATCGTTAAGTCGACAAAGACACGTATTGCTTTGTGAATATAGATTTGAAATCATTCAAAATTTTAATGTTACAAAACAAAAAGTTTTAGAGCAATTAATAATCTCTGACGTTTAATAAAGCTTGGATCCAACTTAATTCCAGAAAGGACAAAAAGTAAAATGAAGTAGGAAAAAAAATTAAATATTCTGAGAATAGGCAGAAATGTATTAGATGTACAGAATCTGGACAAAACATTGCTTCTGCTAATTTATTTAATAGATATTTAACGGTTAAATAGATAAATGACTAGATGCGTACTTTATAATTTTCATTTTAGTGTCATAAAAGGTATACCAATACCTGCAGTAACATGGAAATACAAGACTAAAGAGGGAGATTTAAACAATCTTCCCGAGGGTGTTGTTGTTGATGATGCATCGTTGAAAATTCCTTCAGCCAACACTAATCATGGCGGTTTTTATGTTTGTGAAGCTGTTAATTTATTAGGAATGGATAATCAAGAAATGGCAGTGAAAGTACAATGTAAGTATTAAACTTTTATTAATTTTATTTTACCCGTTAAAGGACGGGTTAGAATACAACTCCCCTAACCCACCACCCCTGATCGGGGGGGTTCCCCAACTAGCAAGCGAAGATTCTCTCATAAAATTCGAGCACGTGAAAGACACAAGGATGAACGCCAAGTGTCTTAGACGCGTAATGGTCGAGCCACATGTGGGCCAAACTAGCCCCTTCTTCTCCTATCCCAATAATGCAGTGATTCCAGTAGACTCTACGTTCTATTTGACAATTACGATGTCAATGAACGGCAGTAGCCACTTCTCATCAGTTGTAGCGTATCATTATTTGCCCCTTATGTGCCATATAAAAAAATTCTGATTAATAAATCCTTGGGTCTAATTATTTTGTTAAACTTTTATGATTATAGATCCACCGAAAATTAAGAATACCGAAGATGTTAAATCTGTAAACGTAGGCGAATTCGTTGAGTTGTTGTGTGAAGTGGATGCTGTACCACAAGCAAGTGTTCACTGGGATATGGTACAAGACGATGTCATTATATCGCTGGATGATCGCCATCAAGTCGACAATAGTAATACTCAGAGGTAAAATTCTAATGCATTTAGTATTAAAGAATAGAATAAAAAAACCTATTTTAAAATTATCCGCGAGCATGTAGATTTGCAAACATGTCTTAATTACGTTGATGTTTTAAAATAATATTTTGATACAGATGATAAAATATACAGTGGATTGACTTCATAATACTCATCCCACATACGAATGAATTTTAATTTGAACGAAACTTAAACTTTGCAGATTTTACGCCAGTGCTAATGACTCTGGAACTTATCATTGTACAGCAGAAAATGAAATGGGTATGACAACAAGGACTGTAATACTAAATGTTTTAGGTAAGGATATTTTTGCGCCATGTACAAGACATAGCTGGCAAAAACTAATTTTTAGATGTCTAAATTAGTCATCTATCACATTCTTAGGAAAAGCATATATTTTGTTTATCTATATTTTATATTCCCTCAATGTAAATATTCATATTAATTACAATAATTTCAAGATGCACTAGCCAACCTGACCTGACCTGCGTATGAAATGTTTTAATATAAAAATAGATTAATTTAGTTTATTTTTTTTATTTTCGCAGTACCACCCTACATACAGACTTTAGATTGGGAAACATTGACAGTTAGAAGAGGCATAACACTGGTGTTGCCATGTAACGTGATATGGGGCAATCCCGTTCCAACCACTAGGTGGCAGTACGTATCACCAAGATTTGAGACTACTGTACTCATGAGGTAAAAGTCCTTTATAAAAGATGTTAAGACGCCATTTCCAAATGACAGACTATCAAGTTACAAACAAAACAACATCCGATATTAAAATTTTAATATTTTGATGAAGTACCTTCACTCATCTGCTTTCCAGTAGTTGCCGTAAAAATATTTTAATGGCTGATGATGGATACAGAAGTTACTTATAATATTTTTATCCCTAAACATAAATATTTTAGAAATAAATAATCCGTTCAAGAAATTTTAGACTGTCCATAAATCACGTCACACGTTACGGGGTTTATGAAGTATGACATTGTGCGAAGAAAAGGGGTGAGGGGTCCTTTATTTTGTGTCGTCACATTTCAAAAACAAAAAAAAATAGAACAGAAAATTAAGATGTTAATTTGTAAAATTTTAAAATGATTGATTTGGTGTTATAAAAATAATGGGTAAATTTAATTTTACAATTTAACTTCTTTTTCCTCATTTTGTTGGAAATTGGAATTATCTAAATAACAAGAATGCTTCCTCAATTTGATTTAATAATATACTTCCATTATTACATGACAAAAATAATTACTTTGATACACGGTAAACTTTGTTTAATTATACTGTAACCATAATTAGTTGAAATTATCTAAATAAAAAAAAAAATTATTTTAATATTTTACTTGCATTATAACATGACAAACAATAATCAAAATTAATATATTCTTTTCTTAAACACCAATCATTATATAGGACCTAATTTTATATTAAATTTCTTTTTTCTTCAATATCGTCACACTAGGGAAGAAAGAAAGTCACAAATGTGACCAGTTGTGACAAGGACGGAGGAGGGCTCAAAACATCAAGAAATTCTTGTGACGTAATTTATGAATGGCCCCTTTCGATTAAACTTTTAGACAGTGATTGATCACAAAAATTTATTTTCTTGATAAGTCATTTAGCAACACATTAGTCTGTTTTTTTTTTAATTTAATTTATTTTCAGCGGTACCGGGAGACTAGATCTCGTTGTTCAAAATCTAACCAGGAAACACGATGGGGTTTACCAGTGTGTCGCCGAAAATGAAGTCGGAATTGACTCAGTTAGGGTTAATGTAAAAACAACATAACCACAATTTAATTTAAATATACATAAAATTAATTGTTACTCATAATTAATAGTTAAATTCTATTTAAGTTTTATCAGTCATGTGTATGTCATAGCCAAAGTAATAAATTGAGATACATATTATATGTGCTATTATTTATAATGATACGATATAGCCATCGTATATAATTGATAAAATATGTAAACGATATGATCACTTTGGCTATGATTAGGTAAAATAAATAATATCTGACTGAAGTAATTATTTTATCATATAGTCTGCACATTTAAGGAATTATATATAATGCCTAGTCATTATAAATAATAGCAAATTCAACATATTGACTTTAATATGTATAGTAATATAAAGTGTTGTTTTTTTTTTCAAGTAGTTTCTTATTTAAGTATTAAAATAAAGTATATCTATATATGTAAAGCAAAGTCAGGTTTGTTCAAACACTTATAACTGAACGGCGGAGAACGGCTGGACAGATATTCATGGGTTTTAAAGACATTGGAAAATTGATGGAAAAAAAATAAAATAAAACATTTTCCCATACAAAATGTTAATGGGTTTCGTAACTATCAAACATTCAATGTTCATCCCGTCGCGTCGATACGGTAAACTCTCCCCTCAAATTAAAGAACGTATTTAATTAAAGGTTTCGAATCGACAAGACATACCCACAATATTCGGAAAATAACGTAATTTAGAATTTAAAAATGTAGAATTATGTCAATAATGAAAAGTTCAGCTAATCTGTAACGACATTCATTGACTGGTAGGCGGTACGAACGTTCACCGGATCAGCTAATTACAAGTGAATAACATTCTCAATAATCGCTAGAACTTTTGATTACCTACAACATAATTTTCCTTTGTTTTTGTATCTTAAATATTGTAAGCAAACTTAATTAAACGCCCTGGTTTTAAGTAATATTTTTGACACCAATCATTTTAGGGAAAATCAATAATTTATCCTTATACCTAACTTAAACGAAATACCTATATAATACAATTGTATCTTGGTTTCCCGATACTCTATAAATAAATATCCTAAATAGAGTATTTAGGATATTTATTTATTTAACTCTATATTTCACACCTCATACAAGAATATATACAATAAAATTTATAAAAAACGCGACTATACTCTCTCTACTCTGATATTGTACATTGGTTCAGTGCTAATAATCTAATGTAAAATAGTAAAAAAACTAAATATATAAAATTTACAACACCTAATGTTAAAAAAATAGAGACTGGTGTATTTATAAATGGAGAGGAGTTGGAACCAGTGGAATCTACCGTATTTTTGGGCATCACCGTTGATTCTAAATTACAATGGGCCCCCCATATTGAGAGATTGGCCAATAGACTCAGCTCTGCAGCATGCGCGGTTAAGAAGAAGAATGTATGGATGTATGTTTGTTAATCTTTCACGCAAAAACTACTGAATGGATTTTGATGAAACATCAGAATAACATATAGGCTATAATTTTTAATGATATAGTGTGAATTATCCAAAATATAGCGGGTGAAACGCAGCTAGTGGCTTATAAGCCATCTATACCATGCTATCTTTAGATTAGGTAAATTATTATTTGAGGGTATAGGGTGGTGCAACCATAAACTACATACAAATAATTACAACCTATAAATAAAGTAATATACATAAATTAAGTACTATTAAGGAATAATTTAATTTAAGGATAATTATAAAGAGTTACTTCTATAATATATTTTATTATTCGATATATTAACAAACAATATATTATTGCTAGGCTATGGATGACGTTAACAATGTGCATGACACATAAATACAGTTATACTCCATCCAAATTAGCTTGATACGGATGACACGTCATTTAGCCATAATCATTTAGGGACGGAACTAGTTTAGATAGATAGATAAATTCTTTTATTTATATTTTATTTTTATTTATTTTATAGTGGTAGCGCACAAAAGATAACCTGTTCTGTTAGGACAAAAATAGGCCGACCCCCTCTCCCCTGTTTAATATACGTAAGAATCTACCGGAAAAATGAATGTTTCCCGTGCTTTTCAAAGTAATTTTAACTTTGAGCATTTTTGTAATCTTACGTAAGGACTATCGAGTCGCCCTCCCACCCCTTTGTAAGAAAAAATAAGGCATGGTTGACCCCCCCAAATTGTCTCACGTGATTAATGAAAGGCCCCTTACGAGCTTTAGTTGGTAATTCATTCCACTGTTTCACAGATTTACATGTGAAAGATTCTTTATAACGTTGTGTTGAAAAAGGCGGGAATTTGAGTTTGTTATCATTTCGAGAACGTAGCCTCAAATAAAGATATATCGGAGCCGAGGTTATGCTGCTGGAATAATTAATGGTGCTGGAGTTATACAAAAAAAATAGGTATTATTGGTTACAGATTTATAACCTTCCTCTAAAAATTTATTGTCTTACAACATAATAATTAATACGTAATCTGAAACAGTTAAATACTATGTGTGTTAGTGACAACGGGGTAACTTTTTAAATATTCGTTATTTTTAATTACATTTTTACTGATTGTTTGTAATATATGGCAGAATTGTAGACATCGTTATGTATGGTACTCGTTCATGTAGTACAGTATTATTTATATAAAATTTTAACGTTAAACAATACGTAACTTCATGGACGTGAGCTGTCAAAAAAAACAAAGTATCCTGCGTGGAAAATACCTGCACCTTAGTTATACATTTTACTAAATACTGCAATAGTAAATATTAAGATCCACCTGTGCTCACAACCTTACCTAAAGAATGAGACAGAAATATACAAAACGACAGGTAAGAGACACAAATACAAAAATGTGTAGGAAAGAATGAGACAGAAATATACATACTATTTTATATTATTATATATATTCATCTCATTCTTTTGTCGATTTACTGAAGTTTTTTTGTATAAAGTTTTGTTGTTAATAATAAAATAAACAAGTTAAGGCTTCAACTATTCTCATGCAGTTCACACGCATTCAAAACAGTTGTCGCTACTGTTCACTTGTATAGTAAAAATATGATTGAAATATTAGTATACAGATGGACCTATTTTTATTTTCAAAATTGAATAGGTACCTATTTCTTTCAATTTATTGTCCTGCAGGTCCAACAACGCCATCTATACTTCAATGATACTTATTTAACGCTATGGATGCGTTCCATTAAACATAGTAATCATAATAATTCTAACAATAAACTTCAAGAATTATTGGTTAAATTAATTTACATTCATATTTTTCAATTATCTTCTTTATTATTTATAATTAAATTTAAACAAAAATTAATTTATTAACATCATTGCCATTTTTGTTGTTATAAAATTTTTACAACGACTCACTTTTTAAGATTGATCGTCGTGAGCTACGCGTGAGCATAAGTCGAACGACATGTGGAACGGAGTATAAGAGCATTTTGGGCGTTGTGAACGCTTATTGGAATGCACCAATAATTTTTTTGTTGACTAAAATTTTGTAGCCAAGTCGTTAAAAAATAAAAAAAACTATCAATTCATCAATGTCAAGTGTCGGTACTGAAGACAAGGCTGTACGTATAGCACCTTTGCCTTTTCCATTTTGGAATAAAAACAGAGGAAAATAAAATGTCAAGTGTCAACTGTCAGGTGAATCACGACTGAATTTTGAAAATCTCATTGAAACTTGAAAGACTTAAAAAAATTGTTTAGCTCAAGTGATTTTATTATTTTACTGATTATAAGTGAACAGAATATTGTCAAGTATATTATAAAATGTGATAAACATGTCTTGTTCTAATATCCCGCCTTATATCTTGCAAGAGCTGTCCGATATCACTGAAACTGTGAATTATCCCATTAAAAATATACAACGTATAAAGGTTAGTTAAAATTAGGTACTTGGCACCTATTCAGAAATATTATATTTTATAAAATACCTCTATTAGAAATAGTACTTATATTAATAGTTCCGATTAAGGAAAAAATTCAATTTTAATAAGCAAATAGAGCTTTTCAGACTTGTGATTTTATAAAACCTGAAAGTTTCTCTGTGTATCTCTAATAGAGATATAAACGATCCTCAACTATGAAGTTTGGATCACGTTTGCTTTTTTTAATCACTTGGTGTCTAAAATTCAATTGCCTGGGGATTAATATAGACCACTTTGAATCTTATAACCAAACATTCAGTATGGGTTCATGATCAATGATTTTAATCTCACATTCTAATGAATCCAATTTAGTAATTGTTGGAATAAAGTTCCTTTAGAGTACATCATTTAAATATAGTCAACTCATTCTGGCTTTACACACTTGCATTTTACCATGTGCTTATAGACAAAAAACATTTATTATTCAACATAAATTATTCAGGAATTCTAAAATAAATTTAATTATTATCCTCCACTAACTATAGCCTTTTTAGGATAAAAATTAGTCCATATGATACGTTTGCTTCTAAAGCAAAAATTTTATTGAAATCCGTTCAGCCATTCATATTTGTAATATTAAATAATAATATTTATTGCACAATATGATAATTGACATGAAAGTGAATTAAGAATTACGAAGGATTGTGTTTCCACCGTGAGTAAGGAATGTGTTTGTTAATAAATAGGCTAGGTAAACAAAGCAATTCTATTGGTTCTTAACACATTGCTGTGTTGTGGTTTTTAATTTTTATTATTTATTTATATGATCATATGGTCGCCCGAACCACTGAGCTACTGACGCTTTTATTAGCAGAGGTATTTTGATACTTTGACGATTCAAGGTATATGGGGCATATACCTTGAATCCTCAAAGTATCAAAATCAGGAATAATTGTGTCAATAATAATAATTTTGTTATTGACACAATTATTCCTGATTGACATAGGTCAATATTAAAACATTATAAATTTCCTTTAATTATTTTTGTCAACACCATTACAAATGATGGTCACAATGTTTAATACACATGTGGCTATGATACTTTTGACCTCTATTATCTGAGCATGGTATCACTATTTAGCTCTTTATGTGTTTTTTTAAATAATTAAATGGTTTATTACACATGTTTCAGTATACATGTTTTGACATATCAAAGACATTGATAGCCTTTGGAGCGACGAGTGGAGGAATTTATGTATTTAATAGATGGCCATGTGAATTTGTACAGTTGATTCCTAGTAAGGTGAGTAATGCCAAAATACTATATGAATAATTTTAATTATTCAAAACAGTATTTTGGCCTTGAATGTTATAACATTACCATTATAATGCCTTCTCAAAAATCTTCAGTTACCATTAAAAGGTAAGTGTGGATACAGGATTGTTTCCTAATTTAATGAAATACAGTAAAGTTATACCTCTTTTTACAGAACCGATCTTGGTAACTACAGACATATCTCTATATTACCATAATTAAGTAAAGTTTTTAAAAAAAATATATTAAATCAACTTTTTGAAAAAATAATATTTTTCATAGTGAGCAATATGGTTTTACTAAAGGTAGGTCAACAACGGATGCAGGAGTTGCACTCCTCAAGCATATTTACGACACATGGGAACAATCACAAAATGCTATTGATATATTTTGTGATTTGTCCAAGGCCTTTGATTGTGTTGAACATGAAACGCTTTTAAAAAAAACTCAATTATTATGATATAAGTGATAAAGGACTTAATCTAATTGCTTCTTACCTGACCCAAAGGATCCATTAGATCCTGTTAATGGTGAAAAATCTTCTAGATCCGTCTTAAAAATGGGTGTTCCACAAGGTTCCATATTTAGGGTTCCGTACCTTAAAAGGAAAAAAGGAATCCACGCCTTGAAACTCACATAATTTTAAGGTACTTCCAGATGACCTAAAGTCGTGAAATTTAGTATGAAGTAAGCAAATATAAAGAATAAAATTAATAAACTGTAATTTTTTTTCTACATCACTAGAAAATTAACTTATATTGACTGACCTTTTTTCTCAGAAAAACGTAATCAAGTTGAAATTTATACAAAATATTCTAATCTCTACTTCCTCAAATATGTAAAAATATCAAACTGATAAGTCAATTTAATGAAAACCCGCAGCCGCTTTTATCTCATGTATTGTATAGCTCTAGTATGGGGAAAAATCCTAAAAATGTCAATTTTTAGTTACATCATGAAAACAATGATCTTTTATATATTTGGGTTTTGATGCATTATTTGAAGAATACGTGAAGTTATCAAGTTTAAATTAATACTAAACATGTAAGTCTATAATATCTTAAAGCTGTGAAAAAATCAAACTTCTAAATATAAGCAATCAATAAATATAGCTATTTATAATAAAGTCATAACAAGTAGTTTTTCTGTAGGGCAATCCACATGATATGCGGACATGACAAAGTCGATGTTGGCGATTTTAGTAATATTCGAATATGTTATACAATATTCCTCTATATAAAATATTTTTACCATTTTAACTCTAGTTAACGAGTTTAATTTTATGAAATTGTAATTTAAAAACTTTAAATAAATTTATTCCAAGAAAGAAAGAAAGAAAGAAAGAAATAATTTGTAATATAAAATCTTAATATATATAATTATAAATCTGTTAAAAATGTTGTTTGGTAAAATATAAATTCCATAAAATAATTTATTAAATTTTTAATTTTTAGACGGGAATAAGGTTCAAAGTAAGGCACCTCTTCCATTTACTCAAATTTTCAAAGCCCTTAAGCGTAAGGTTCATCATGTCTTGAATCTGTGCCGAAGACGTATATATTTATAACATATTCGAATTTTAGTAAAATCACAAACATAGACGTTTTTGTCGTCGTATCGTCACACGATGTGTGAATGAATCTAAAGCTATATATCACGCGAATCCTAGAAACGGTCGTTAACGATATGACATGTTGTTAAATGACAACTTGTAAAATATTTTATTTGACTCCAAAAAGAGAAGGAGGTTGTATATATGACAATTATCATCATCATCACGACCCGTCTTATGATGATGATAATTGTCCTACGATGCCCAACTATGAAGTTTAGATCATTGTTTCTTTGAAAGATAATAATTATTCTTCATCAAAAAATTCTTATATTCATCAACACGATCCGTCAATGCCCCACTGCTGAGCCGGGTCTCCTCCCCAGAATGAGGAGAGTATTAGGCCATAGTCCACCACGCCGGCCCAGTGCGGGTTGGCAGACTTCACACACGTTTGAGAACTTTTAGGGAACTCTCAGGAGTGCAGGTTTCCTCACGATGTATTCCTTCACCGTATATACAATTATATGTTATTGATATATGTTCACCGACTTTAAAATTATTTAAGTGAAATTATTTTTTATTGCATTTTTTTTATTTAAAAATGTTATATCATATTTTCTTATATTCTTTTTATTATTAATTATAAATATATCAATTGAAATACGCATTACTAATTTCAAGAATACATGCCCCCCCAATACTATTTTTGATAATTTATATTACTGATCTGCCATCATACTACGTGAGGAATTTATGCGACATTGTACTTTTTGCTGATGACACTTCTCTTATATACTTTAAATAGTTAAGAGTATATATTTTAAATAGTTAAGAGAAACCAACACAGTTACGACGATGTAAACAGTATATTGTCGCAGGTTCTTCAATGGTTTACGATTAATAATTTAGTACTAAACGCAAAAAAGATTAAATGGAATTTGCTTTACCGAATGTTGGAAAACAGCAATTCACCCTTTTGTTAAATAATGAAACATTGAATTTAACTGACTCAACAGTCTTTTTGGGAATAACTTTGGACTCAAAACTTTAGTGAAACTCCCATTTATCATTTATGGCGGTAAGACTCAGCTCTGCAGCTTAGGCACTAAGAGAAGTAAGGCAACTAACGGATATTGATACAGCCAGACTTGTTTATTTTAGTTACTTTCACAGTATTATGTCCTACGGCATTTTATTGTGGGGCAGGGCCGCGGACATAGAATCCATTTTTATCCTTCAAAAAAGAGCAGTTCGGGCCATTTACAATCTAAGAGCTAAAGATTCCCTTCGAGATGTTTTTAATAAAATAAGTCTTCTTACGGTGCCGTCACAATAAATTTATTGTAACATATTATACATTAGGCAAAATATTACGTTATTTTCCAAACATAGTGACACACACAGTATAAATACTAGAAATAAAAATAAACTTGTAACGCCATACTTTCGTCTCCACAAAGTGAGTAATAGTTTCATGGGGCTTGGTGTTTGCATCTATTATAAGATTCCACAGCCTATATTAGATTTACCACTCCAGCAATTTAAAACTCGAATAATAAAGTGTTTAGTAAATAAAGCTTACTACTCTGTACAAGATTATTGGAATGATGAAAAAACTTGGATTCAAAATGACGTTGATGCTCATCTGAATGATTATACCTTTGTAAAACAGGCTGATGTAAACAATGGCATTTTGAAAAGACCAACTGTTGAGTTTCTTGCCAGTTCTTCTCATCAGGAAACTGCTTTCCGAACTGGTGGTAGCTTCAGACAAACTGACTGACTGACCAATTTTGACGTGTCAAAAGTACTTTGTAAAAAGTCTGTTTGAATAAAATACTTTGAATTTGAATTAACCAGTAGAAGGAAAATTTTACCTAAATCCAAATCTGATCCCAATTGTTGAAGTTGTTTCTGTTATACAAGAAATATATACAGACAGATTAGTGTTCTTAAATTATTAAATAGTTAAGAAAAAGACAATATAATTTTTCTTACATAGAAATGACCGATGTAGTAGAAACAAACAAATTTTTTTTTCCAAGTTTTTATACCAAAAAAAACATTTTGATCCTATTAAAATAAACACTCAAGTTTATGATTCTGTTATGTTTTTAATGTATTATTGTTATAGTAAGGAAGAGTTCTCATAGTATTAAATCATTGGTTATTTATGGTAATTAGTTGATTCCAATCTACTGCCAGACACTTTATAAATCTCATCATATTTTGAATCTAGCAGAAGTTCAGAACCTGATACATACAAAGCCGTAAGCTTATTAAAATCTTTTTTTAATTTACCTACCGAAAGCAATACATTTTTTTCAGGTTCCATATTTTATCTTGCAAGGGCTCTTTAGATATTAAATTAGTTTTAATCAAAATATACATTTATTTTTCTCTATTTACAGGATGGTCCAATTACCCGTTTAGCAATATCAACAGATGAAAAACATATAGGTTTTGCAAATGGCAAGGGTATTGTTACTGTAACAGAATGTGAACAAACACACAGTGGTTATTCAACAACATCATCTAAAGAACATCAAGGAAATGAAGTCACTGCAATGGTCTGGAGCAAAAATGTTCTGTTCACTGGTGATGATATCGGAAAAGTTTCTGTTTTACAGTTGCAAAATTTCATTGTAAGTATATTATATGGTTTATTATAATTATTATAAGTGTTCCTGGGCTTCAAGACTGCTTCACCATTGAATTTACAATTTAGAAGTCACATGGTCCTATGACTACTACTAAATCTTTTAAATTTCAGGCAAAACGAATGTTTCAAAGTTCATCACAAATTATTATGAGTTTAGATTCACGTATTATTCAACTCGACGCAAAAGATTGCATGTTACTTGTATCAACGTTAACAAGGTGCTATATTTGTAACACTGTACAGGAACAATATAGACAAATAGGACAAAAATTACGAGACGGCGAATTCGGCGCTTGTTTTGCTTATATCGAGAAACCTCTAACTAACGGATCTGTAGAAACTACTCAACACGATTTTACGGATGTTAAAAAGTATAATATTGTTGATGATGATACTAGGTTTACTGTAGGTGAAGAATTTGCGAATACAGCAATTTATTGTGCTAGACCATCTTCAAGATTATGGGAAGCCAGTGTAGATGGCATGGTTAGAAGGACCCACCAATTCAAACAAGTCTTATCTAAACAGCATGTTAAAATAATCACTACAGAAAATTACGAAAGTCAAAAGTATAATTTAGATGACACCAGAAATGATAATGGACAAGCTGTCAATTTTTCTAAAGTTTACTCTATGAATGACGCCATCTTTTCTTATAGTAAAAACTCCTTGTTTTTTCTTAATCTTCAAGATGTTGACAATACTGTATGGTTTGATGAATACAACGATATACTAGAATGCAGAGTTTTTAAAGACATGGTATATGTCAGGTTGTCTAACAGCTCTCTCATTAGTTTAAGGTTTACAAAAATAGATAAGTTTCTAGTTAAAACTTATATGGATGGAAAATTCGAATTATGTGCTGAAATGTGTGCCTTGTTTAAGGAGTATTTGTTATCTCATAATTCATCACCTAAATTACATATACTAGTTGGTTTGAGAGATAATTTAGAAAATAATGGATTGTTAAAGAGTATAGAAAATATTTTAGAAAATTTTGAAAGATTAAAAGCAGCTGATGTGACTCAAATGAAATCAGGAATTTATCTTGTAGATAATTCGTATGCACAATCAATATTAGATGATAGTGTAAAATTTAAAAATGACGAAAACATTTTTGGACCCTTATCGCCAGAAGCGTTAAATACTCTTAAAGGTCTTGGAGTGACCGTATCAGGTAAACTAAGTACAAGCAAAAGAATATTAAAAGAAAAATGGGAGGATTTTGAAGAAAAAATGAAGCATCTAAGCATTGACAAACAAGATGTGTCAGAAATTAGACAAATTCCAGATGATAGTTTTCCCAAATGGATACCTCGTGACGATTTAAAAACCGAAGAAATAGTGACGACTGACAATAGTATTATTTTCAAAAAATCTAGTCAAAATCAAATTTCAGTAGAAGACAACAATAGTATAGAAAAAAATAAAGTTTGTAAAATGCTGTACCAATATTTTAGATTAAGTCTTGTAAATAAAGAACCAGAATCTGATTTAAATTCTATTATAGATAGTTATTCAAATGACATTACTCAAATACATGATCTCATTTTATCATTAGAAGAGTACTGTGTTTCAATAAATGCGTTAGAGGAATCCAAGCTTGTACCTCACAATATATTCCTAAAGTATTTAGACAAAGCTCAAAATAAATCTGAATTAATAAATTCTATAATAAACAATGAAGTTTTATACAAATATTTCGTTGATTCGTGTATAGCGGTGAATATAACTCAGAAACATTCAAACATAGGTTGTGAATGCGGTTTTCCTTTACCGTATATTAGGACTAGTCAAATGCCCGTATTTTCTGAATTGATTGATGATTTTATAGAACAACAATGGTCAAGTCAAACAAAAGAGCAGTGTTACGAAATGTGTAAAAAGATGCCTTATTTATGGCGAAAGATTTTATATTTGCGAAGAAACGAAGATTTGATAAATGTTTTGAGGATATTGCTGCAAATGCTGGACGAGAGTTTGTTACATTCGTTTTTACCGCAATTCACACTGGAGACATGGGAGCGGGCTATACAGCTTTATGCGACGTTATACGCGAACATTTGCTTGAATTGTGACAAGAAATTCAATCATATTTCAGTAAAAGATACCCTAAGTTGGGACCACTTAGGTTCTATGATTATAAAATCGGTAGGAGGAAAGAATGCAATAAAAGTGATGCAAAAACATGTGAATCTCATAGAGAGAGGCGCGTTGACCATTAAATTTTACCATACCTGTCTACTTGTGTACTTATATGAAAAATATGATGGGACTATAATTATTCCTTTAGTTGACACTATTTATTCTACATATGATTTTGAAGAATCTAGGACAGAGGTAAGCATGCGCACATTTATTTAAATTTTACAATTGCTGAGTGCAACTTGACTTTCATCTCTATTTCCTAATTTTATTTTAAAAAATGTAAAATGCATCATGTGATTTACAAAGTCGACGTGAATCACTATCCTTCCCTTTCCAAGACTTTCTGAAGCCTGACTCATAGATAATAAATAATTGTTTTCTGCTCAACCTTAATATATTTTTCTTACTTTAAAATAACTAATGCCCGACAAGTTTAACCTATCAACCTATATCAAGTATCAGAAAGGCAACTTAATAATTAGTTTAAACATTTCAGATCCAAAAACTTTTGTTACAATCATCAAACGGTACCATTAAAAATACAGCATTGCCTCTAACCGTCGCAGGGACCTCACCATATTGGGGTTTCAAAAAACTATACGAAGATAACTCACCTTTTAAAGAAGGTAACTTATTAAACGATATTTTATTAGCAATGGCTATAAACGATATAATTGATTGTTCGTTATGCGGCTTGCCGTTACAAAATGAGGTGCTGATCCAAGATGGAGGATTGTGGGTTTTCAAATGTGGCCACACTTTCCATGGAGCGTGTTTAAATTTGAATAAAGTTAAACTATGCCCATCTTGTACAATTAAATGATTACTTTAGAATTGTATCAAATTATTAGGTACTTAAATGCTTAAAACCAAATATAAATACGAGGTTTTATATTATTAGCCAAAAGTAAAGTGACATGGTTTATATTAATAAACTATTTAAAAAAGGAATAATTATTTCACAAACTATATATACAATAACATTTTGACTTGACCCTTTGACGACCATAGGGACATATGTGTCCCAAATAAATAAATTGAAAACTAAGAGCAATTTACCACGTGTATGTTTAGTATTCATCATATATCATATATGACGAACTCCAATACAAACTTTAGTCCTCTATTACTATATCGGTATATTTTACAATTTTATTTTTATCATAAACAATTTGTATATAACAGTCACATAGCTCCACAAGCGATTAATCCACGATTTCAACCCCGTCAAGCCTTATTTTCGCGACCAAAAGTGTAAGCTGTCCTTTTCCAACCTCTAGTCTATCTCTGTACCAAATTTAATTAAAAACGGATCAGTAGATCAACCATGAAATTTATAATTTGGATTAGGATTAGGAAAGAAGGTTATGTCAGCTGTACTGTACAACTGTCATGTCAAGATATTTTTATATATTAATCTGTAAATTCAATTAAGGACTTGTAAAGTCATATTACTAAATAATCGTAATTTATTTACCCAGTATTAGTAGCTATAATTATATTCTTATATATTATGTTTCCTAGCGTCTTGTTTAATGATAAAGGGATAATAATGTCCCAATGGTCGTTAAGGAGTTAGAATGTCAATGTTCACTTTATAATCCACTTTTTATCTCAGAGACAAAATGGATATTACCAGTGTTGCCAGCTTTCTGCAAAGCTTAAGTAGTGTCGGAAATTTATTTTAATAAAATTGACTACAGATTTTTTATATATTAATTATTTATTTAAAAGTTTGAATTTTGTTATTTATGGGTAGATTTGATTAGATCCGCAATGTTTGCTTAGGAATCAAATTATGTTCTCAGTTATTGTCGTTAGTTCTTGTTATCAAAACTTTTTTTAATTGATTAAGTAGTAAAATAATGGACTTCAAAACGTAATGCTATTTTTAATAAATTGTCTTTATTATAGAAAAGAGAAGAAATTTTATTTCTTTTTAGGATATGATAATTATTATAATTAATTGGCAATTTGTATCTAGTCTTATTGTTTATTGTATCGTTGACTTATGCGAAAAACACACTGAGGGCCCTGAGTAGGCATCAAGACTGTAATCGAGAATTACTTAAACTATATTTACGTAAAGCACTTATGTAAACTAATGTACATCATTCCGTAATGCTTATATAGATGACGTCACTGTCTAGTAAAGGTTATTCTGTCTATTTGATCTTTAGCTAATCAAACACAACATTGAATAGTTTTTAAAACTCAGTTATCATGCCTTTAGTCATGACTGACTGAAACTTTTTCCGTATCAAAAGTTAAGAAAACAAAGTAATTCAACTGTCAAAGTTAACGCTGCTTTACACGCACTCAGTGTGTTTTGCGCATCAACCATTACGTTGAACTATCATAGTTATAACTTAAACTAACAATATTATTATATTATTGAATTTCTGTATTATTAAACATTTTATGCTTATTTTTATATCTGTTTTATATATATTTTTATATAATGTTAATAGTGCCATAGGGTTTTGTAATAGTTTAGTTTTTAGAATTTGTTCTTATTTTAGCACAATATTTTTTTATATATTAAGTAATTTTTTTAGTACAAAATGGCCTACAATTCTTATGTGAATTTATATCATTAAGAGGTATTTAAGTTTAAAAAAAAACTTTCTTTAGCTACATTTTCAATCATATGACAATATAGACAGTATTTTCTTATTCATGTAAAATGAATGGCAGCTAAATAATGCCTTAACTAGGCATTTCAGTATTAAAACAAGTAAAAGTAGTGTCATTTTCATCATATTCTTTGTTTTATATTAATCGTGTTTAAGTCGATCGATTGATAGTTTTTATTCCTCCCATCCCCTCCCTCCATTGCGTCTAATATTATTCATGTTTGTGGGCCAGTTTTTTAAGAACTAGCATAGGGGATCCCTCATTACTCATTTCATACAAATTTTGGTGACCTCTTGAGAGCATACAGCAGTGATTCCCATTAGATGTGTTACAAGGGGTTCTTAAGTCCTCCAATATTTGGGATTCGGTCAGATGTGAAAAGTATTTGCTCGGATTGTGTGTATGATTTGGTAACGTTAATTAATGAGGTCAGTATATTAATTTTTTTGTTTTGAATCAGGCGTTACTTTGCGGGAATTCATGATTTAAAAGGAATCAAAAGGTTACCTTGCTATAATCCGCGGAAATTTGAACAACCCAGAAGAGCACCCTGCCCACATAAAAGTGAGACGCGCAAACCCCCATCAAGACACACCACACAAGTAAATCGAGATTGACAATCGACGCACGTTTCGCTCCGTAACCGAAGCATCTTTAGGAGTAGTTGACTCTACAAGTGTCACTTGCGAAGAATCTTCGCTCACTTTTCTGTGAACGGTGTGCTCTTCTGGGTTGTGCTGTACAAGTCTGGTTGTTCTATCGTCCAGCTACCTACTGGTGTGGTGTGTCTTGGTTCGGGTTCGCGCTTCTCATTTTTATGTGGGCAGGGTGCTCTTCTGGGTTGTGCCATACGAGTCTGGTTGTTCGATCGTCGAGCTACCTAATTGTGTGGTGTGTCTTGGTTCGGGTTCGCGCGTCTCACTTTTATGTGGGCAGGGTGCTCATCTGGGTTGTGCCATACGAGTCTGGTTGTTCGATCGTCGAGCTACCTACTTGTGTGGTGTGTCTTGGTTCGGGTTCGCGCGTCTCACTTTTATGTGGGCAGGGTGCTCTTCTGGGTTGTGCCATACGCGGCTGGTTGTTCAGATTTCCGCGGATTATAGCAAGGTATCCTTTTGATTCCTTTTTGAGGTCAGTTTGGACCACTTTGACCAGATACTAGAGTAATATGAGAAAGGGAGACCCCCTTACTACATGCGAATAACATACTAAGCGGTTTACGACTCAATTAAGTTTAGTTGTCTTTGATATTTATTATTTTTATTAATTTTTTTTTCTAGTAATAGATTAATGTTTGTAGTGCAATTAATGTGTCGAATCTTCTCGAACTAAACATTATTTTTCTAGTTATTTTGTTTTTTACCAACATTGTTTTTTCTCCTCTTCCTCTCCTTTATATACTTCAAATATCATCTCCATGTAATAAAAAAATATATCATATTTATTCATGATATGAAATAATCGCTAATTTATAGTGCAATGTACTTAGAATTTCGTTACATGTAAATGAACATTATATTTTTGTATTAATATGTAATACTGTAGCCATATCAATTGTAACGATTATTCTGATATTAATGTATTATAAAAGTATTTAAAATATATTTCTTTTATTTATAGAACATTTCTATTATGTAAGAGAAACTACTACTTTGTACTACTCAGTAAATTATTTATTTCCTCATTAATATTAAAAAATCTATAGTACGTATAATAAAATGAAGTTTATTGAATGTCTGTGCATAGGAGATCCATACAAATAAATAAAATTGAGTGTCTGTTTGTAAAAAAACCACTTTTTACTAAGTGCATATAGATGTATACACGGTACATATACAAAAACAAAATTTTTTACAATTTTTGTCTGTTTCTTCTGGCTTATCTCTGAAATAGCTGGATTGATTTTGACGGTACTTTCACTGGCAGATAGCTGATGTAACAAGGAGTAACTTAGGCTATTTAGCATCTTGCTACGACCCATATGAGCAACACGCGAATGAAGTCGTGAGGATAGGTATTTAATAAAAACAACAGAAACAAACAATTGTTAAAAAAAGTATTTTTTTTTAGTCCAGCTCCTAATAATTTTTAAGAGCAATATTTTTATAGACTTTTAGGAATATTTGAAAAACACTAAACTTCAGTGATTTAATAGGAAAGCAACTTCAATCTGTTTATTCCAGAAGAGGAGCTTTTAACTACTTGTCGAAGTGAAGAATTAAAGGTCAGTGAAACTAATAGCTTACATACTATAATCACTAGGTATTAATAAAACAAGTAAACATTTTTATAATTACTTTTTATTAAACTTCTGGGGTTTGGCACAATTTTTGAATGTGTCCTGTTATATAGGCAGTAAATCCTACACCTATATAATCGTGTACGGAGTGGAAACATTAACAAAATAATCTCAATCGATGTAAAATAATTTAGTAAACCATAAAAAATATAACAACATATAATTTTAAGTACAATATGTAATGATATAAGGGGATGAGAAACAATATAACCAAGACACTGCTTTTGTCTATGAAAGAAATAAATATAAAAAAATAAAAGAACAGATCGACAGAGATCTATGCGAGTCGCATATAATAAACACAACTAACATTCACATCAATATCGCTTATTTACATGGGAATCAACATAAGAATAAATAATTTAACGTCACTGTCTAAACCCTTACACATTTACTAAGTACACGCTACATATACGATTAATTCACGTACACAATAATTTATTTATACGCTTATTCGTCTACAGCTATTCACTTCGAGTACATTATATTACTGGCATACAATATAAGAGCGAGGGCATATCATAAATCCAAAATACATTTCATACCGAGTACAAAATTCCCTAATCAAGGAAGGACATTTAATCGAAAGCTTCCATTCCAAAGGTAAGAAAAGCAATGTTGTACTCGATAGGAACTTTTTCTACTACCTGAAATCGCCTGAATGTTTTCCTGTCGAATTGAAAATGAGGTTTTTTACATTGTCATGACAAGACGCGAAATGGCCAGTTTCATTTTCAAACAAAACTGACTCTTGAAAAGACCTAATCAGTCCTTGAGACTAATTTAGATTATGTAGCGGAATTCTTTAAAGTAGCAGAAAAATCTTTTTAAAAAGAAAACTTCGTAGAAGAAAAGTACCTAAAAAATAACTGGCATGCCCTCGCCATCAGTTCAAAGAAAACAAGAAAATACAATTAGAAAAATAAATAACAAAAAAATGGCAATTAACGACATCGCTCCCATCAACCAGTTTACAACTAATCTATACAACTTTACTACTATTATGTAGATATCAACTACCACTTATACTACATCTACGATAATCTACAAATTGCACGATTTGATAAAGCGAATATTTGATTTTATTAAGCCCACATTTCGGCGGGAAATTCTATTTTAAAGAAAATTGACAATCTCCGAATTGACCACCATCTTGTGTTCAACACTGGTTGGTACAGATTAAAAATTTCCACTTACAAAATAGATTATATCGAAGTTGTGACATATTCTAATACAATTTAAAATACAGATTTTCTGCTAATGAGTATTATATTTCTTTAAATATTATGTTTCATGTTGTTTGTGTTCAAAACACTTAAATTTTCAAGCATTCCGCTTCAAATTTTTGGTTTGATACATTAAGACCCTTAGAGCTAGACTACAAAAAGTTTATCTAAGATTTACACATGGCCACACAAAATTAAACTTCAGATCTAATACTTAAATATCCTAATCTATTCTAGAACTTAGTACGGTTAGCTAGCAACATCGAATACGTGCATATATCTACAGAGGGTTTGCAAATATTTACAGTTGAGAGATGAAATATAACAATATAACTTATTATGTACACTTTCCTAATCGTCTATCGTTAGATACACATTTGGCACACACTTGCCGTCTACATTATCGAGAACTGAGAAAGATTACAAGATCTTAATTCACTAATGGAATAATCTCAATATTAATATACTTTAAACAAGAGATCCGAGCGACACTGGCATTGACATTGTTACAGCGATTACGAACAAATTTGTATCTGAAAAGCTTTAGATCAAATATTTTAATCATCAATATTAAAATTATCACTTGTTTTCAGATATAAGTTTGTTCTTACAAGGTAAGAAATTAGAGTTCATCCTTTCGACTTTCGTAAAACTTCATTTTTCAAAGAATTACTGCAGTTATCATTCATCCCTTGAAATTACCAGGGGTGGTGCGACGGGGGGAGGGGAAGGGGCGCGGAGTGGGGGTAAGGCCACCCGCGCGCCGTACCTCAATCTTCCTCTCGAGGTGAGAGCGGGGGTGAGAAAGAGGTGTTCATGTAATTGCCCCCATTTGGCGGCGGAGAAGAATTGGAGGGTCCAGGGCTTGAGAGAGAGGGAAGGAAATTCAGCTCGCTTCCCCCATCTCTGCACCAGAGCTGTCTCATTTCTTGTCGACGTGTACGCATGAGATTCTTGTATTCCGATATTCGCATCTTTTTGCCATCAACTATACATGTCCGCTTAGGTCTTGGTCGGTACCTGGAATAGATTATAGTACTTTATTAGTTTTTGCACACGAATAACTTAAAAAAAGCATTCCATAATGCTTTTATTTACGAGCTAGTCACCTGTCTGATAAACAAATTTTTTCTACAGCAGTGACTTGGTAAATAGAATTGGTAATAACGGTTACAAAAACGGTCTGCTAGGCTTTAAAAAGATTTAACTCAAGAAAATAATTTCCATAATTATATTTAATAGACTTTGCAGTCAGTCGAAGTCCAAACAGTGAAAGGAGAATATTGTACAATTAAGTTTATTGATGGCGTATGGGACACCTAAGCTCCGACTAGTGTCTGTCAAAAGCTTCGAATTATCAACTAAATTAATTTTCGGTAACTCACCTATAATCCGGGTGTTTCTCCATGTGTAACTTGGAAAGCCTCGACTGTTCCTCATAATAGGGCTGTTTCTCAGCATTAGACATAGACTTCCATCTAGCACCAAGTATTTTGGATATATTAGAATTGTGCATGTCTGGGCATGCTTTGAGAATCTTGCGGCGTTCGTCCTTTGCCCACACCATGAAGGCATTCATGGGTCTCTTGATATGGGGTTTACCGGTCTCGTCACGTTTTGGTTGACGAATCAACTTTGCCTTTTCTGACTCTTCTGGAGGAGACTGGTTCCATGACGCTGGAAAATAAAATGGCATACTTTATGAATAACAATTAATTTGAAAAATTACAAACATAAGTCTTACTAGATCCGGTGTCCTAGCCCTAAGAAAAATTTTGCCTGGTTAATATTGGATTTTGGGAAAAAATATTTATAGCATAACGACGAAATTTGGATGTATGAGAATACATCCAAATCCGTACAGGTAATTCAGTACTTATGATTGATTTATCCCATAGATGAACCCTAAAACATAACACTCTTCTTTTTGGGCAATCGTGTAAAAATAGTTCAGAATGATTTAAATGAAATTACCGGCAATATAATTTAAATAATTTCATTTAAAGTCAACAGCTAAGAAGGGCTTTCTAAATTATTCAGACAATCTTCTTAACAGTAATCTCATCATTAGGCTGTAGCGTCTTATTTTATTTGAATTTTACTAACGAAATTGTCTATTTTAGCTAGAACTATTGTATCAGAGTGTTTAGGGTAGCTTCATCTATGGCATTATGGTCTTTAAGAGTATGAGCATAAGGGGATAATTGAAGAATTCAATCGGAAGCTCCGCTAAGTCATCCCATAAATTATCGCGAACAGTGAATGCCGGCTGTAAAACAATCGTTAAACAAAGATTAAGAATGGATCTATTCTCAACTAGTTGTGAGATATGGAATGTGGACTACACATTAACAATTTTAGGATTTAGATTATACTGTCACTTGTTTGTTTATTAATGAGAACAAATAGGTTTTTTGAAAGAGAAAAGTCTCTAGAATTGGTAAGCAAATATCAAAATTTAAAAAATACACCAAAACAAACAAAAAAATATATAAACTAGGCAAGACTACGTTGGGTTTGTGTTAGCCGGATTTTCAGATATAGACATTAAAGATTTTGACTGATGATTAGAATTATTGCGTAAAAGCCTTTTGAGGATTGATGGATGATCTGGAAATATTACAATATTAGCTTTATATTAACCAATTGGAAATCTGAATCCATCCATAATCATATAGAAACTTTAGCAGAAGAGGGTGGCAAGGATAGACTATCTGCAAAATACCTTTAAAATGTCAGATATACCCTAAACATTCAGGTCAGACATCCGCTGAACATCACTTGACGGATTCTATAGCAAGTGTCCGTACAATTAATAAGCTACACGGAAACATCGACCTCTCAAAGTCGAGGCATTCCTGGAATTAATTTGACACGCTCTTAGATAATTTATAACATCCTACATACTCGTAGGTCGATACCATTCCAGATATACTGAATGTGTGAAGCGAATAAGATTTGAAAGCCAACATGTTGCACAGTGTACTGACTCGCTTATTTCATATAGAACTACAGTGTAATTAATCTAAATGTTTAGCTACAGTCAAGAGTGCAAAAAATAGTATTTTCTAACATGTATATATTTGTAGTGGTTTAAAATGTGCGGATTTTTATATCTATACCGACTTTTCGACAGTTAAAAACAGTATAAAAATAATTTGAAGATGCAGCCATTTTGAAGTATTGTACGTGACACAAAGGTCTATCAGGTGAATAATTAATTCATATGTGACGGATATTCGTTACATGTATTACAAACCTCTTCCCAGAAAAGAGAAACGCAAAGCTATGAAAATTTTGAAGTCTAAAATTCTAAATCCAATATGGCAGATAGCCCTGGCGGACGGCTCAAGATAGCGGACTAGTTTCACTTGGTATAAATGGTAGAACAGTTGAATTTAGGCCGTGTTTTGTTATCAAGAATTTTAAAAGTTTGTATTTAATTTTTTTTGTCAATTTCTGATAGGTATATAATAAATCGAATAAGTATTATTAAGTACGTGGTACGTGGCGTGGATAGCGGAAGCGTTCGTCGAGCGCCATCTACTCCATATTTCTTGCAATTCTCTTGTTTTAAAGGAAACCAAATGACACCAGTTTTGTAACCATCTTGGTTTGGGACGGAGCCAACTATGTAAAGTGTGCACTATTAAATTTATTCGCATCATAATTTACATTAAATATACAAAAAGTTTTTTGAGTGCATTACACGAAATAATAGATTCACTGTCTTTAGATTTTGTACATTCTGGCAGTCAGTCAGTTAAAAAGTAATTATTATAAAGTATTGTAGATTTATCAATTACATTAAACAACTATTTTTTGTCGAAGTTATAGAAATTAAATAGAGAAAGTACAGAATTCTAATTTATTCATTTTGAAGTTTTCGAACACAAATATGGTTAAAATAAATATATATTTTTTAAATTTTAAAATAAGGTTTTCGTACAAACAATCTTTTTTATATTTATCTTTACCTACAGATACAATATTTCCTTTTAAATTATCTTTCATTCTATGGACGTTGATTTTAGATCGATTAATAGAGGAATAGATCTTTTGAATTCGCGAAATCGATTTCAATCGATATTTAGCGCTGAATCGATAAAAATGAACCCTAGTAAATAGATCTTTGATTCTTACTCGGACTTAGTAACTGTTCCGAAATATGAGAGAAGAGAATAAGAGTTTTAAGCGACGATGATTTTAAGTCATAAGGCTGTTTTTCCAGCTGAGATGGGTGAGGGTGCGTAGCGAAGGATGTGATATGTGGATAGGCCGAGTAGACGGTCCACCTACTGAAGATTGGCCACCGTCGCCCGTCGGTAAGGTGGAAACGTCGTCTTATTGTAAGAAACAGAATGAACATTTCAAAAATGTACTACAGAAGTCTCAAAATCTATTTAATTAACATCAATCGACATTTTTTAAAAGTAGGTTTGTTGTGATTTACAGTATAATAATTATAATTATGACACATATTTCTCTTATATCAGCGTTAAAAATGTAATTTCATATCCAATCATTAAAATCATTTTAATTAAAATCTAACATTGTAAACAGACCTGTTTACACTTATCTGCCAAGAATCATGATAATATTATAAAATACCTACATTTTGTAGGAGTTTAAACTGTAAGTTAAAGGAGCCTAAAGAGTCTGGGATTTGCGACGCTAATGCCAGAATAAAGGCAATAAAACTAATCCTATAATAGCGACATAGATATGGAGATATATCAATTACATCATCAATATCACGTAAAAGATAACACGCAGGAAATTGAGCAGTACATGAGGCTTCTGACCTCAATGCATAGACTGGGACTGTCCTTATAAGTTACAGATTCAATCAAAATTATCTACGATGTTTACAACGGCATTCTTGAGAGATTACTAACTATAAAAGATAAAAAGTAAACTTACGTTGATCTCAAGAAGCGTCACTTTAACTACAACACTAAACCACTACGTCTAACTTTAAACGATATTAACTGTATGAAACCACTTTGACGACTGACTCAAAACAATCGGGGCATTGCTTATATATTATCGAGCACGTAGGGTATTCTTAATATAAATATATAGGAAATACCAACAATAGTGTTGTCGATTCATTTATCGATGTTATACAAATCGATATTTATATCGATTAATTAATCGAACCGACAAAATGTACGTATATCCGCGATCCGTTCATCAGCACATGTAGTTGGAAACTGAAGTGACCTACATACTATTTCCCGTATCATAATAATTTTACAGTGTAATCATTGATCTATAATAATATGGACGATGATATTATACAAATATAACGTGTTCGACTCCTTTCTTTCGGTTCCGTTCTTTCTTAACCGTAATAAGCTAAACGATTTCACTTACGTCATACATTTGACTCTTTCTAACAATTGTACTAAGGCTGTGTTTCCAACAGAGATGAGCGAGGATGTGTAGCGAGGGATGTGTTTATTAAGATCCGATAGAATCGCTTCATTTGCACCGAGGCTAGATAAATTAAGCGATTCTATTAGTTCTTAACAACATATGCTAATATATAAAGCTGAAGAGTTACTTTGTTTGATTGAACGCGCTAATACCAGGAACTACTGGTCCGATTTGCAAAATTCTTTCAGTGTCAAATAGTCTATTTATCGAAGAAGATTATAGGCTATATATCATCACGCTACGACCCATAGGAGCGGGGCATCACGCGGATGATGTCGCGCGGGTCGACTAGTAACTATATAACATTGATGTAAACATAACCCGAGTTACTTGAGCAATATTTGGAATTTACTATAACCTTACAGAGGTAATCTAATGGAGACAATTGCGAAGTAATTAAAACGAAATTGTATCTCCTTTTACGTTTTGAAATTAACTATATAAGAATACTAACTATTGAAGGATAGAGTGATTCATGAGGAAAATGTAGGAGTATTATTTGTTAAGGTTTTATGTAAAATGATAGAAATATGACGATAATTGTTGAAAATTTCGGAAAAAGTCAAGTTACCTGAGAGCTTTCAACTTCACGCATTATAAAACAATGTATGGTGGGGTAGATGGAGGCATAATATCTAGTACTACTACTACCTAGGCTGTGTCTCCATATAATAAGTCAATGATACTGGATTAATTATACAGCAATTAAACGAGATCAAAATGTTTGGCGATGGCGGCGACACGGAACATTTCTTAGTTTTCACATTTTGCGGCGAAAGCGACTATTTATCTAAGCCCTTGTTTATTTTCGTTCGTTACGTAATATGAATTTTGTTATGTTCATATTCAATGCGTAAATAGACGATAGATTTAAATCTGATTTTGTTGAAGGATTAAAAAAAGAAACTGTTATTGCAAAATGTGTTTTCTTACTTACAACAGATAAACATTATTTGTTTCACTACTAAAATATATTTTAAAAGCTAAAATTTTCTTTTAATATTTCCGTTTAAGACATTACATTGTAGACCAGCAAAGATGTAAAAAGTCACCTAAAAAATGAAAAACCTAATTTCGGTCCACTTCTAGAAGGATCGACACATCCCTTCCGAGAAATACTCACTCATCCTTGGAAGAAACATAGCCCAATTCTGGGTGTAAAATAAACAACTTTAGGGAACTCTCAGGAGTGCAGGTTTCCTCTCGAAGTTTTCCTTCACCGTTAAAGCAAATGATATTTAATTGCTTAAAACACACATAACTCAGAAAAGTCAGAGGTGTGTGCTCAGGATCGAACTCTCCACTCTTCAGGATCGAAATTCTGTACAATTCAGTATAATTATATTTGTTAATAGTACTTCTATACCTGTTGTCTAATCTAAGGAATCTAAATGTGAACTTCAAACTTGATCCCAGAGACCTTGCCCACTATTTCGGACAGGGTTATGTGTACACCCGTCTGTATGGGTGTACGGCTAATAAATGATTTGATAAGACAGCCGTCTCAATATTTTTGGATCGTTTGCGCGTGTGTGACGCTTGTTCACGTCATAATGCTTATTCACAGAACAGGGCACAGAAATGGTATGTACGTGAGCGTTTGAAAACACTTTTTTAATTTAATTTGACTTTATTTAATTTATTTTTATTTAACTCTCCTTTGTAGATAAAGAATATATTTTTGCAATACTTATAATATTATTAAGAAAAGTCACAGAGTACCTATCTAATTTTTTTCTTTCTATACATACACATAGTTATAGTCAATGGGATGGGCGAGAGGAGCTTAGTTCTGGTTCTTACGCGAAGGCTCTGATCCCACGCGCTTCCTATTTGTCAAAATAGTAAGCGTCGTGGATTGAACTACTTATAACAAGCCCAACTATCCCCACTACTTTTGCTCAAAGGGTAAGAAAGTAGCCGGCCAGTAAATCTCTACTTACAACTTGTTTGGTCAAAACGCGAGGTTAGTTTTAAACGCATTAATTCAAAATTATTTTAGTTTTAGTTATCACATTACACGAAACATGGCAATAGACTAATTAGAAAAAAAAGTAAAGCATGATGGAATTATCAGTAATTATTAAATATTATTATGATATCGATGGCATTTCTGCAAATATATCAGAACTCAGATCTACTCTTTTTATCTGATTCAGAGGCAACACATGTGTACTTATAGAAACTGTGTCACTGTGATTACTTTGTCTTATGCGAAAAAATAGCATTAATGACGACTATCCTGTTTACTTCTAAGAAAAATAAAATATTAAGAACTTTAATTAGAAATCAGTAAAAGCAATTAAATGCAGGTTTTGTAATAAGTCTATGACGAAAGATATAACTTGCTATTTCTGCCTAACACATAGTATATAAATAAAGGCTTTTTAGTCCCTAGCACTGACTCTACTAATTTTGGCTAACACGAAATTACAATAAGCGCTTTAATATTTCCAAGTAGTGGTTTGCTATTTTTTAATGACACAAAACTATAATAAAGGCTTTGGTAGGCCCTAATGTTAATTCTGCCACTTGTAGCCTACACAAATCTAAAATGAAGGCTTTGGTAGTCCCTAGTACCTATTGATTCTGCTAATTTTCCCTTACACAAAACTATAATAAAATCTTTAGTAGTCCGTAATACTGATCTTGGTACTTTGGTATAACACAAAACTTCGGTATCTCCTTGTATTGATTCTGATTCTTTTGACACAAAATTATAATAAAGGTAGTCACATGATTGATAAACTTACCATTGCAACCTGCGTTGTAGTCGTCATCCTTCTTCATATTGTAAGGGCTGTTTTCTTCCATCGGCGGATACGGCATGAACCGTGGCAGCATGACTTGCTGGGCTGGTGATGGTGACCGTTGCTTGCTCAAATTGAGAGGTGCATCAGGGTCTTGTGGGGGTGGAGACCTCGCACTAGCAGTTATTTGAGCTAGTTGAGCTGTAGCTGGCCAGGGTGCAGTGGGGACCACCTGAAATTGTTTGCAGAAATGATAATATGCTGATGAAGGTCTAGAGCAGATGCAGATTTTAGATAAAGTCTCTTACTCATATTTTATAGTCAAAGTCAAAAGTCAAAATTTTTTATTCAATGTTGGAATTTACATTCTCTTATTGAACGTCGGAATCTACCACCCTTTCGGAAACGACCTAACCCAGACCTGAGAAGAATGGGCGCAAGAAACTCAGCAATTGGTAATAATAACTAAATTGGTAATAATACCAAATCATTACCAATTTAGAAGCCCAAAATCCCGACTGCATTATAAATACTACATGAACCATAGGACATCTCTCTGACCCCCTAATCTTTATTCTTTTACGTGGATCCCCTATAACTAGGTGATCAATCCATGTGGGCGAATACAAACCACATTGGAAATGACTGCAGTATTTCGACTCAATGAAAAATAAAGCATTTGCATAAACTGACGCTGAACATGAAAGTTAAATGCATGTAACATTCATCAAAAATATAATTCCGTTCATAATTTAAGTTTGTAACGGAATTGTCAGTTGTTGTTTAATTGAAACGGCTCCAAAATTCGCAAACTGACCTAGATGTTTATGATAAATGGGATGCCAAAAATTATGATGCTTCATTAAAACTTGAAAATAAACAAGTGATAAAACACTAGGAATTTGTTATATTAGCTATACGACTTGTAATTTGCGTATTTAAAATAGAAATTTTAATTTTCTTAGTGTTGAACAACATAAGTCATATAAGGAGGCCTACCTAGTAGATCGACCTTCACTCAAAGATTTTTATGTAATAACGCAATCTCAAAAAAAAAATAGAGGTAAAAAGAGGCTTACATTCAAATACAATCAATCAAAAGTAAAATTAAGTATTTCCAGAATAAATTAAAAAAGCAAAACGTTGTCTTAACACAAAATCTATAATCACAAATCACAAAGTTTTCGATAACTCATTTAAATAGAAATTAGCTGAACACAGCAGAAATGAGTGTACACAGCTTTTAGCTACTAACAGTTTTTTTTTCTCATTTCGCTCACGTCTGTTGTATAATCTTATATAAGATTTTATCCTTAATTTTGTATTGTCATGTCGAAAAAAACTATTAAAAAAACCTTTTCATATAATTACCTATATTGCATATAGGTAATTATATGGAACGACGGAATAGTTCAAGTAAGTGACTGTACTGTTTTTTTGAAAATACACTTCTTTAAACCTAAATCTATACTAATATTATAAAGAGGAAAGATTTGTATTTTTGGATTTTTGTATTTTTGTATGTAACGAATAAACATAAAAACTACTGGACCGATTTCAAAAATTCTTTCACCATTAGAAAGCTACTTTATCCCTGAGTAACATAGGCTATATTTATTACAAGATCTTCAAGATCTTTATTAAAATATCTTTCATCGCATGCGCTGCGAAAAGTATTGATGATAGAACAAAAAAATGTCCTACAATATTATAGAACGTATCAATATCTACAAAAAACTCCGCGAGACCATATGTCCAACTATTGTAGTAAAGTCACTATAACTACTTTTTTACATTTTAAAAGTTGATAAAAATGCCTATCAAAATCAGACCATGTTTTCCATAACTTTGTATTAATTCTTATTTCGTAATGAAGACTGTTTCAATACCTGTTAATTACTTTTTGAATTATTGAAATCGGACATTCCAGTCAAAAGATATTACGAAATAAAAATATCAAGATAAATAAAAAATAATCCCAGACGGGCCGCCGGCGCGGTGTAGTTGCCTCGCAGCGCAGCGAGTAACGCGGCGATAGAGGGAGCGACAAAATGCGGGATCCAAAATGTTGAAAAAAAATTATCCACCCGTGCGAAGCCGGGACGGGCCCCTAGTAGTTAATAAATAAAGAATTTAGAAATTTTACAGCAATTTTACAAGATCAATTCTAAGCATCGATCTATCTATTCTATCAATTAGTTTATATACCTATGTTGGCATTTATTACCTAATTTGTGTATTTATATATATTTCTTAATAGTGCTTTGTTTATTGTTATCCGGATCATATATATTATATATTTATATAAGTAAAATGTTCATGTATTAGGTTGTAATTATTTGTATGTAGTTTGTGGTTACCCATCTCGTAACAATTTTCCTAACCTAAAGGTAGTCTGGAAGAGATGGCTAATAAGCCATAAGGACGCCTTTTTTTTGTTTGTATCTTTTATTGTAAGTATTCTTGTGTGTGGTGTGCTATCAAGAATTAAATAAATAAATAATAAGACTTCAAAATTGCATAACTAATAATAATTATACAAAACTCTTTTCAACAAGGTGTCAGTGTGATACATCATAAATACAATTCCCATCATTAAGAATATGTACGAGAAGCTGACGTCAGAATCATCTAATTTGTTCATAAATTACATAAAAATGCGCACCTTAATTTAGTAGTTAAACAGAAATTACAGTTCACGGTAATAAAAAACAGGATGTCAATATTTAATGTACCCATCATTTAGCGATTCTTATCGCATTAACCAAAGTTGGAACTTAAGGCTGCGTTTCCACAAGAAATCAGCAAGAGATGTGCTTGTTAAGAACCAATATAATCGCTTCCTTTGACACACTCTGAACTAGTGGACACACAGCCTAAGATCATCTTATGTTGTAACAACTAAATTGCCACGGATATTACTACATTTAATTTCGTCTACTTATAAGAATTAGTCAAAAACTGGTTGACGAATGATGTACAACTAAAACATCTAATTATAATTTTACATAAGCAACACCGGTTTCTGTAATTAGCTATGGAACAACTTTCGTTATGGTCAAAACTATACGCACTAGATGTTAATAAATCTTGTGAAATAATACTTGAAAGCTTGCATCTATTGGACATTTAAATAATTATAACTAGTATTTACACATCATGGACTTGGTTGGCCTAGTAATAATGGATAGTGCTTTTGCGCGCGATTTCTGTTTCACATTTATCGGGATTATAAGTAGGAATTTTGGATTATTATACATTATGAATTTTTATCCCGATATATGGTCTAACCCTTAAAAAATTATCTGTCTGTTTGAGATTTTAGGATTTTTTTAAAAAATTTAGGAGACAATTATATACTTATAACCTTCACAGAAATGTACAGTTCGTTTTTAATTTAATTGTTAGGTCCGAAATGATCAATTTTATTTTATTTATTATAATTTGTTTACAAAAAATAGTAAACTGTTTGTTAAATTATAATATAAACAAATTTAGTTTAACGAATATAACATCTAAACTACACAAGTAAAAGATAATTTCCGTGTAAAGAAAAATCATCACACAAGACAAGAGTGAGGTGGACAGTAAACGTGATATTGTATGACAGGCTTCGTGACGTCACAGTCACGTTGAATCTAAAGTCGTCTACTAATCGATATCTGAAATTATATAACACCACAGGAAGAAGGCAGAAGATCTAACAAATATGACCACAGGAAAAAATTAACATTCTTCAATATCTTGTTTATCAAGTTACTGGAGAACCATAAATAACAGTCGTGGCATATAGAAATTTAATTTTGATAAATACCACGTCAATATTCGGGACAGGATATTGAGCAATGCGTTAACATCAACATCAAAAACTAATTCATTAGTTCCCGCTTGCCAAATCGATTAATCTGTCATAATTTTTGTTCTGACATCTTTTCTTGATGCAAATGTAATAATCCAAGATCTCGCGACGATCAGACCTTAGTTATTTTATAAAACCTTAAAGTTTTACTATGTAAGTCCTTAATAGAGACAGCGATCTCCAACTATGAAGTTTCGACCGCAGTTGCTTTGAAAGGTAACAAAAGTGATAAAATTGCATCTCAAATTAGTGAAACAAGTTGCAAGTTGGAGCAGTGATGGCCCAGTGGTTGAGACTCCAAGTCTTACTCGGAAGCTCCGAGTTCTGGGCACGCACCTCTGACTTTTTGAGTTATGTGTGTTTTAAGCAATTAAATATCACTTGTTTTAAGGGTTCCCTAAAGTTCTCAAAGGTGTGTGAAGTCTGCCAATCCGCACTGGGCTAGCGTGGTGGACTATGGCCTAATACCCTCCTCATTGTTAGGAAGAGACCCGGCTCAGCAGTGGGCCATTGACGGATCGTGTTGATGAATATAAGAATTTCTTGATGAAGAATAATTGTTTTCTTCCAAAGAAACAATGATCCAAACTTCATAGTTGGGCATCGTTTACATAATTATTAGAGACTTACACATAGAAACTTTCAGGTTTTATAAAATCACGAAAGTCTGATCTTCGCGGGATCTTGCGCTATAAAAGATGAAGTTAAGTAAATATTAGCTATAATATTAACAAATTGACCGGATGCTTGAAACTGGAGAACAATAAGAAGAATTAATATAGCTTAATAATTCATAGTCTTAAGAGTATTAAGCATGTATAATGAATAATATTTTTTAAATAACCATGAATGAAATATTTATTAGTTATTTATGGTAATTTGAGGCGCAAGAAATCAAGAAAATAGTAATAAAATATATAATTATTTTTAAGAGAAACAAAACACACACGTATAATTATTTAATATAACATATGTGATTTAAGTTAATTTTTAACTATTTGTAAATGGTAGTAAGTTTAAAACTTACATTCGCCTGCGGCGGTGGTTGTGGTCTCATTTGTTCGAGCAGAGGAAGTAGAGACAATGGTGGTCCAGGGTACAAAGAGTGACCACGTCTTGCCATCTCTTGCCTTCTTAAGTGTTCTTGCTGAAGTCTTTGCAATTCTAGTTCTGCTGACACTGCGCCTATGTTCTGTAAAAGAGAATGAGATGTTAAAAATGTAGATCTAGAAGAAGGTACCTACATCAATATTTAAGGATACTTATTAACCCACAACTACAATTTGTGAGGATAATATTAGTCTACTATTTTAACAAAAACAAGCAATTCTCCCATAAAACATTTGCAGTTAAGGAATATCGTATTTGTTCAACATAAATGGGGAATCTTTCTTCGCTGAATTTATCCATCACGATATATTGCTCGCTTAAGCGCCAACATGACAAAGAGAGCTAAGTTGTGTGCACAAATCAAGAGGGAGACACCCACTAAATCACCGTAAGTTTGCAATAAAGCGGAACAAAAAAGAAAACTCGGATTAATTGCCCAAGTCTCATGACGAATAACACAATATACATTTTATCGGCTCTTCATTAAGACAGTATTGAATTGTTAATGGTCTTTTGCGGCACAATATTACAAAGTGATGAAACTAAAAGTGCTCGGTGACTCGTATTTCCGGACGAAAAATTTCACCGTATATTATGAAAACGTATCGGAGACTACAAAAGACTTGCGCCGCGCTTAAAAGTATCTGTCGCGGTGTTTAAGTGATATATAGTTTGCGAGATAAAAGGAAAGAGCGCTAATGTAAAACAGAAGTGAATACTCAAATAAGCGTGACATAATCACGAAATAAAAAACGTTATAATAGGTATCCGATGTCGATACACGAAGGCCGGAGCGCCACTGGTAATCGACCAAGTTTTTCCATTCGCCAGACAAATTGCCGTCATAACCGAACGGATTAAACTTTTTATTAAAAACAACAAACCGAGCATAATGTATGGCTGTAATCGGCAAGGGACAGATGTTCCCGAATAACGTACGCGATTTATCTAATGTAAAAAGACTTTTATTTAATAGCTCCGCGGAGATGTCCTAGCGATTGGTGCTTATGTTTTATAGCCGACCGTCGTTTTGGCGTTTCGCTCGTATTTTGATAGTATTATTAATGTAAAAGGTGACATAAAAATTCGATTTTTGATGGAGGTGACCAGCTGCAATGTAACAATTTATTGTTGTTTTGGCGCAGGTACGACCGTCGTAAAAGAAAAATGTATGAACACAGGCGATGAATGATATCATTATGATGATTGGGTCAATGGTTGGCGTGCCAATAGAATCTGCTGGGCGTGATCTAACGATACGTGCTAAACGTACGCACCGATGTTCGATCAATAAAGATGGCCGGTGCTATAATTAACTTGGGTAAACATAAACCATCTGTCACTACGTCCTTGGCACTCTAACGGTACATTTCTTATAATAATGTCGCCGCTTATGAGATTACGCCCCACTTAATATTTCAAGACGATACAATAATACTTTGAGCTACCGATCAATCGTCATTAAGCTATTGTCAAATGCAACACAGGATCTTTGTGGTCGAGATGAAAAGAAGATTAGGTTTAAGCTTAGATCAAAAAAAAATATTTTAGTAAAAAATTGTAGTTGAAACTTACAAAGAGATCAGAGATGATGACCGGACATGCCATGACATAATTTATAAAGCCGGCGCCCATATCAAAATAGTAATTTTGTACTGTTTCAAAACATTAGAACAATTTTAATCCTAACGACCATAGCTTTTAGGTTGAAGTGTGGATAGAAGAAACGGATTTGGTGAAAATATATTGAAAGCTGTATAATGAAACGGACGTCACATTGACGTAAGAGATGCAAGATCTTGGGTGAAATCATAATATTTACTGTCACTAGTTGACACGTCCTCATTCCTAGATATATTATACTAGGTGGTATTCATTTAGATTTTGCGTAACTGGATTAATTGGGATAAAGTTTTTGTTTTAATTTTGTGATATGAATGAAACATTTTATGAAATGTTTTACATTTTATATAAGGAAGCAAAATACGGAGTAATAGTAGACATCACAAAGGATTTTAATATCGTGAACATTATTGTCTAGTATTATAGACGGTAGCAGGATGGCTTACAAATGTACAGTGTTTTCACACATTCTTAAGAGCTGACTGAGCACATCCAGAAATAGATGGCATTAGGAAGGTCAAAAACTTCGCCGAAGATTCCCATAATTAGGATACTTACTCGACCTTTACCTACATCAGGTGGTATGTGTAAGCAGCTATTCAGACAAAATGTTGTGAATGTGCAGATATAGATGTGGATTTTCTCTATTTTCGACCCTATATCTCTATCTGATTTATTGTTTATTTTGGGTGTTCTGTCATTACCCCTTGTTAGTAGGAGATGCGTTGATGTGTTGATAATTTGAATAAAGGAGGATAAAGGGATAACAATTGTTGATGGAGCGGGGCAGCACAAAGCGCAACGCAACGCGGTGAAGGCGGTGCACTGTACGATGACATATCAAAATGAATCGCTAATGCACTGACTACGCTATGGGATGAATAGAGTCCCCTTTACCATTATTTCAATGTTGTATTTGCATATAAATTTGCGTAAGAACCTACAAAAAGACACATCGTTTGTGAATTTCTGACGTTTTCTATCTATTATCAAATTTTACAGAAAGATAAAGTAGTCGATCAATATCAAAGTTTTTTTAGTGTTCGGAAGGCTAACCTAAGTTAACATTTTTGTTTGTTATATGGCATATAGTCCTAGAAAAGGTTTTGGCAAAAATCTGAAAGCTATATACTTTACCTATATAACTTTGATAATCAAAATATAGAATGATTTTTTTTTTCTTTAGTTATATGGATTTTACGAAGGCAATATCCTTTCTAAAATCTAAAAGAAAATAGCTGTCTGTCGTTATCTTGTGTTTTGATCCATTTTTATATCGAGATAGATGGGATTTTAAAAGTGAAGTAGGTACTAAATGTACGCAGGCAAGAATATATGTCCTATTGAATAATTTCTCTTGAATATCTGTGTTCTTTTTAATCAACCGACTTCAAACAAACAAAAAATTAGGAGTTGTAATGTTTGACTGATATATATTGTTTTTATGTATGTTCACCGATTTCTCCGTCAATTGTGGACCTATTATCAAAATTTTTTATTCGAGAGAATGCACTTTGTTCCAGTATAATAACACACACGTCTTTTTACCTGGCTGGCACCGGGATCAAAAATATTGTATATTATTGTCCTAATAAAGGAAGGTTAATAAATAACGGAATTATTTCTTACTTTTTAGTTCATTTTTTGTCTCTAACAAATTGCAATAGTTTTAAATTTACTACTCTACAGCTTTGATTAGTATTCTAAAATGCATTTTAATATCGAGAACAGATTGCACAATAATGCTTTGAATTAATTATTACATTCGCCAAGTTGCAGCATGACTTGTTTTTATCTCGTCGATGGATGGGGAGATTAGGTTTGATACCCGTGCATAAATGGATTCGTAATACTATAAATTTACCGCATTTTGTCTTGTTAATTTCCCATTTATATATTAGGTAGATGTTTGTGTTTTTAAGACGAAAATATATTCAGAAAGATTAGTTTTTAATCAACTACAAGAAATAATTACAACCGATTAGAATTTTTGGCTATTCATGTATGATTTTTTACGCTTTTAGTATCCAGACAAGAATTTATATTATTTTATGGTGGTAATTTAATTTATTTGAAAAGCAACACTGCAATGTCACAGATTAATAGAAAGTATAGGGTTAGATTCAGTCAAGTCCAGAAATCGAATCCATTTGAATCCGCGAGATATATACCTATAGAAACCTTTCTCTAGAATCTCTTTATCTATATGTGAAAACCGCATTAAAATTCGTTGGGTACTTAGTTTAAGAGATCTAAGCGTGGAAGGCCACTGTTTTACACTATGTATAAATATAATCAATTACTTGTTGTTTTTGTTGTTATTATAACAATAATTTCTAACTCTTAAAATGTAGGTATATAATTATGATAGAAAAACTAAATAACTAGCGATAATAAAGCTTTTTCAAACAGTCCTATCAATGGCACTAAATGCATAGTCTAATTGACAGGCACTTTGGGCACGACACCCGTAGTTGTAATGCGACACTCTGAGCGCAATCCTGCTGTGTTGCTGATAATAATATTACTGATTTTATATATAATATAATATGGAATTAAAATCTGAACGTTTAAATGTATAGGTAAATAGAAGAAAGCAGGTAAGTTACACCATTTATAACTTAACAATGCCTGGAACGATCTTTACGATCTTTGATTTCTTGGATTTGACAAATATCTCACCCCCTTTGGTGGTAGGGGACCTGTTCCCCGACTGGCTTACGACCAGCATGCGAATCCGACCGTCAAGAGTCTCTGACGCGTTCCGGCCGAGCGCATGTGGGCCAGATCTACCCCTCCCTCTCCCATCCCATTACTGCTGCGGTTCCAATGAACACTGAGTTTGTTGCTCAGCGTCCATTGAAACTGCAGCAGCCTTCTCTTCGCTACCCCTCCTCACTCTATCTTCGAGGTGGCAACACATCGACAAAACAAGAGATACCGTCTAGGTTTGTTGATGTCCATGGAAGATGATGGCCACTTTCCATCAGGTGCACCGCCTGCTCGTTTGTCCCTTATATATCAATAAAAAAACTTCGTCGAAGGAATATGTTTTTTTTTACCTAAATTAGCTAGGTTTAGTGGGCCAGCTAATTATAACTACAATACATCAATATGTTTACGATACATCAATACGTTAATAGTTTTGATAAAATAGATGTCAAAGAGGATATAAAAGGAAAGGAAATTTTCCAGCAACACGTACAGGACATTTCAAATATAAAATCCAAATGGAACTATTACATACCTTTGACAACCGCCAATTAAACTGTCAGACTGATCGTGCAACTTGTCCGCAAACAAGTCTGTGAGTCGCCACGGGAGTTCGTCTTTGTGAATGATTCGCGATTTTTAGTCCGATGTTATCTCGTGATTATGCGTTTGTGGTATTGTAAGGACTCCCCACGCTTAAAAGGGCTATAATATTATATTTGTCAGCAATAGAATTGAACACATTGATAATGTTGCTTATGTTTGTAATGTTTTTGATGTAATGTATGAGATAAAATAAAGTAGGGATTAAGTTTGGAAAACTTTTGTATTGAAGTCTGATGAATTGATGGTGAAAACAATAGTAGACTTCTGTTCAGTTTATTTGCTACAGTTTGTGAAATACGATTAGAGATTCATCGCACATCTGATATGCACTGTTACTCATATACCTATAGCTAAAACCTATTAGTGTATGTATCGATTTAGATGATTTTGTCGTAAAATTATATCTCAAGGGTAGTTTTAATTTCATTGGAAAGTAATCTTCTCAAAATTAGTTACTAGAAATCTACTAATCGCAGTCAAACAAGCAATAAAATACTTACAAATATTAATAATAATTATATCGCTGAAAGATATCGAAGAAGCAGAATCTATTGAAAAATAAAAATTTTTAATAAAAATATTTGTTGATTGTAGGCTAAGGTTTACCAGATTCAAAGCCTTAATAAAAATTAATTCATGATGTGAATAAGAAAAGCTGAAACATAATAATTAAATAAGTTTTATCTTTTTGAGATCTATACAGTACAGTTGTGTCTACAGTTGTTTTTTTTTTAAATAAATTAGTTTAACTAGTCCGGTTACCCATATAATTTTTGTATTCAATTTATATTTCCAAAAATGATTAAAGACACCAAAAACAAAATTAAAACAATGGTAATTCATAGAATAATGTATCAAAAAAGCTCTTAAAAAACTCGAATAAAATAAAAACTCCATTTCTATTGATCAATGAGCATTATTGAGCGTTTGAAGTATTTTTGCTATACAAAAGTCATTGGCACGTGTCGGGCGCCACGCCGCACGTCGTGTGGCAAAATCACCGCTAATTTAAAATAACCACACCCGGTAGGGGGTTTCCCGGTTTTGAATGGCACAAAACTATAGAATTGCCTTCTCTCTAAAGAACTTAATTTGTAAATAGACAGAAATTTTTGTCTTCATTGGGATTTAAATGTTAATTTTGTTTGCAATTGTTTGTTACTCGAAATATACAAATCTAAACGTCGTAAAAATTCAGGAGGATTCAGGGGGCGATGATGGTTTACAGGGGGTCTACGGAAAAGAAAAAATAATCCACGGTCTATCCAAATAGTAGTCTATTAAGTCAGGACATATTTTCAAAATTGAAGTAGATATAACAGTTAGTAGAATCTTTTTTGGCTTCGAAATTGTATATATGAGGACGAAGTAGTCTATCTAAGTCGGATCAAATATGATGTATATTTTTAAGGGCATTTTAATGATGATACTGTCATAGTTATGTAGTTTTTCTTCACTACTGTTATTTCCTGTCTGAGTTATAACACTCCCTGACCCCTGATTTCTTGTCTGTTTTGATTGTTAGCACTTTTAAAATAACAAGGTCGCTGTAATAAGGCTCTTGATATTTAGAATAAAATCTAGAGAAGGGTTTTTTTAGACAAAACCCTCCGATAGAATGGCTTGCTTGACGCAGTTGATAATTTTTTTTATAATTAAACAGTCCTTCTACTATGTTTTCAGATATAATCTAATCACTTAGAGAAAGTAGAATTTTAAAATTCATTTTATTCAAATCACAAGTTACAGGAGTTTTGCTTTAATAGTTGAAGATGCTGAACAGATGTAAACTGCGACTTTGTTTTATCTATAGATAAAGGTAAGGACGTCACATCCTACACAGCGATTATTTCTAAGTAAATTTTATAGCTTCCTTTGTCTGTAAACTTTATAGTGCAGTAAATCAACAATTAAGACGTTGCCACATCACACGGTTTCAAGCGACAGTTTCATCATAATTGACTAAAACAATTTTAGTTGTACGTCTTTGTCGAACTATTGCTTTATTAAAAACGATATTGTCTTCATATTTGTATTCAAATCTATAGTATAAATTGGTCAACTTTGTATGGTAAAAGTCCAAAATTTTCCACCAACCACTCGTTAAATGTTAGGTTTCATCCTAGACACAGATTAGGAAACACATAAACTAAGAGCTAAACTAAGGGCCAGTTTAACTACCGTAGTTCCTTAGATGTTATAGTAAAACCAAATCTTATACTGAATAGTAAAAGTTCAATACATTTTGAAAGTACAGTGCACTTCGACTTTACCATATACCTACTCTATAAATCTTACTTAAGTTTTATTCCAAAGACACGAATCTCTAAAACTAAAGCAACTGTCGTGAATCTTTAGATTTTCTATAAAAATCAAATATTTTAACGAATAGAACGAACTCAATGAAGATCTTAGACATTTTCCATTAACTGTTGTTAACTGTTCTTAGAATTTACCGTAACTCCAGCTTTTTCGGTAACATAATACATGTTTTTCATTAAATACCCTTATATAAAATTAGCGATGATGCAAAAAGTAAATATAAACAAGCCTATTAGTTGAAAAAACGTAGCAGAGCGTATCAGGTTGAATAAATAAAGAGACGATAAACAAAAGCAACCCCGAAGCTAAGGGACGCCATCCCCCACCCCAATCCCCCAAGACGGGGGGTTGGTTTTTACCAGCCCGGATGCTCGTCCCACTTCAGCTTTTCTTTTATTCTGTACTCTTATGTTTATTTTTGTTTTCCGTTAGACAGCGGAAATAATATCGCTGGCTTTTGTATGGACTTGGTTAGTGGAAATGTTCGCTTAGGTAATTTATTTATATAAAATGTTGAGAAAATCTACACAACACTTATAATCTTAATTGTGAATCTTACACTAATATTATAAACTAGTCGACCCGCCCGACTTCGTCCGCGTGATGCTCCGCTCCTATTGGTCTTAGCGTGATAATATATAGTCTATAACCTTCCTCGATAAATGGGCTATCTAACATTGAAAGAATTTATCGAATCGGACCAGTAGCTCCTGAGATTCAAGCAAACAAACAAACTCTTCATCTTTATATAATAGTAGGTATAGATATAGAAGTATAGATGTGAAAGTTTGTAAGTTTGGATATACCTATATTATTACTCAATCACGCAACGGCTGAACGTATTTAAATAAACTTTGGCACTCAATACCTTAAAACCTGGATTAACGAATAGGCTACTTTTGTTCCCAGAAATAAGAATTGCATGCGAAGTCGGGCGGGTCGACTAGTTTATGTTAAATATTAATTTGTTAAAAATAAATGTCTCAATAGATAAGCTGAGTCACCGTTTCAAATAAGTTTAGGAGATAATGTTTACATTAAAAATAAACTATGACATTCCGCTTAAATTTATTTATATATTTAAAACTCATTATTATATTAAAATAGGTTAAAACACTCTGAGTTTGACTTGTCAACATCAAATTTAAATTTTTTTACCCAACTATTAGATACTTAATAACCAAAAAAAATTGTTTATAAAACAAAATTTACTCTCATAGGAATTATCTGCATTTTTTCCGCCATTTTGTTTTACCAATCAGGTTCTTCGAAACGTAATTATTTATCAGCGTAAAAAGCGGAAAGAAAACTTTATAAGTCAAAAAGGAGTTTTTTTAATTATTTTTGACTGGTGTTAAGTATGTTAAATAATAAAAAAGGCAAAACAAAAATGTTTTATCTTATAATTAATAAGTTTAAATGAATTAAAATCCACAATATTCTTTCTATTTTGAAGATGTTGTGGGCGATGGAGTCGGTGTAAGAGTCATTATGCGTCTGCATTCAATCTTACAATTTACCTCGTTTTTAAACAAACCGACCTCGCCATAATAAAATCGCTAAACAAGAACATTTATTTATACATATAATAAAAGTGTAAATGATCTGAACATATCTAAGAAACTTGACGTGAAGGCTCAAACAATAATTTTCAAAATTTTTGTTTGTCTATATAGGTTTGTGCGTGCATTATACAAAAACTACTGCACAGAATTGGATACTATTATTACAATAGTATTGTTGCTGATTTAAATTAAAATAGAGCCTTTGTTTAATTTAAATTGGATGTCAGAAAAAATAGTTATTCTCAAAGTTAGGGCGGGAACAAAATAATTTTACCACAAGGAATTACAATTCCACTGACTTTTGTAGTGTTGAATTCTAAAAATTAATTCCGCTAGGGGTTCGTAACGCAATTCCATGAAATCCTAATGTAATTGTTCTTGAAATACTGATATCTATAAACGCAATCTTTCTATAAATTTTTAATTAAGGCCACTCCTAATAATTACTATCAAAAAAAGTAACCTTCAACGCCTCAGCAAATCGCTTTTAACGAATGGCAACACTACGTTCTGGCACCAAAACGTGCCAAATTTTTGCCGATATTGTGTTATCCTGTTTCTATTAAAGTGTTTCGTAATTGTATCAATGAGTCATATACCAAAGATATACCATATACCAGTGGTATATAATACCTACAATTTTTTCTTGTTTTAGAAAAAATATAACAAATCCTATTTTTTATTAACTACATCTAAAATAAGGAAGCTAATAAAAGTTACGAGATAAATTATTTATTTAAAATAAAATTACAAGCCAAATATGATTTTAATTCATATTTTTCTTTAGTCTAGTTTAGCAAAAAAACGTCGCTTCCCCTATTTGTAGATCTTTTAAACTATGCTACAGATTTTAATGCGGTTTTCACCAATAGACAAAGTGATTTAATAGGGAGGTTTATATATAAAATACATGCTTATTATAGGAGACAAAACCGTGTGAAGAAAGTACTGAAATGACTTAACCTTTTTCTCAATATGGAGGTGAAGGACAAAAAATATATAAAAGCGGAAAATGCAGTAAAACCACAATTTTACGTCTGATTATAACCCTCGTGAACATAAAACTAAGATTTTCCCGCTTTGTCCATCAATGGCTTCGACAAAAGTGCGAAACCTGTAAAAGAAAAGATTAATAAAGCTTAGCGCACACTGACGCAACACCTGCCCTTTGTCGCTAATGGACGCGGCCGCTTAATCTCTTGGGAAATGGACGGAACAAGGGAAAAATAGTGTGGTTATAATTTATAACCAACTTTGGAAAAAAGAATTCAAAACTAATCGACCTGCCCCGGCTTCGTCTGGGTGCAATTTATTTTAATTTTCTACATATATAACTCAGAGAAAAATAATAAAGCGAAGGGGGTGATATTGAACAAACTATTGGGTAAACGCAACGTAGGTACTGCTACTGAACCGATAAATAACTAAACATTATGATCTCTTACAGTTACGAGAGGAACCTAAGCAGTACCCTGGACTTGCGAGTAAGGTGTAGGTTTAAGGGTTGCCCTTCATTCAATTGAAACACTCACCTTCACAGCCCAGGAAAAAAAGCTTTAAGTTTAAACCTAAGGTTAGGTTAACCTAAGCTTAACTTACGCGCCGACATATATATGACAAACTTAAACGGTCACACAGCTCAACATTACTTTCATCTCCTATTTCAAGCCCTTTAAGCCTATTTTACGCGATTAAAGTTAGCCTATGTCCTTTCCCAAGCTTTTGTCTATCTCTGTACCAAATTTCATCACAATTGGAAGCGTAACAAAGAGCCATAGTTACTTTCGCATTTATATTATTAGTTGGGATTAGGCTGAAATCAAGTGTTATAGTCAATCAATCTAAGAATCTTCAATGGTTTCTATTTATCAATTTTTAACAAACATACAAACTTTCATATTTATTACATAAGTAGGATTTAAATAAAAATATTGCATTGCTAATTTTTCATAAAATTCTGAACATCCACAAAAGGAGATCTGCTGCATTTCGTTACATCTTAGGCTCGTTAGGGGCTTAGGGCATCTAACTCGCTTTTTACCCGAATAACTCGCTTGTTACTCTCATCCGGCCGGTTAACTCAGCCTCCTCCAATTACAGTTCAAACTGTCTGGAATCTCAACTTTTAATTTTTACCATTCCATCCCGGAAAAATTCTTTATGTTACATAAATGTTTAGTTACGAATACATTTCAATTTTCCGACGGAAATGACGTAAACACTGTAGGGTACACAACCAAACTACGAAAAGTATATTAATATTAAGTATTAATATACATTACACCAGAACCTGAGCAATGCCTGAGGATTATAACCCAGGTACAGGTTTACAGGGCCTTTACCTAACAGTAATAAAATAATAAATAATGAGTAATGGCATGCTGATAAGGGGAACAGTCTGCACTAATTACACTGTGTAACTAGGAAAATCAAAATGAAATTACTTGTCTTACTACCCAATCAAAAGCTATTAAGTGTTACAAACAAGAAAGCTTTAGTAGGAATGATGTGACAATGATAGTTTTACAGTTTCAAATATTCAAATATATAATAAAATATTAGCGCTAGAAATCCTGATTATAGCTTATGCTTAACTTATATTTATAAATAATTCTAATATCAGAGTAATAATTGTCAATCAACAACGATATTATAATCTATAGCGTTGTTTATGAATATGAAAGTTTGGTTTGTAGATTGATACATGACAAGTGTCTGTCTTCAGCTGTAGTAAGAGGTTTCGGATAAATCGACTCCATTTAATTTTCAAAAAATAAATAGTGTAAAATAAAAAAAATATTTTGTGATACTATACTTGAGAGATTTACTAGCTATTCAATAGTTTTACTAATCTTAGCCTTCTTCTGGCTCCATCTTCAGATTAATTCCAAAGTACTTAATGATAATATTGTCATCCATACTACATTATACAAGCAAAGTTCATTTCAATCCGATGATTCCAAAATATAAACATACAAAAACGATTAATATTGTGTAAAATATGATTGTAATTAGAGAAAGCTTACGAAAGACAAGAAGAAAAGCTCAAACTCAGCTGAAACGATTAAATAATTACAATAATAATGAATCTATAAAAAGAGGCGTCAATCGTCGATACCACGTGCGTGTATTTACAAAGATATTAACCTTTCAGGCAACAATGTGCGGTCAAACGTAAATATTTATTTCCTCACAATCTGATTGAGACGAACTAAGAGATAGACTATCAGTTGAAAAACCGAAAACCCGGCACTTGGTTAAAATAAACACGTTTTGTGATGTACAGACGGGCATTACAATAAATGTACGGGCATCGAGCACTTAATAAAATAACAAACAGAGATCGCTGTTCAGTGTTAAACGCGGATCTAAATACTTTTCTATCTAAACATTCGCATTGTCTATTCAACAAACGCTCATACAGAAATACTCGGAAAATACGTCAGATACTTAAGATTGGACTAGAAACTACTGTATTTTGTGTCTAATTTAATAATTCCGAAAAAAATAATTACACAAAATATGCTTCTAAGAAGTTGACGATGCCAAATGAGAACAAACAAAAAAGTAACAATTAAAAGCTTTTATCAAACCTCAATCCGCCAAAGATAACATAAAATATAACACTAAATTAAGTTAATTGTAAAACCAAAAAGGAAATAAACAACTGAGGAATACGAATCAAGAAATTTGTAAAAAGAGTAGCAAATGTGTTACATAAAAAGCTCTGAATCTTGTATCGCAACTATAGAGTCATTAAATACGAAAAATATCGTTGAAAGCTAACGAACGGAACCGCAAATGTATCCTCATTTCATGAATGTACGTACTTAATCTCATTAAGTACGGATAAACAATATCACAATGCTGCAACAGTGTCTCCAAATTTAATACCCAATAAAAATGGAGATTTGTTTATTTTTATACCTCTTAAGGATATTGGGAGTGTCACAGTTTAAAAAATTAAATACAAGCTTTAACTACTTATGATAAGAGAATAATTAGCCTAAATTCGACTGTACTACCATTAACTATTTATCAGTTCCAGTCCCTTTATCCGTATGTGAAAACCTGCTGAAATAACTAGTCAGCCATCTTGGATGATCCGCCATATTGTATTAAAGGTAGATCTTTTTAATATTTGTATTATTCCCAGCAAACTTTAATACCTTAGCTGTCCCACCACCTTAGGCCGTCAGCCGTATTTGACTTAAAATTGAGACCATGTATTGTCATGAAATCTAAACGTGTTTGCAAAATTTTATAAACATAATATACAATCAGATATTGCAAGTTAAATAAAAGCTTGTAAAAAATAACCCCTTTCTTCCGTCCGCACGGATTTTAATAACAACATCTTCGCTTCTTTATTCGTTCTTTTGAAATCTCTTTAAAGTTGAAGCAAGTTTATTACTAGTCAGATCAGGAATTCCAATCTTACATCCTGAGTTGACGTTCTTTGATGTAACCGTCGTTATGTGGCGAGTGGATTGGGTCGTTATTGAGAAGATATTTAGGTCGTATTTTGAATAAATTGCCTCTGATATCCACCTTTTCAAGCGGCGGCTGCGTAACTGAATTTGCACCGCAATGGCAGATCCATTGTGGATCATTAATACCGGATTCTATGGAACTCGATTGAAAAGTTACAATGTTATTTACCAGATATACGCTTTGAAGATAAACAGTTAATTTTAGATTATAATAACCAAATATTGTCTGTTCAAATAACATTTGTAATGGAATATCCATGATAGGTTTATTAATTTTTCTTTGTTTGCTGTTGATTTCAGTTTAAATTATTTGGAAACTAGTCTATTTATTATGATTTTATTTTGACTGCACATCAACTAGATATAGTTTTTAATCAGTTATGACTTCAAAAAAAAAAATTGATTCTAAATTCTACTTTATAGATATTATTGAGATCAGTCTTTTCTTCGAAGATATAATAGGAAATTCTTAAAATTAATGAAATATGAAGTGTATAGGTATTCCTTATTTACCTATTATTTTATTGAAATAGTAGATTCAGGACAGTCCAAATGAAGTAATTTTTTGGTTACAATTTTCTTATTTTGAGAGAAAATCTTTTTACAGTCTTATACGTTCAATATTCAGGCTTAAAACTTGTTTTATTTTATACTAATTATTTTAGTTTTCAATCGACATTTAAAAATATTAAAATGAGGTTCTCAGTACAGTTGTTTTTTTTTTCATTTATTTTTATTGTCTTGAAAATGTTTCTTTTTTTGTATGTGGCTGCATTCTAGCAAATTCTTCTACTAACATTCTGTAAAATTAAGACAAAAAGCTTTCCAAGTAGGTCATACAGCAGTCTGTGGGTCTGTACATAAAGTTGTCTATTTGAATGGATCAGTAAAGCATGTCATAGGCAATGCTTTATGTGTGATCATTGTGTTTGCCTCTCCGACCGTATTGCGTATGCGGATAAAGGATCAATGGATGTACAAAGTTTACCTGTTAAGGTTATTTGTGTATTCTATACGTATTTTGTAACTTCAACTAGTATTATTTATCTTATACACTTATCGATGTAAGATCTCTCTCAAAGCTGGAATAACAGTTTTTTCATATATATCCTGTTGTATTTATCCTTGTCGGACAAGACGAAAGCAGTTCATTTAGTCGGGAAAGAAAAGTCATTCTGTACTCGGTTAAATTTTGATTTTTTCTAAGTAATTTCGAATATGTAATAGAAGTTTTCATTTAACAAAGCAAATATATTTTGCGGATCCTTATTAAAATTATAATAAGACATGCATACCTAAAATCAAAACTGAACAACAATATCTTTCCACAGGTAACCTATTTGAAATATAAACAATAAGTTTGCAAACTACAGGTATCTGTAACTTGAAATTGTCTGTAATAAATCACCTTAAAGTGTCAATTTCGGTTGTAAAATTGTTGCGAATGTTGATCATAAAATATGGCGTAAATCAGGGAGATAATTAATTGAAATTGAAGTACCAGTTAAAATCAGATAGCGGAGTATAAACAAAGTTTTTATTATACATACACCTTTAAATAAAAAAGAGCTTTTACCTGCTGTTTTGTAAACTTAATTTTATATTAATTACATATTATTATTTGCAAACGAAAATTATAACTAAGACTTCTAAATATAAAACATTAGGATGTAAGAAAAACCTACTGAATTTCTGTGTATCCTTTTGTGGACATAATACTATGGACTGTTTTAGCGCTTTAAATTGACATAAGAGCACAAAAGTGGGATCAAATTTTTGAAAACAGTTATTTGTCATAACTTTAGATAACTGGATAGTTGTTCATTGTAAGCCGCGTTTCCCGATAATCAGGCCCTTATAGCGACTACTGCAAATTCAATAGGTATTAGAAGTATACTTAGATAGCTTCGACTATACATCTTTTTTTCATAAGATTACTAGTATTCCTTAACCCCTCAAAGTAAGGTTAATGCTTGTGTTAGGAGGGAGTCATGTCAGTAGTCCAATGACTGGTATGGTCTGATGGATTGGACACAATGATGAGAGGATTCATCTACTAAGATTATTAGGTAACAGGCTTAGGGCTTATAAATCTTTTTAAAAACTATAAACAGGTTAAAAAGGTAATATAAATACTTAGTAATATATTTATTCAACCGTATTTAGATACTCTATTTTTCGTGATATTATGAAAACCAGTCGTCCATATTAATAACACGCATAATTGCACTAACTAGCCTATCAAAAGTTAGCTAAAGTGTTTCTAGTTAACATCAAGTACAAATACATATTTTGAATATGGGTACGTAAACAAATATCAGTCTAATTTTAATTAACGCATAATTGTCCACAAATTCTCTCAAAATTATATAGAAAAATCTTTTCTAAGACAAATACGTTATTCTTTTACATCAAAAGAAAATGTCAATACAGTGATCTTATAATAACGTTTATAATGGGTCTCGAAAAAATATCCCAAATTAATTTTCCCCGATTCCTTTACAAAAGAAGCTATCTCTTTGATAGACTTTTTCAATAATTTTATGCAAGTGGACAGCGGGTAGGGTAGGGGTAGTGGGGTACTCGAGGGTTCTTTTAATCTTTAAGTAATTTCCTTTATACAAATAAGGTATTTGTGGGGTTACTTGCTACATATTAATTAGGAAGAAAACTTGCAGTATTAGTTATTGTAGCTATAACCATGATCATATCATTAAAATGAACTTAATTATACATTAATATTATTAACACGATGTACATGATTATGTTCATTGGTTTATTGATTTGTCCTCTTCTCTCTCTTATTGTTAGAAATAATTTCAAAAGACAGCATCTAAAAATATTGCCTATTATAGCAAATTCATTTATAAGCAATGATAAAAATTTTACAAATATATTTTCTACTTTTTCTGCTTCTGTTTTTAGATTTGAATATTATAACGATAAGAAGTAATAGAGAATCTATAAGTTTAACTAAAAATGATGATCAGAAAATGAGAAGAAAGTAAGTAAGTATAAGTTTAACTAAATATGATGAAAAGAAAAATGAGAGATCTAAGCGTAAAGTAGTAATTACAACTTAATAGGGCGTTTCTACGAAATTATAATCAAATATAACTATTAAGTAATTTGTCTGATTTTATAGAGTACCTAGGTGATCCACTAAAAGATAGTTGATGTTGATTGGTAAGTCTCTAGTTAACAAAAATAATAGTTTAAAAAAACTAAAAACACGCTTTTTATTATAGAAAACCAAACTAAAAAATAGAAAATAAATTTTAATAAATTTAAAATAAGAATAGTGTTAAAAATTTCAATAAATATAAATTAATAATAGTGTAAATAAAAAAAATGTATTTTATTTAAAAAACGCGTGGGGTGCAACGTGTCAATAGTTATAAATATCTTATTGACAGATATGAGTAGAGTGATTATCATTTTGATAATATCTTAAAAAGCACCCCACGCTTTTTTTTAAATAAAATACATTTTTTTTATTTACACTATTATTAATTTATATTTATTGAAATTTTTAACACTATTCTTATTTTAAATTTATTAAAATTTATTTTCTATTTTTTAGTTTGGTTTTCTATAATAAAAAGCGTGTTTTTAGTTTTTTTAAACTATTATTTATTTTTTACTTTTTAGTTTGATTTATTTATAAAAGCGTGATTTTTTTTTAGTTTTTTTTTTAAACTAAAAAAAATCACGCTTGAGAAACGGTTACCAGAACCAAGGAAGGCCGCAGGCGCGCAAATTACCCACGGAGAGTTACATACTGACATACTGACATACAAGTGAAGCTAATAAAAAGCGTGTAATAAATAAAAACAAATGCTTCAAAACCAAAAAATATTCAATATGAATGCCTAATAAAGATCTTAACATCACCATAGTTATTAGTTACATACACTTTGATATGATATGAATTAAAGCAAAAAATTATGTTAATATGTAACATTATACCGATAAAATAAAATCCAATCCAAACCAAATATGTCAATAAAGAAGACTTTCTTATACTTTAATAAACACCTAAATATCTTGAAATTACGTTTGGTTGACAGAAACAAAATATAAACATGGCAACCTAATTTGCAGTTACTTATCGGTACAATCAGTTTTTCGTTCTCGCGTTTTGATTCAAGGAACGATTATGTACTGAAGGCTAATAATGTGACCATTTTATGATGGTCTCTTGTGTAACGTGATGCTTTTAAGGCATCTTAAACAACCACGTAACGTGCGACGGAAAAGTCTTAATACAAAATTTATCTTTTATAAGGTTTATATCTTGGAAACGGCTCTAACAATTAGGATGAAATTTGGTATTTGAAAAGCGTTTATTTAATAACTGTCTTTTCAATGAAAAAATATTTTTTTATAATAACGTTATTTTTTTTGTGTATTACCTACCCGCTGAAGAACATTTGATATCGATAGGCATTTAACTTTTTTCTGAAATTATAGTAGACTAAAAAAAGTCTTCACGTATTAGAATTGTACTGTGTTCGAAAAGCGATCAAAGGTCATTTTTAATATTCCAATTAAAATAATAGCTTCTTTTAATAACTATGAAAAATATGAGTATAATTTTAGAAATTATCAGATTAGTATTTTAATATGAGTATATCATTAAGAATGGGATAATCGTAGAACTTTTTCCGCATATCTTATTGTCATATTTTAATGATATGGATTATTCTAGACGTTTAATTAAACTATTATGTGATTAAGTCATTTTTATAATAATAAAACAAATAACATTATCTTTGAAAATAATTTACAAACATTAATATAATCAATGTGATTTTAAAGTCAAAAGAAAATACCTAGAACCAAGAATTAGAAATCCAAACCCAACTATTTATCCCTTTCTCTTGCTATCTTTCTTTTCTTGTCTAGGTATCAGGTACAAATTAGTCAATGTCTTAGTTCATTTTTCATTCTGTATTTTTTTGTAGGTATGCTACTCATATTTAAGAGCCAAAATCAAATAATCGTTGAAAATTTTAAAATATGTTTGCAATGATGATGACAAGAAGCGACGACGACTATTTCTACTTATTTGTGCATAAACCCTTACAATTTGAACAGAAAGACATCAGAGGCCTAAGTTCTCGTCTTTAAATTCAAAACAAGCAGAGCAATGTAAACAGACAATCAGTACCGATTTTAAAGATGAAATTGGAATTTACCAACAAGGGTGGCGTGGCCGTGGGGGTAATTTGACAAACGCTTTGAATCGACTTTTGAGCCGATTTGTATTTGAATACGAAATTAATAAATATAATATGTATTTATGTGTTTATTTTGTTCAGTCTTTAGAAATTCTGATGCGAAATCTCTCTTGTATCCAAGAAATGGAATTATTTGTAATGAGGAGAAAATTTAATACTATTACGTTTCAAATTAGGCGCCATCTACCTATTGAATAATAACGAGTTGCGAAATATTGTGTCAATCTTGCAACTCTTTGTCAGAACAGACACAATAATTTAATTTGTAAAGTCAGATTTTACTTTGCAAAAAGTTCTGTATAAACATGTAGCAAGTTTTATTTTAAAAAATTGTCAAAAAGAAAATTATAATTATTTAAACGCTTTCCGTCAGTAGCTTCAATATCAAAATGGTATTCAAAGCAATGCTGAAAAATTATAAGTATAACATAAGATACTTAATACTGAAAATATTATAGAATTTGTTTGGCTAATTTTATTAAACACGTTGTTACTAAAATACTGTTATAATTCACAAAATTTTGAAATTTAATATAAAAATTAACAAATATGGGGGTTAAATTTCATATACCTCTCTAAATATAAGAGTTAAAACAGTATAATAGTGGTAGGTAAACGAAAAGATTCAAATGTTACCTGCTTTGTTAATTTTGAGTTTGTCAAAGGAGTTTATAACTCAAACGCATTTTTCTCAAAATTTAATAACCTATGAAACAAAACGTTATCCAAATCAATACTGCAAATATTTTCTTTGGTAAATTTTAGTAAACAGGTTTGTACAAAAATCTAGTCCCTTTACATAATTTAACAAGATTCTGAAATGTTATATGAAAATTCTCAAACAGGGCGCTTATATTTCATGTAGCCATAAATATAAGGGTTAAAACAGAACATCATTTAACTCAAGGGTAGGTAATGTGGGTAGGTAAATGAAAAGAATCGGTAGCTAACAACGCCCTCGCTTTGAGACTCAAATGTAATCTGTTTTGTTAATTTCGAGTTTGTCGGCGTTTTTCATCCCGGACACTTGTTTATTTAAACCGGGGATGATTTAAACCTTGTCTTTTTGAATGGATTATGTTGTAACGCAACTGTTCTTAATACTTTAGGCACTAAAACATCATTTATTTTTTTTAAATATCAAAAAAATGCAAGCTTTTGATTGAACTGAAATTATATTCTAGAGTTATACGATTCGATTAAATTGAACGTTATATGGTGGATTCGTGAATCATCGATCCCAACTTTTTAATAATTTTGGTATCTGTAAACACCTAAAAAAATGACATATTTTGAGGAAATTGTTTTGAGAAAGAACAAAATATTCATTTTCTAGCGTAGAAGATTGAATCATTGTATCCATTTAGTGCTAAATATTCATATAAAACGATTTTTTCATGATCAAAAAATCGATTCTTCGTTTCAGTAATTCATCACTAATTTCTTTTACATACACGTTTAGTTTGGACAACAATATGACTTTCAAAGATGGCGGATCAATTTTAACTGCACTCCCGTGTTATTGGTATCAAACGAAAGCGTTTTGTGAGAAAACGAATTGCAAAGATATGCTGCTTGGTCGCCATGATGCGAGAAATTTTGTTGATGGTTTGCAACAAAGGTGTCTATATCATTCGCACTGAGATTTATTGTATAGTGTCTTGTTATCATGACAAAGTTTTAACAAAACTTATTATCGCCCAAAAGACATTACCCTATTTTCAACTGAGTCGGGTAAAAATTAACTCATTATTAGGGCCCCAGCTTATTTGAATAAGCCCAAATTGTCAAAGAGATCCAAACAAAGACGTTACCATTTGCCCCTGTGTAATGAAATCGGCTAATATGGTTGACGGTACCCCTGATTTAAGCCCCTTATTAATAGACACGTTGTTTTTGCACTCATTTTTATATAAATAATAAGCAGCTTAAATTTTGTATTGCTATGACAGTGCTAGTCTTTTTAATATGCTAGTTAGGTCACCCTTTATTAAGTTTCTTTAAAAATTTAATACTTTAAGTATATAATAATTTAATGTGTTTGAATAAAATGTAACTTATAACTTAATCATTCTGTGCCAGCCAAATTAGTAATTTCATGTGTATAAATAAAACTCCGCTACAACGTATTTTTAAGTTCATTTAATAATGCTCCTTTTTCTTGTAATTTTCTAACATTCTATACGCTTCAACATTTACACAAGTTCCGCCACCATTAAATCAATCAACCTCTGATATCTAGTGTTTAAAACGTTGATGTCTTCTCGGAAGGACTGAGTTCGATCCTGATGTGTTTTAAGAAATTAAATATCACTTAATTTAATGGTGAAGGAAAACATCGTGAGGAAACCTGCACTCCTGAGTTCTCCATGTTCTCAAAGGTGTGTGAAGTCTGCCAACCCGCACTGGGGCTTATTTTTACGAGGAGACCCGGCTCAGCAGTGAGCCATTAAAGGGTGATGACTATAAATACAACTATTAATACATATACTTTATTACAATATACCTACAAATTATGTACAAAATCCGTCCTTATTTCGGAATAACAAGTGAAACTCCCATTTATCATCTCTGGCGGGAAGACTTAGCTTGACAGGTTACGCTGTGAAGAAGGTAAATTGTTTGTAACATCAATATAAAAATATCGTATAAATACGTTTATGTTGAAAACCATTCCGACGCGTAGTTTAACTGGGTAAACAGACAGACAGAAAAATAGACTTTGTACTATAGGAGTATAGAGGATATGTAGATATGATTTTGGTGCCCGTGGGTCCCCAAATTTTTCCGAAGACAAGTTTAAAGGAGTCCACATTAGCGGAATAAATAATTTAATTAAGGATCTATGAGAGAGGTAAGAAAGGGCCCATGTTCCAGATTCACTATAGTGTATTTTATTTTTATATAGGTTTTCTTCCTTTTTCTGATCTTCAAAGTTCTACAAGTACTTCCTTATATGAAGGTAATAATAGAAAGTAGGGGGTCTATCTACAAGCGTATGGTGTATGGATCATTTAAGTTTTGGGAACCTCTGATTCAGCCCAAAAACCCTTTTTGCATCTACCTAGTTAAAAAAATGATAGTTAACAAATCATCAATCCCAATCAATCCACAATCAACCCCAACGTGAGAAAAATCAAACAAAACACCGGACCGCGCAATTGGCCACAAAGGGTCCCCTTTTTAAACCATTTTTGTTCCCCGACCCCCACGTCATGACGCTTTCCTGTCATTAGCGACCCGCAAGTCATCCAGCCTCGATTTGTCTGTCTTATCTGTGATTTTTTTGACGCCACCACACGCCACCGTATACAATATGCGAATTTTTTACTGGTAATGTGAAGAAATGAGATAAGCTGTGAAAGAGATTGCTGGTGTGGCGGTTTTATATCTTAATTCATAATAAATTAAAGATCATACATTTTTAAGCTTTAGCGAAAGTTTTTAAAACTTTATAAAATTACCTACTGAAGATTAATACGATCATTAATTAAAATCGATTCGTTGAGATGTAAAACACATTTGCAACATTTTTTTCGTAAATTTTTGAAATACAAATATAAATTTCTGAAAAAAGTTTGAAATACAATTTAAACTCCATTAAACGACCAAGATTTAACGTTGTAAATTTATGTAACCTTGCAATTACATGAAAGTGATTAAACAATAGTTGTTGTTTTTTTCTCTGTCCATTTAACAACAATTCCTAATATCGCCATAAAGTATTACAGTTTAAGTTTCGTTACATAGCGATGGCTTCTTGTGGTAACGGATCTGTTTCCAGAAAGAAATGTGGGCCAGACTTACCCTTTCTTCTTCTCCTTCTGGCTTTGGGTCTCTGAAACTGCAGCTTTCTTCTCATTTACCCACCTTACTCAAAAAAAAATAAGGTATTAACAAACCGAGTAGTGGACATCTTCATTTACTTACTGCCATACAAAAATTGAAATTGCCCTGAATATGAATTTCAAATTACCACAGTAATTACTAACAAACAATATTCGTATGTAGATGTACAAAAACAAAACATCACAATACAAGTCTCGTGAGTCGATTCCATTATACAGGAAAGGCAAGGGTAAACACGGGCACTAAAAAGCACGAGTGGGCTCAAAATGGCACGCGTCGCGGACCACAACAAACGCACAGAACGACAATCGGAATAATTTTAATTAGAGAAAAATTGCACGAAATGCGCATAGAGGGAGCGTTAGCAAAATTTAAAAATTTTGGGTGACGTTTACAATCTGCATACAAGTTTATGATAGTTCTGATCTTGTCGAAAGAGGTCAAATTTTGTTATTTGACGTCATGACGAAAAAAATGGACTCAGTCAACCTTAATGTTTACAACTTTATGTCGATGTATCAACAGACAATTTCATTTGACCTACCCTCATTTTAATATTTAAGGACGAGTCGGTCAGAGTTGCTAACTATCATATATATTCAGTGTGTATAAGAGTGTTGCCAGTGTTGTAGTGCAGAAACTTCTATACTAAACAAATAATTGTATTATGATCTATCAAGATGTATTTTAAAAATAACCCACTGACTTATTAAGTTCGATATCTTAATGGCCGTTTGACCAGTGATTGGATAAAGTGAATATTAACTATAATAATAGTGGTGTAATTCTTTTTGAGGATCACATATGTCCTCATATTACATGCACGCAGCTCCTGGTACAAAAGTCCCAGGAACTGTGCCGTCTATATAATAATATGCAGCTTAAAAATACAGCTAATTGTTATTTTAATTTTTAAAAATTATATAAATTTTAAATTAAATAAAATATTTTGCTAACCATATAAAGTCAAAAACAATACTCGAGGAACCCTTTCCGCAAACAATTAGCGCACAAGTGCACTCGGAACAACGGCAATACTCCCTCGGCTTGAAGCGCTTCAATCGCTTTAACGGCTTCCGACTGGCTGCAGATCCCTTTGCCTTTGCTTCGCCGTTGCCGCTTCGTGCCTCGTGCCTGCGCCATCTCTTGTTTTTTCAATTACAGAACGTTTTCTTTTTACATATTTCAATTTCCTTTTTATTCTAACATGATAATAGACCGTAAAAAAGTTTGTTTGTTGATTGATTTAAGTAAAAAACGTGAGTATCATTTAAACAAGTGATTCTAAAGTATATATTGAAAAGTTACGGAGGGTCCACCTAAAGAAAATTGGAAATTGGTGTAATGTAAAAGAAGTCTACGTTTCAGTTCTATGATAGTGCCTATTTTGTGCCCAGAAGAGCACGCTGCCCACATAAAAATGAGACGCGCGAACTCGAACCAAGACACACCACACAAATAGGTAGCTCGACGATCTAACAACCAGTCTCGTACAGCACAATCAGAAGAGCACACCGTTCACAGAAAAGTGAGACTCGCGAACCCGAAACAGGACACACCATACAAGTAGATTGCGATCGACAATTTGATTCAGAATGCGGCGGATTAAGCAAGGTAACCTTTTGATTCCTTTTAAAAGATTATGACCATCATCAAAGCAAATAGATCGATAGTGCTCCAATAATAATTAATGATATGACTATTTTTATATAGATCTAGGGGGAGGTTCGTCAAATATTACAGTGACAGACTAACTTAATAAAAAAGAAATAGATAACATCGTAAAGTTAAATTGATTAATTAAAATGTAACTTATTAATGTAAAAAATTCAAAATGTTAAAAGAAATATCCCTAACTTCAATTTTTCTTCCGATCGAGTCAAACTCATCTTATTTTCATGTTATTTTAAATCATCTAATAAAAATGTTTAAGTTATACAGACCACGAAACAACAACCAATTGATTCACTATTTATTTACCCAAAAATATGATAAGCTAGTCTAGTACAGACTCTTTATTAGGCTTTAGTATGGTTATTTATTATAGTTAGAGCCAGATAATAAAATATTTAATTTCATATTTTATCATTATCTACGAAATCTACACTACCGGTAACCATGATAATTATAATGAAACCTGAACACTGTGGAAATTCCAAAACTATGAGAACACTCATTTATGTGATACGGAATGAGGCTTGGACTCCTAATTACCGAATTCGAGTTTAATACCATTTCTCACCTTATAATGCTTGTGACGTGATTCTAGGAATTATTATCTTACCAATGTCGCTATTAATGCTAGCTAGGGATGTGACACTTAGTGATAACAATCGATTTATCTATTCCAAAATATAATAAATAAATATAATAAATCTAAGATATGAATACAATTTAGTAGAAAAATATATAAAAACAAAATGGTCTCAACTTTCTCTCTCTCTCTTTTATAATTTTGGATTAAGACAAAAAAAATCTTTAATTAAAATTATTATTCTCTGTAACAAACCAAATAAAAAATCTTTGTTTTATACAGCGATATTGTACCGCGTAGTCAAATACTGTTTTAACCGACTTCAAAAAGGAGGAGGTTCTCAATTCGATTTGTTTTTTTTTGTATGTACTCCCATTACGCTGAGATTTATGTGATTCTCCTTTTGTAAGATGCGGAATAGGTACCATAAAAATTTAACAGTTTGGACCAGTAGTTTTCATTTTATGAACATTTTTTACAAAAATTGATTAAGTGTTGCCTATTTAATCGATTCTCTTTTTATAAAAAAAAACAGTAAACTCAATTAATGTGGTAATCGATTATCACATCTCTAGCTAGCTCGTAATTTGAAGGGACCCCGAAACCGAAACCGGTTACAAAGAGCATCTCCAAAAATAAAGACAAGATCTGATTTCAGTGGTGTTTGTTCTTTTTCAAACGTAACTTTAAGTGGCATTCCTTATGTGAATTAATAGAATGGGTTTTATCGTAGAAATGTCATCGTTGACCACTAATTATGCGTTACTCTGAACATTACACGACATTTGATCGCGTCTATAACTCCTCATTTAATGTTTTGGTAGGCAGTTAGGCAGTTATGATGAAGTGGCAGCAGAATTTGTGTTCGACGGGAACATTACTTCCCACATAGTAACACTAGACTACTAATAGATAGCTTGTTTCCATAATCACAACATAAGGTAACTATTCGACTTTATTACTATGAAATATTTAAGGTAAATAATTAATGAAAAAATATAAATTAATTTTAAAAAATACATATTAAAGCATTTCAAATCGTATTCTTAGAAAATTATTTTTATTTTATTTCGGAACCTAATATTTTCGACATAAGATATTTTGAAAACTATTTTCCTTTGTCATAATCATTTTAATTAAGTCTTAATATCTACGAAAAAAGGAAACATCAAATGACAAAATATGACCTATTAACTAATAGATTACTAGTTGACCCGACAAAGGTTGTTTTTCCATATAAATTTTAAAAAATTGGGATGGGCCACTCTTATCACTTAGGGGGACGAAAAATAGATAATAGCCGATTCTCAGACTCGAAAAATCGTTTCGGAGGAGTATGGTAACTAACATTGTGACACGAGAATTTTATATAAAAGAAGATTATTGGATATTTCTCATTTTGTCATTCGTTAGCCTTCTAGGGTTAAGATTATACTTTATTGCCGTAACAAAAACGGTTTCATAATTAATAAGCAGTGTAGGCACTAAGTCTTCAACATTGTAATTATTGGATGAAAGTAACCTGGCTGTATGATAAATGAGGTAAAGACGCTGTATTGTCTGTATGAAAGAGCTTTTGTCTATAGCTGAGAAGAAACCTTCGTTGTCTATGCTCGTTCTTTGTTAATCATTGTAGTTGAGAGCATAGGCGGAATCATTAAATATGTTTAAAACAAAGCTTTTTGCAAATATTTGCGGAATTGTAGACTTTACTAATATATAAAGCTGAAGAGTTTGTTTGTTTGCTTGAACGCGCTAATCTCAGAAACTACTGGTCCGATTTGAAAAATTCTTTCAGTGTTAGATAGCCCATTTATCGAGAAAGGCTATAGGCTATATATCATCACGCTAACACCAATAGGAGCGGAGCATCATGCGGACGAATTTTCGCGAGTCGACTAGTATTTAATAAACGTTTGGAAACTCAAGAACCCTGGAGGCATCGTTGAAATTTGTACTTGAAGAAAAAGTTTAATCTATTTTCACAAGATGTAAAAGATATTCTTTTTCTTAGCATAAGTAGATCGATAAATACTATCCTCTATAAGGGGTCGATGACGAGTTGATCAAAAGACTTGAAAGTACGTGAGATGTTGTTTTTGGTCTTAAAACTCTGACAAATGATTTGGTAAAAATTGAATACATCGAAGTAGTTAGAAGCTGGGTAGCGAGATTCAACAGGCAATGCGAGGGGTTTTAATATTAACACATTAAAATATTGTAAAATGTGCGCCTGGATTGCAAGCCCAAGACGATGTTCGGCTTCGTATCTTAATTTCAATATGTATAGGGATTTCTGCTATAATTTACAGTGTCTTGAATTGGAATGCAAATTCCATTTCATTATATTTTATTATTTAAATTCTACTTTGTATAAAAATCAATTAACACCACCTAAAATTAACTAAATTTTCGATTAACTTAATTATAACGAAAGATATAGAATTATTTACAAAAACCAGTATTGAGTCAATTACTGCAACGATTTAACGATTAGTGGGTCGTTTACCCTTTCGTTTACCGTACTAGTATCTGTCTGCGACTTCGGCTGCGAATACAGAGTTCGCTCTAGAATTAATTTTAAAACCCTCAATCACGTATCAATAAATTATTTCGGGATATAAAGTATAATTACATTACATGGATCCGCGTGTTGTTCCGCTTCTTTATATCGTAGCGTGATTATATATATCCCATTGCCTTCCTTGATAAATGGGCTATCCAACAATAGAAGAAATTTTTAAATTCTAACCAGTAGTTCCTGTGATTAGCGCGTTCATTCAAACAAACATAATACTCTCCAGCTTTACAACGTTGACCGGTACTTTGTGAACAAGTCTCTTTCTCCAACAGTATCTCTGTATGTTTGTGGTAAAAAGTAGCCTATATGTTGATCCAGGTTACAAAGTATTTGTATGACAAATTTCATTGAAATCCCTTCAGTTGTTTTTGTGTAATTGAGTAACAAACATCCATACAACTAAACATACAAGCTTTCATATTTATAATTTTATTAACAATTAATAATAATAACTTATTATATAAATATAACAATTAAAGTGTAAGTAAATAAAGCAACAATTTTAAATAACTTTGTTAATGTAAAATTTAAAAGGTTTTTAAAAGCTGACATAATTTTGTATTTTTACTGCGAATATTAAAATAACATCTATATTTATGTATTAATGGGAAAGTTATGTTTTTTATTTAAATTTCATTATTAAATAATCGATTATCTCATTCATTCATTTAACTTGTATTATCTTTTCTTGTATTTCTACCCTAATTGTAAGTGTTATGATCATGATTATTCATAAATAATAATATTACCTATTAGAATTTATTGTTAGAAATTCCGTTGTATCATTGTATAGGAGAATTTACTTAAAAAAATTATACTAATATCATGAAGTCAGTTTGTTGCTACAACGCTCGCAATTTTAAAGCTGCCTTGAGTCGCAATGCCCAGGCACTATTTGAATGATAAGACAATGTACAAAAAATAAGTAAAAACTTATTAATAATTTATTAGTGTTAAAACCGGTGTGAGTTCAGGCTGAGAATTTTACTAGTGAAAGTGCGCAAGAAATGTGTAAAAGAATCCTTTTAAACTTGCACATTAATCTCAAATCCCAGGCACTATTTGGGTGGTTACGTAAAATATAACTCCTTTATTTTTTATAAGCGCACTATGGTATATTGTAGACACTATATCTTTTAACGTTAATTGTGTATCTTACTAGAGTTCACATTATAAATGCGAAAGTACCTCTGTCTTCTATATCTTTCACGCTTAAACCACTGAACCGATTTTGATAAAATTTTGGTACAGAGATAGACCAGAATTTGACATATGTTATGTTTTATCACAAAAAGACTTGAATGGGTTGAATTAGGGGATGAAGTGCATGTCAGGCTGTGCGACCGTAAAAGTGGTAAATTGCACCCAGGAGAAGCCGCAGCAGTTTGACTAGTATAAGTATAAAGCTTATAAAAACTAATGAGAATTCTAATAAAATAAATGAATTATCCAATAAGATCCATAAGAGTATGTAAAAAGGCAAAAGAGTAAACAATAAGGCGGAATACGCAGTTTGTAAAGCACAAAGCCTTATTGTGCGCCCATATGGGAAAATATCTTTGTCTACCCTATTGTTGTTGACAGACGGACGGACAACTGAAAAGACAGCCTTTGAATAGTTATACTACCTTCTTTGAATATGAGTACAGATTATGTAAATAAGTTGTATAACAATGTTACGCTCGTTAAAATTCAATTGCGTGTTTGTCAAAACAAATACTTGTTGCTATTTTTTTTTCTATAGTCTATTGTATTAAACTATCATATGATAAAATTATTGTTTATGTTCTTCAACCATCTTGAAAAAAGCCAACTTTTTGACGTCTGCAAAAACTGGTGTTAGCAATTTTAGATCACGTGGTTCTTGAAAGCTAATGAGATAGAGTGAGAGAGGGAGTTTATATTATATAGCAAAAGTGATCTTCAAACTTACTCCTGGGTCTTCAGCATCAGACACTGCTTGATTTCCTTTCATCGTGTGAAATTTCATTTCGAACTCGTTTAGGTTCTTTTAACAGACAATCAATTAGAATAAAAAAGTATTTTCCTGTAATTAATTTTAGTAGTAGAATAAAATTATCAATATTGAGCACAAAATTATTTTTGATGAAAACTTATTGGCCTTAATTTTATAATTTGTTAAATAGTTTCATTTAAAAATTCTTCATATCCACGGTGCTATTGATTATATAGTAGACTAGATAAAATATTTAATTTCGACACTCACACTTAATAATATTAATCAATATAAAACATAAATTAAGTTTGTCGTGAACAAGTAGACAGATGAACATTCTCATTCTAATTACAAGTTAGATAAGGTCAAATTGCGCAATAACACAATAACAGTGAAACCACCTGCTCCTCATCGCCACCGTCACCTGCATCTCGAGGTTAATTCTTTATAGCCAAATCGTTTGAGTAGTTTAATTTATTCTACAGGTGCACTGATTTTGTTTCAATAGGCTGTACACAAAAGTGACCTATGGATAAGATATAATACACCTGTGTATATCTAAAAGAACCTAATTAAATAATTAAGAAATTGTAGTGGGTTCCGTATTCTAGATGGATAATTTTTCTCCCTAATACTAGTAAGTTGTATAAGTAACATATACTCAAACAGAAAATAGTTTATTTCAAATTGACTTTTTACTAAGTACTTTTGACACGTGAAAATTGGTCAGTCAGTCAGTTTGTCTGAAGCCACCACCAGTTCGGAAAGCAAGTTTCCTGATGAGAAGAACTGGCAAAAAACTCAACAGTTGCTCTTTTCAAAATACCATTATCAATTTGTTTATGATTCAGCTGAGTATCAACGGTAGTATAGGTTATGATTCCGTTCCGAATATCAAAATATCAATAAATGAACTATGTAGTATAAGCAACCGTATTCTTAAATTGTCTTTATTTAGAACTCTGATTTTTATACGATTTCAAGGGGTTTAAAGATTAAAAAATTCTTTTGATGTAGCTACCGAATGAACAGTTTCAGATATCACTTTGTACTTGTGCTAGACCTTGATTTTTACCAAATTTCATAATAATAGAAAATAGAATAATAAAAGTAATTGTTACAACATAATTATAAACATCTTTAGAATGCCTTGAATTAGAAGTTTATCTTTTTCACAACTCGAACGAACTATGTCTGCATTTTAAATCTGTAATATCTTCGAAAATATTCATTTAAATTTCATGCACAATGTATTTAAGGTTCTTAATTAAATAAGGATTAATGCTGTATTGTTTAAAATCGCTTCCTAAATAAGCCATTATTTCTCGTAAAAAGTAAAGTATAAAAAATGATTACTGTGGGTTATCGCTAAGAGATAGACATATACCATCGCGGACTTTTTTGTAGACCTTTTTAATGTGTACAATACTGTAGTACATTATTTTGATCTATGTCGTAGTGTTCAACCAGCGTTTGCAATGTAAGTGCAAAAATTATGTTTATTTACGACGTCACATTAGAAACCTCTTAAATTATCAGTGTTTCTCTACTAAATTATGTATGTATTATACATATAAACCTTCTTCTTGAATTACTCTACTAAAAAAACCGCATCAAAATCCGTTGCTTAGTTTTAAAGATCTACATAGGGACAGACAGACGGCGGGAAGCGATTTTATTTTATACTATGTAGTGATAATAATTCTTTTTTTCATTTTGTGGTACGGGACCCTAAAGAACAACCAACTCTTTTATTTTAAGCGTAATAGCTCAGTGGTTCAGGCTTTGGATTCACGATGAGGTTGTGGGTTAAAATCCCAGTCATTGGACTACTGACGTGGCCCACTCCTAACACAAGCATTTCAGCCTACTTGGAGGGGTTAAGAATACTAGTAGTTTGCAATCCATATGCCTATTGCGTATAAGGTTAAACCTATGATATGTCATGTAGCTTTAATTTGTATGGAAAACCTTTTCTTATGTCTCATAAGGTAATAATTCTTAACAAATATACCAATTAATCTCGTAAAACTTCTGATTGTGATACAAAAACATTTCTAACTATTAAGCTTTTTAACTGCTTCGTGATACTATCTTACAATTAATAGAAACTATAAAAGTTGGTTCAAAACTTAGTTTAGACGTTAATGAGAGTAATTACGTTGAAGGTAGCTTCGATTACTCTATGTCAATTTTATCTAGGAAAAAAAGTTGAAATTTATGATCAAATACACATTATTACAGGTAAAATATTCCACATTCCACTCATTATAGCTAAATGACTGGAATTCTCATACTTTTTACTAATATTATCCTGTAAATGCATTTACTGCAATTAAATACTGAATATTTAAAAAAATATACATTGATATATTATTATTGGATAGTCAATAAACACTTTAATTAGGCTTTAGAATACTCTGTAATAAAGTTGCATAACTATTTTATTTTAGATGACATGTTATTTTACAATTTATATTAATTTTAGTTCATTACAAAATTAAAAAAAAAAGGTTTAATTTTTATACTACTGTTTTAGCATTAAATATCCCAAACACATTTGTTATCCAGTTCAAAAAATAAAAATTAAAGAAAAAGATGACTGTAAAATAAAAAAAATGTAATAAGTATCCCAGAGTACTTTTTTTTTTCTTTAAATCACTTTAAAAACAATTCTATTATTGTATGTATTTATCCAAGCATTTTACAAAAAAAAATTGCATACAATCTCATGTTACATAACCTGACAGTTTTTTTTTCATAATTTTAAAGGACATTTTGTATGTTGTTCAGTTGATAAACAACGGACAGATCTAATAAACAAAGTAAATTAAAAAAAAAAAGATTATTCAATGACTTATAATATATTTTTCATATCTAATAGTTATTAATAACTCTAAATGAAGTGGAGAGCAAAGTGTGGGACCGTGCGACAGTGTAGTGTGAACGGGCCATTACTAACTTTTATTGTCTATACACTATACTTTTGAATATATATTCAAACTAAATACTTCAAATAATACTATACTCTATTATTAATATATTAGAATCAAATTTGTATGTCGGTTTGTATGCATCTGCTTGTTGGATAGTCATAACGCCGTAGTGGGTCCGTGTCTATGGAAAGATAAATCTGTAATTAGAATTTCGGTTCCAATATCAATAGATTTGTTGTCAATATGATAATGTTTTATAGTCGTGTTACTTGTTAAGGGTTTTATTGAATATTTATTGGTGAGAACTTTGAAGAACACACTTGTATCTAATTTTACTTATATACAAATAGGTATTAATTACATTAGAAGCTGTTTATTTCTTTACAGTGACGTTAACCTCATTTGTAATGTAACAAGCTTATTTGAATTTTACATAATTATTTATTCCTTTAACAGAAAATACCTACTGCAACATATTTAATAATTTCTACTAAGTTTTTTTTTATGGTACATATGGTGCAAACGAGCAGATGGTCCACCTGATGTTAAGTGGCGACCATCGCCCATGGACGTCAACAAAACAAGAGACACTCTCTTGCTTTGTCGATGCGTTGCATCCTCGAAGATAGAGGGGAGGGGGAGTGAAGAAAAAATGCTGCGGTTTTTGGCGCATCCTGAGCAAGAGCTCAGAGTCCACCAGATCCGCAGAATTAACAGACACTTATTAAACAGATCCCCTACCACCAAGGGGTTGCTGGGTTACTCGGCCCTTACGAGATGCTCTCCCAGCGGCAGAGGGGAATAGTATTCTAACTGAATTTTATTTTATATATATAATATCTATTAATAATAAATAATAAGAAATAGTAACAGCACACTTATAAGTAAAATTCCCTAATTTCCAAATGAATAAAGACTGACTTGAAACTTCATAAATTTTCTTAAGAAAAGTATTAGGTAGTGAAAAGTTAACAGGTAGAAATTATGACCGTGTTGCCAGATATTCAGATATTTACAACAAATCCGATAATGGACACTCTCGATCAGTTTAGTTAGTTTAATTCTTAGAGATTCGATGGTTTATTTATTAATCAAGTTTTTTTAATAAACAAGAACGAGTAAAAATATTTTTTTATGTCCAACAAAAAATATAACAAAGCAACCAAAAAAAAAAAGTGGCAATGTCATATTAACCAAAAATATCATAAGAATGGTTCACATATTAATATAAACAAGTAATTGTCATTATTCCCTTATTTCCTTGTATTAATATAATTAAAAGTACCATTTTCTAAATAGTATGAGAACTTGGTACTAATTACTATGTGGTTGATGAGACGTCCCAATTTATCTGATCCTTTTTATTACCCACCATTTTGAGTGTAATTAGTTTTTATGGGCTAACTTGAAAACTTTCTTTTAATGTACAATACTTTTTGTACAGTGATTAAGTAACTTTAATATTCTTCATTTCGAAGAAGTTAGATAACGAGTATAATAATTGTACGTAAACGGTATTTAAGGAGTTCTACAGGTCTTATTCGGGACCTCATTTCAATCGATATTTCGAGTTTCAGAACATAAGCAAAATTAATATACCTATATTCAGTATTATAAATTTGTAAAAAAAATCTCGCTGCAAAGAAAAAATCTTAAAAATAATGAAATATTAAATAACAAGTAAAAAAATTAAAATAATACTTACCTATGGAATAGTGGTTATTGGATAACCAATAAGATCAGTCTGACATACCTGAAAAAAAAAAACAAAATTATAAATTTCATACTATGGTCTTGGTCCAAAAAAAGTTTTTTTTAAATATTTCCTTTTAAAAACTAGAGCAGCTGAGTTATGATTTATATAATTTAAAATTCATGGAAATTCAGAAGGCTAATTGACATCTGATGGAAAATAAGGAACCACCTTTTCATGAGACAAGGTGCAGCGCTACGTGTCTCATTTGCATTACACATATACTACGTTATCAAATATCTTCCCTGAAGGTCACTCCACAGGTGTATTTAAACGAGTTTATGGTTTTACTGTCATGATTTTCTTTATCTATCTTTATAATTACTAATCTATGCCTTTGAGGTATTGACTGGAAGTTCAATATCTTTACGACTAATTATATATGAACTAACTTGACCACATGTTCCGTTTTGAACGGTACCCTCCCATTACTCGTTAAATTGTCCATTTTCTACAAAATTAAAGCAAGATAGCTAAATTTTAAACCGGAAAAAGGGCTTGGGGTTTGAGATTTTAAAGCAGGTTTATTAAAGAGCTCTTTTACTATATAAACTGCACATATACACTCTATGTCGCTGAATCTCTTATAAGAGCCTCTTGATCTATAAGATTTATGCCTTTTAATATCGCACTTCACTCTGGTAATTACTTGTCAAGCTTCTTCGGATCTAACAGAACGGATCTTATAAATTGTCCCACTAGTAGGGTATTTTTTAAATAAACCAATAGCATTAGAACATAGGCTTAATATTTTACTAAAGAATCTAGAAATTCACACTCCAAAACTCTAATAAAGAAGACGAACCTCAAAGATTTGAAACACGTTTTTAATAATATTCTCACACATTTGTAAATGACAGAAACCTAGCAGGTAAAAAATATTCACCATTAAAAACCGTTTACAGCCTTAAATAAAATCTAGGCGCATAATAAGAGTCTGTGGACAGACTTGAATAAATGCCCACTAATGAGCATAATATTATAATATTGTACGACTCAAAAGCATCTTGTTAGGTCCACATACAGGGTGTAAGGAGCGACGCTATTAAATTCTAACGCTAGGGTGCGAGCGATGACCGCGTATGAGTTGGAGGCGGACGCGGTCGCGGTCGCGATGGCGGAGCTGGAGGCGGGAAACTGTAGCAATAAACATTCAGACACATAGAGATATTTAAAAAAATAAGTACAAGTTTTAAATATTCGTGGTAAATTAATAATACGAAATTTGTTCGGTTTTCATCATCTGATCAGCTCTAACATATAATAACAATATTTAAGTATATAAGCGTAATAAAAACATTAATAGTTGTTTAATAAGTTGTTAAAAAAAGATTTAAGCTGATTGTCATTAATAAAAATATGCGCAGACAACACACTTTAACCTTTGGCAACTATAAAAAAATTTGTTTTTTGTTTCTTCAAATAAATTTACTTTAATAAAAAAAAATACTTTAAAAAACAGTTAATAACAATTATGATTGAATAACTACAAAATAATCTGTAATGCTGTCGCTTATAATTTGCGTCCCAGAGGCTCAACATTACTCTAAAGCCTCACATATGTTGCCTTGTGAATGCACAAAGACGCATAATAATCATAAGGCGACTCGCAATTAAAAAATTTAAGGCACTTTGTCGTAGCGCCGCTCTTTTGGCAAAGCTTTTCAAGCTAAGCACCGAACGCGACTGCTTCCAACTTTTTATAGTTTCTCATTTAACGATTGCAGCTATTACTTTTTGCTTTCAACTTTATACTGTTTATTGGTAAAGATATGAGGAACAGGCATATTTTGAATATAATTTTGTGTTGTTATTAAAATATCATAAACGTACCAAATTAGTAAATTAAGTAGTTTACTTAATGTGTAATATGGCGAACATTCGTGTAATATCATATAAATGCTTTTTTAAGAATATTATTATGGGTACGAACTAAAATTCCTCGCCTCGCTTGCATTTAAATTTTAATACGATTGTAGTGTGTATAGCAGTACGTATAAAAATGCATTTCTTTTCTAGTCCAATTTTCCAAAGACCTTTCTAGCACAAAGGTAGTCAATTGTAACTGTTTGAAATCACTTGAAATTCTGCTTAAAATAGTCTGTACTGTATAAGAGCTTAGTGATAACCCAGTGTTCAGACATTGGTGTCTTACCCCGGAGTTATGTGTGTTTTAAGCAATTAAATATCACTTGCTTTAACGGTGAAGGAAAACATCGTGAGGAAACCTGCACTCCTGAGAGTTCCCTAAAGTTCTCAAAGGTGTGTGAAGTCTGCCAATCCTCACTGGGCCAGCGTGGTAGACTATGGCCTAACCCCCTTCTCAATCTGCAGCTCAGTTGTGAGCCATTAATGGGATGCGATGATGATGATATATACTGTCTGCACGTGGGTATACTTGAAATAAAATAAAAGAAACTACTCGCGAATACAAAGTTATCAACGTAATTGTTAACAGGTAGTAGATACGTTTGTTTTATATAATTTTACAATGTAACTCGCATAATTCAGATTATAACATCATTCTCTTAACATACACCGATGACAACATAACTGTATGTCATTTCTACATTTTATCGCATGTCTGATGGCTAACACGCAAAAATAGCGTATTTAATGGGACACCCTGTGAACAGATTTGTGGCAACACCTATTTAGGTGACATGGTGTTGGCTATTGTCAATAAAATTTTATCACTTATTTCGCTGAGAAATAAAATACGACACCGCCCACTGTTGCAGCCTAGTTTTAACATTTATTTTTAATATAAAAATATTTACAATATTAAAATATTGATAATTTTATAACATAAGTGTTAGCAACACTTTTGTTGTCTATCTATTATCGGTAGTTATTATAATCACGTTTTGATGACTAGTATATTACTCCCGAAGGTTATACTTTAGGCACAGAGCTACAGAATTACGCGCGATGCAATAATAATGATCTCTGTTTGAAGTTTATGAGTTGTGCTACCTTTAGAAGCCAAATGCTAATCAAATCGTATTGTCAACATTCATAACTAAAGAGCATCATTAATTCGATACATCACGAGTGTTCTAGCAGTAATGCTGTTACTTCTTTTCTATCCTAGTCAACGAGCCATGATACTGTTGGTCTGCGTGAATAGTATAATACTTAGCTTGTTTTGCTTTTTAGTTAGTGACTGTTCATAGAATATGTTATTACAAATCATCAAAAGATTTACAAAGGAAAAAGAAATAGATAAAATATTCGAGTTTAAAAATCACTTTCCATAATCTAAACAGCCTATCAAATCTAAAACTAGTTCAGATAAACACAGATTAATAAACAACAACAGAAGTGTCAGTTCGCAGAAACGAGAATAAAGCGATAGTTTTGCAATCGTAAGGAATACTCGGAATTATGTTACGATCTTACATCTAGAGGATATGTATCTCTTTATTATTCCAATAACAATCTGTAATGAGTGCTCTGGTCAAACGTAAATAGTGAGTTCATACATTTGAATGATGGCTACGTAAACTCTGATGTGAAGCTACTCTTTGCTGGCTAGGGCTGTCGGTTGTTACTAATAGCAGGAATTGATGAATAAATATCAATTTTTCATAATAATGCTACTAATCTACTTTAAAAAATTAAAGATTTTTGAGCTAAAGAGTTTCGTAGTGTTTTACCCATGAGGGACGGGTTAGAATACAATTCCCCTCTGCCGTCGGGAGAGCATCTCGTAAGAGCCTAGTAACCCAGCACCCCCTTGGTGGTAGGGTATCTGTTCCCCGGCTGGCTTGCGACCAGCATGCGAATCCGACCGTCAAGTTTCATAAACGCGTTCCGGTTGAACTGCATGTGGGCCAGACTTGCCCCCTCCCTCTCTCATCGCATTAATGCTGCGTGGGTGCGTGCTTTGCTTATTTTGATGATGGGGGATCATCATGGTGATTACATCAGCGATAAAAAAGTAAATACGCCTATCGAAACGCGAATATCTCTGCTCAGTATGAGGAGGGAGAAAAATGCATCGATGTTTACGTAAGCATAGTGGTTACATGGGGGGCGGGGGGTTGAACGGCCCCTAAGTGATAATAAAATTATATTTACTAAGAATAAATGAGTTCCTTATAGATTAAAAAATCATGACCAAGAGTTTTCAAAAAGGATTACGATTAAGCATTTTGTATCGTGATGTGAAACAAAAAAGTACCTACGTTATGTAACTGTCACACAAAGATTGTTCCAAAGCTACACGGTTTGACGTCACTCAGTGTTTTTGAAGTGTAAAACTATATTAAACATAAGTTTTCTTAATTGTCTGAATAAAAATATCAAGAGTGACTCTCGCGTCACTTCACAATGTTTTAAATGATTTATAACCGATATATCTTGATAACTTCAGTTCAAAGAGCAGTATAACTAAATTTTGGTTATTTTTAAGTAATATGTTTCAACCCTAATTATCGTATGAGTACGCCGGTAAGATCAAAGACGCACCTCGCGAGTCGTTTACATTGTAATATCTGCTAGATTAATGATCTCTGCATATACAGACTGAAAAGGAAAATGACATTATTTTAACAAAGAGATTCTTTTAAATATCGATACCCATGCGACATCGATTTAGAAGAATCGATAAAAACAAACAACTAAAACAAATGCAAAAAAATTAAATGATACAATATATATTGTTACGTACTTTAAAAAAGCTTTATACTATTCGATATTTGATATCGAAAGAAAGGGATCAAGAAATACCGATTAATCTGAACTAAGTGTTAGAAATGTGAGTGTGTTACCATGGTTACAAGATTGTTATAATTGTCAATATATTAATGTTGTTACGCAGCTCTCAAGTTAGAAATGAGCAGATATTCTTCAAACGGCTGAACAGATCTTCACAATACATAGCTAAGGACAATATCGGTTAAATTACCTTACAAACACATAAAACTTGATCAGAATCGGTCCATCATCTTGGGCGCTACGATACCACAAACAGACGTTGTAGCGTTGGGAATTAAAATATGAATAATCAAGCGATTAATTGCAAAATTGTAAAGATCTGATCAACGTTGAATAGTTTATTAATACAAGAAATGACCGACATACAATAATATTGTATTGTATTGTAGTATATCCATCAAAAACCCGATACTATCATGTATAATTTATGTAGCAGTTACTGCGGTACAGTAAAGGGTATCACATTTTTCACTGTTAAATAAAAAATTTCGTTGACATCGTTATCTTGATACGAGTTCGTGTACTTGATTACAACCTATCGAACATTTCTTTTTATATTTGCTGTATCTTATTTTTAACACCTAACTGGGTCACACTTTTAAATAAGTATACAAAATAGTATATTTCGTGTAAATCTATATCTATACTAATATTATAAAGCGAAAAGATTTGTATTTTTCTACGAAACGAATAAACTTAAAAACTACTGGACCGATTTCAAAAATTCTTACACCACTAGAAAGCTACATTATCCCTCAGTAACATAGGCTATATTTATTACTACAAAAAATTAAAGATCCTCAGAAATTCTTACAAAAACCAACCCGAGATGTAAAAAAATTAGCCATAAAATACCTTTCATCGCATGCGCTGCAGAAAGTATTGATGATAGAATAAAAAAATATTCTACAATATTATAGATCATATCAATATCTACAAAAAACTTCGCGAGACCATATGTTCAACTATTGATCAGACCATGTTATCCATACTTTTTTATTAATTTTTATCCAAACAAGTTATTTTGTATTCAAGACTGTTCCAATACCTGTTGATTACTTTTTGAATTATTAAAATCGGATATTTCATTTAAAAGATATTACGAAAATAAAAATAGCAATGTAAACAAAAAATACACGCCGATGCGACGGGCCGGTGTGGCTCCACGCAGCGAGCAATCCGGAAATGCGGGAGAGCCGAGAGAGAAAGAAAATGTTAAAAAAAAAATGTCCACCCGTGCGAAGCCGGGATGGGCCGCTAGTATATAATATACATTGATGAGCAGATTTTGCAATGTAAAGCTTCCACTTTGAGAGTTAGAAAGTCAAACATTATTTTCTGAAATTCCGATCAATCAATCATTTGTATCTTTTAGAAAAATCACCGTATTGTTAAGTTTTTCCTGTTAGTATTTGACTATAGAAATCAGACTGCCTGGACGAGCAGACCATAAAAACTACCCAGTATGAAAGAAAATTTCCCACAAATAGTTAATAAGATACTAATATTTTGAAAAAAGATTCTGAAAAAAATTTAAAAGATTTTTTTAACAATTAATCCCGGTCATAGGTTAGTTATAGGTAGTTAGGTATAATGTTTTTTTTTTCACTTTAGCATTTTTTTAAATTATTTATTAGTGTTATTTGTGACATGTTGTATGTTTGGATGTTTATTACTCAGTCACGCAAAAACATGGATTAACATATCAGCTACTTTTTATCCCGGAAAACTTATTAGTTCCTATTTTAAACACTGAATATCTTTACACCGATAAACGTAAGTGTTCAATTCCACCCGTGCAAAGTCGGGGCAGGACGACTAGTTTTTTAATAAATTCATACATTTTTAAAAAAACACATACCTACTACTAGTATTCTTAACCATTTAAAACCCCAAGTAAGCTAAATACATATTCACAAACAATCTTTGCGTTATTTATAATGTAAAAACATTATTATTCTTGCCTTCGATTAGTGAATAAGATATCGAAAAAATATGTCAGCAAAGTAACCTTTCATTAAATAAGAAATTCTCTTACAATCAAATGTTTTTCCAGAAATAAGGTTTTTTGATGTTGAGATAAAAAGGTAATACAAATAAAATGTCATTAAGAGTCGGCCTATAAAAACATTTGTAAACGATCGATCAGCTTTAAGATAACAGTAACTGGAGACTAACTGCTGGATTACTTTAAGCGGAAAGCTATTAATAAAATAACGTATACGTATCTTCATTATGCGTAGAAATATTGGATATATAAAAAAAAAATATTTAATCCGTTTTTTGTACACAATACACACATTCTACAAGAAGAAACAAGTAGGTACTTACAGTAAGTAATGATAAATAATTTTTTAAAAGTGTTTTTGATTTGAGATTGTCTTAGAAAATGAATTATCTTTCAATTTTTTATCAAACTAGTTTTAATAGCTTTTAATACCTGACCCATCGAGGATTCTCAACAATAACTTTTTTTTTACATACAAAAATGTAAGAAAGTTAATATAAACATTTCTTATACTTTTGTACGTTTACTTATAGATTTTAAACATCATCGAAAACTGCTCAATAATTTTGATCAAATCTTGCATTTAGTTTAGTTTTTTAGTTCATAATTACAGTGGTATTTTTTTAAATAATAAAACATTGCATTGCTGTTAACTCGAAGTTCTACGATGTTGTGTTATATTGTAGAATATTTTTAGCGCATGCGATGTAAGACATTTTATGGCTAATTTTTTTACACCTTGGGTTGATTTTAGTAAAAATTTCTGAGGATCTCAAATTTTTTTCTAGTAATAAATATATCCTATGTTACTCAGGGATAATGTAGCTTTCTAACGGCAAAATAATTTTTGAAATCGGTCCAGTAGTTCTTAAGTTTATTCGTTACATACAAAAATACAAAACTTTCCTCTTTACAATATTAGTATAGATATAATCATGTCATATAAGAAAATTCACGAAATTCCATCAAACTGCAGGTGGTCTAGTATTTTGCTTTATGACTGCGTGACTTGCAATTTATATCTAAACCAAAACCATGTAGCAAATGATTAATATATTATCTTAATTTCAAAGAAAAATATGAAAGTGAAATATTTTGATCTAGTGCATAAATTTCGAATATTGCATACTTTTACAAACATCAAGGAGATTAATACGACTTAGTCAGAGATGGCTAGATCTAAAAACAAATGGGAAACAGAGCACAATAATAATATTCGAGTCACAATAGCCCAAACGGACCGTAAATCTGTCTGGAGTGAATAAAAACCTATTTCTCTTAGAAATTCGGTAAGCGGTGAATAGGGGCGACGACAAACGTAAGGTTATGGACGTTAAGGCGACGACATTTTATATAGAATCTTTACCTAGAATATTTATTTTATTTACTACTAGTTCCGCCCTCGCTTCGCTTCGGTAGATGAGATACTTAATGCAAGAAACCCATAAAATACCAAGATGAAATATTCTATCTAGCCATGCCTTTATACCCACCGTTGACAACACAATTAGGCTGCGAAAGAAATAATATTTACAAACTATCCTCCGCAAAATATCGTCTGCTTCTATTGAATAACACACTTTCGCATTTATAATCTTCAAAGTGAAGTGAGACCGCTTAAGAAAGCAAACAAACGATACTATCTATATCCACACGTATATAAATATTTTCGTTTGTTTGCTTTCTTAAGCTTTATGTAGGCATCAAAAAAAAATAACCGAAAAAGGATTTTTTTTAAATCAAATCTACCTCGCTTGGACATTTACTTCCCTTATTCTACTTTTTCACGTGATAAAAAAATTGTTTTATTTTTAGAGTTTTGTTCAAGATTCAAGGTTCAATTTTAAATGCTGAGAAAAATAAAATATAATAAAGTATCACAAGTAGTATAGTGTAAAACTAGAATAAGAATTTCGGTAAAAAGAAATGTACCGCTTAACCAAACAATAGTAAAATGTAAAAATCACAATAATAAAAGAGAAAAATACAAAACGTCTGATCGCGGATTACTGATTGCCACCTCTGACGTCTATTACGCTAATGGGAGTCAGTCAGTGACCACCGCCGACAGATGTACGACTACCCGCCAAGTGGTGCTATTGTGACGGAAGGACAGGCGACGAGCGATTCATTGGACGAATAGTTATATATTTTAATCATTATTTATATGTGTATACTAGCTGACCCAACAGACGTTGTCTTGTCATAACAATGAACATAGAATTCGAATTGGCTGTCAAAAGTTTACATTAGAAAAGTTAATATGGTAGTTAAGTTTTCTTAAATTTTTGAAATTTCCGCGCAATATTTTTAATTTTTTTTCCATAAGAACCTTCTCCTGACAATAACAAACACAACAACAAAAGAATTAGCTAAATCGGTCCAGCCGTTGACGCGTGATGGCGTGACCAAGGGAAATAGGGATTCATTTTTACTGTGTAAAGATTTTTTAAGCTAAACGTTTTGTTATCAGTACTTTGTGTATGTCTCTCTGAAATTCATGAAAACAAAAAACAATGATACCTTACCTCAAACCTACCTTAACTATATTTTTGTATCTATAGTTATTTTTATTAAGTAAATAATCCTTCTTCCTAATCACTCTATCGCTCTTAATATGTAAAGATTATAATTAATAACATTTTGATATTAATATCACAAAGTAATTTCAAGTGATTTAAGTATCAAACTGATATAATTTGAATAGTTAAGTACTATGTACATTATACCTAAAGGCACCCCTAAAATCGTTACTTAGGCAAAAAGAGGGGACGGGCTTGGATATAATTCTTCTTTCTGCCGCTGCCGCTGGGAGAGGATCTGAGAAGTGAGTAACCCAGCACCCAAATGAGTAGTAGATCTGTTCCCCGACTAGCTTGCGTTCCGGTCGAGCCGCATGCGGGCTCGTGAACTCTAGATTTTCGTTAAGGGTTCCAAATCGTAGCATTCTTCTCTTCTTTCTCCTTTCTCATTCTATCTTCGAGGTGGCAACGCATCGGCAAAACAAGAGTCCAAGAGAGACTATTTACCATCAGGTGTCAACAGCCGTTGGCTCGTTTGCCTCTTAAATGCCATAAAAAAATTCGTAGGCATTCAACGAAACACGAAAACATACCAAATTTGACACACAAATACTTTATGATTTACATATAGGATACATTTATCCCGGAAAATTTTATAGTTGCTGCGGGATAATATATTGAAAATTAAAACGTTCTTTGTTAAACCTAAGCAAACTTAGTAATTTGCGTCCACTTGCAGGTGAATCCAGGGCAGTTCGACTAGTTGATAATGTTTATATATATTGATATCGCTTGTCGTCAGTAACTTGTTCAAAGGAAATCCTAATCTGTTGTTCTCCTTTGTAATGAAGCATATGTGACAAGTTTATTTTTCCGGGATGTGAGCATTTGAAAGAAAAATTGCTTTACAAAAATACAATAATTTTTCAACATCTCACTTTGATGTCATGAATTATATTAATATCTTATTTACATTGCAATTTATTTAATTAATATTACTGTAAGAATACTTTATATTTTATATTTGTATAAATATTCTTTATACTTCAATGTTTTCATAATATTAGTACTTAAGAAATAATATTAAATATTTTAGGAGCCCGATCTAGAGAACTAAAATAACTATTAATTTATTGTTTAATTATATATCTTGTATAGTATACATACTTCTATTAAAACAATATTAAAAATATATATTATAAACAAAATTATGTAATTCTTCCAATACCTATATAAGACTATCTAGTAAGTATTTTAATATTTATTTAGTTTCATTAAGAAAAGACAAGAAAATAATATAATGATGCCACAATAGATTTTTTGCCCTAAATATTAGGAGGAAAAATTTAAAACTTGAACTGGGATGTAAAAATATTTTTTTTACTCAAAATTTCCCAAGCAACTTTACACATTTAACTTTAAACTTTAGGCAACACTGTAAGTATACTTTATTTTAGCTTTGTTTTTCTAATTGTTTAGCGTCTCATATATGGTATAAATATAGGTATGGCACGGGTATCATAAATATTACATTTTTATTGTGCTTTATTTTAACTATACTGTGTTTTTCTGTCTTTTGTGTCAGAAATCACAGAATAAACTCTTACACACAATATGGCTCACCAGAGTACTCTCTACTCCATGCATCATGGATTCTAACTCCCAAAACTACGAATGTTTTGTTTTCAAAACTGAAAAGCGATGCTTTTTTTCTTTGTTTTTACAATAGAACCAAATAAAAGGCAATACTAGTATGGGTTCGTTACCGTTACTACGCTGTGCTTGGAGTTCTCTTGGAAATTATTAAATTTTTCAACAAAAATTTTTGGGCGTTTTATGACAGAAAAGACGACAAAAAACCTTTAGAACTGAAAAATTATGCTGTAATAATACTTCAATTTGTTATCTTGTAGGTAATAAATATAGTATAATAAAAAAAACAATTATTAAAAACACTCCTAAATAAAGTATTAAGCTTCTTTAGATATGTTTTCAGTTTTCGGTTCTGTTATTCTTATCTAAAAAAACACTAGGTATATTGTGTCATTTATTATCTTTACCTGAAATTGCAACAGATTAGAAAACTCCATCATGGTGGTCATTTTGATAGATTGATATCGTTTGACAGTTATTAGGTTGTTATAGAAAACCTAATCATAATCAGCACAGAAGAAAAACTAAGACAAAAGTATCAATAGATATATTTTACGAGTAAGTTTGAAGTGAGAAATACAAGCCATATTGCAAGCCATATTATAATCTACCTATATTTTTATAGAATTATTGGATTCTCCTCATTATTAGCTCATCACCCTAAGAATATTTTAAAAATGAAGATTATCCTTGTACTCACAGGAATAAATATGCAATGAAGCCATTAAAACTATAGTAAACAACACTACTTACGACATAATCTGACACATGAATTAGTCACTCAAAAGCACACGAGCAATAATAAGGAAAGTTTAAAATAATAAAAGATGAAACAAACCGCTGTTGCGTGTTATCTCGTATTAAGTAACCGTTAATAATTCACGCGAATACTACTTAAAACGGTATTTCTTTACGGTCAGTCAAAATACGTTTCATTTATCATTATTTAATTTAACTGCACACTATATAAGTTATGTTTCTGCGCAAATCAGTTTTAATTCATTGATGCTTTACACTTTAACGAGTGTAAAATACAATTTCTTAGGCTGCGTTTCCAGAGATGTGCGAGGATGCGTAGGGAAGGATTTGTTTGTTTAAAACCTATAGAATCCTCATTTGACACACTCTGGGCGAAGCTAGGTAAGCAGCCTTATCCCAGGAAGCCAGTTGTGTCGAAAGCTTTTCATTTCGGGGATAATATAAGCCATTTCGTACTCAGTACGATATGTTTTACTCAAAGGAATATTAACCATTACTTATTTCGATATTACTCTGTCAACGGAATCTTTATTTTGACATGAATCTAATCTAGATTTTTTTCAGTTATTTTTTATAAATTTTGTTGTTTTGGTTGCGTCGGACCAAGCAATTGTAAAATATTTCATAATTTGATATTAAAACATTATGATAGTTTTAATATTACGTCATCCGCAATTTGGCGTTTTTTCATAGGACAAGAATAATAGCGTCGAACCTGTACTTAATTCCATTTCCAAGGAAAACCGTCATATTATTGATGGTAGAACTGGCTAACCTAATATTTTTACTCCAGATCTACTAGAGATATATAAAATGGGTGAAAAAGATTTTGATGATATTTAGTACAAAGAGAGATCTGAAGAATAGACAAAGCTACGTTTTATCCCGTAAAAAAGGCTTAAAGGGGTTGAAATGAGGAATGAAGTGCATGTCGAATTATGCGACTGTAAATTATGTTAATATTGAAAATTAAAATGTAAAATATAGCAATATAGCTAGCGCAGAAGTCACTATTAGAGAAGAATAGTAAACATCACTGATGAGACTACCAATACCTCTATATAAAACAGTGTAAAACTATAGTAATATAAGTAAGTATAACAAATAAGAGATCGTATAAATCATACAAATGCGGTCAATGCAATATTTTGGTTGGCATTCCTCAAAAATTGATATGCCCTTAGTCGATTTAAATCAACAATTCTTAACGTTACTATAAATAAAATTACTACTGTATGTGTACAAATAATTTTAGCAACGGATATGGATATGCAAGGTCATGACAATGATTTAAGCTAAATAATTTAAATGAATTTAGTCTGAAAATATCATTTTATGTGCTCTAACAGAGAAGCTATCAAAGAGGAATGGAAGGACTAAGACATATATTGAAGAATAGAAAGGAAAAGCAGTTCATTTAGTATCAATAAGAAGCCTTGAGATGGCAAATGAATAAGAAGAAGTCAAAGGAAGAAGCCGGAGTAGGTGCTATGCGTAAGAATCACGAAATATGTAGGGGAAACTAGAAGATACCTATGTAACAAAAAGACAATAATACTCTTAATCACTTGGATAAGATTTAATACATTGTAAATTATAATAAATAGGAAAAGGTTACATAAAGTACAAACATAGTTTGTATTCTATCATCATAAAAAATGAGATCTAGATCATGGTATAGAAGAAGTATTTATTGTTCAAACCTTTTTACAACTTCACAGACGAATAGCTGTAGGGCTTTTGCCCGTTAGGTTTTTCTTCAAGTTCCTCGTATTTTTTTTTTTTATACGTTTAGTGATAATACTTACAAATAGCTATTGAGAGAATCCAAATAGAAAAAACGCAGGAAGTATTCACTGTTTAAAAATTATGATTGATTAAATTTTTAGTTAAATAGTTATGATAAGTTAGCTTAAAATTTATTAACTTTCAAGTTTGTTTTCCATATGTTTGAGACGTCAAAAGTCAGACAAATGCTCATCCCAAAGCTCTATGTTGAATCACGTAATTTACATTAATGAATTAGGTATATTTATAACTTATACATATTATTTACGTACGTGTTTTATAATAGCAGTATCTGTATCTTATTTGTGTTAATATTGTAAACTAGCTTTCCAGGCTTTCTACGTTTTATACGCAAACATCCTACCGGACAACTTAAAAATCTGATTCGAAGATTCTCCACAGCTCGTGGTTATACATTTTTTTTAATCACAATGTCTACAAAAGACAAAAAAGAAGTACCTTCTTACCTTCTTTCCTATCTCTACATTACAAACAAGACTTTAGTATATAGAAAAATAAATAAAAGAAAATGGAAAAGTCCAATTCAGCTGAATCTATTCAGAATGAACTTATTAAATAAATTAATCGCAAGTTGTTAGAAAGGAAAAACTAAGCGGTCGTCTCATTTACTTGTGAACAAAACGAGTAATTCCTTAAAATCCGGCTCCATTCTGTTCTTCATTCAGACTGAAGAAAGCCCGCAAAAATAATTGGAAAGTGACGGGAAAGGCTTAGGGATGTTTTCTATCGATATTTTGTTATTACGCTTAAATAACTAGATATACTCTTATTATTTTTGTAGGATTTTGTGACTATAGAAACGGATTATATACTCTTGATTGGTTTTCTACAAATTACAAAAAGGAATCTAGAAACCTATATAAGATGATACTTACGTTTCAATATATTCTTTTTTGGTGCCTATACTGTTCCAACAATAGGTAGGTACTCTCTCCAGCTTCACTCATTTAATACAGACACAAATAATCATGATTTATCGTTCTTACTATTATTGAAAACAATGTCAAAATCGTTTGTATGGTTCAGAAGGATTCGGCGGATAAACGAATAATTCAAATTAGATCAAAACGACCAAGCATGTTAAAAATGTTTCACTCTGAAGGTTTCTTAAAACAGCCTTGGTTTACATCTGTCATGATTTCTAATATGTATTTTCTTCACTTCTGCAGCTTGTGTCAGTTATAACTAATTTCGTATCCATGATTTTTTCGGGAAAAAATAATATTTAATAACATGTACTTGAAACAGAGTGCCACGCAGTATCTGAGGCTTGAGACTCTAAAGGAAATATTTAACTATGAAAACTCAATATTAACTCACGAAATTTAGACAGACTGGCCTGACTGACTGATATATATAACAATAATAATAAAAAAACAAGTTAAATATTTATAAAAACGCTAATAATTTTAAATTTAATTTTAATAGGTTTTTATTGTTAATGTGTGCTATTCTTAAGTAAACTTTTCAGAGGCATGTAGGTACTCTTACGTTTTTAAGAGTTAACGAATACATTGGGTAACAAGTACACTACTTAACTTTAATAATTTAGAAACCTTTTCATATTAGAAAAATATAATAAATAAGTGTGTCGATAGAAGAAAACCGTGCAGCGCTATTCGCCGGCGCTGGCTGTTCGCCTCGGGAGCGCTGCGGCCCACATTCCGAACTTTTCATCTCCTTGCCTTCCCGGCTCATTGTGTCCGTGGGAACCTTTATTACCTCCATAGAAAACCGTGAAAGCCGTCCAAGAAAAGCATTTGTGTGCTCTCTGAATACTGACAAACTGCTCGTTCATATAGCTTTGCAGAATTTCACCTATCACTAATTTAATATATACTACAAAGTATCTTTATGTTTTATATTTAACAACTATTCTGTGTACCTACTTATATTGAACTAGCCTTCATTCATACTCTACCCGAAACTATGTATTATATAAAGTCATCGTTAAGGCAGCGTTCGTAAGAAACGTTTTCCATCGCCCATTTTATCTCCGACTTACTTTGCAAATCCGACTACCACGAAAAAGTCTTTCTATTGGTAAAAGAATTTTTAAAATCTGTTCTGTAGATCCCTCTATAATTTTAATTATAATTATCAGTATTAGTATAGACAAAAACATTTAATGTTTAGTTTATTGCTACAACAACACATAAAAATATTAATAATTTCAACTGTAGTTTTAGGCCTAAATATTACACCAAGACTGTAAAATAAGCTAACTATTAATTGGCCCTAATTAGTACAGTTTTTTTGCAGTTCACAACCACCATCAATATCCAGGAGATAATATTAAGAATGTCTTCAATGGAAATAATGCTTTAGCCTTTAGATAATTTGACAAATAAACCCTTGTATTTAAGTTTACAATATCCAATTTTTTATAGTTAAGAATTAATGTAGTTAAAATTATTACTTTTTTTACTAGCCTAAAAAATAAAGGAATATATGTCAAACATATATTTTCTAGCACCATCGTGTGACCAAGCTCACTACGGTTTTCAGTGTTGATCCCAGTTTCAGACTTTCTTTTCATACCTATTTTCTGATTCAGACTCCATTGGTTCGGCTTGTTTTGTATCGGTAAATGAGTTTCATTTGTGGAAAGGTTAATTTGCTTTCCAAGTTCCGTTTTTGTTGCGGCCCCTTGACGTGAAAGGATTTTCGGGTCCCTCATCAATATTGTATTTCGTTTCGCTTATTATTTTTATTTTTTCGTCTCTTTTGGCGTAATGAGACCTACATTTGTGATTTGTATAAAGACAATGTATAACTGAATTTTGTCATTATTTTTATTCAGCTCAATCTTATTTTTTTTTTCGTTTTGCCAATGCCTTTTTACAATGTTTAAAACGCCCATCTTATTGAAAATAACTATATAAGTAGGCGCTAGACATTATATTGATTATTACCTAAGCTTTAACAATAAATATAATGTCTAACGCACCTGAACATCGGAGTCAAAATGGCGGCCGTCCATCTACTCCTTACTCTTGCCAGTCTGTCAAGCTTAATTTTTTTACAATTGCCTTTTGTAGAGTCATCTCCGACACTAGAGCATCTGAAGTTGCTATAGGGTCTGAGTAAAACTTGCACATAGTGATTAAAGTCTTGTTTAGCTAAAAGAGGATAATAGCTAAGTATTATTAATAGTCTTTAATTAAAGTAACTGCTTTTAATACTAAGTGGGTAATAAAAATTAAAATAATATTAATCAATGAGCATAAACATTGCAGTATAAAACGTATACTTGAAGATACTTTTAATTAACGTTAAAACAAGAATAATAAGACAAACTGCTAAATTAGTAATAGCACTCATAATGTTGCTACTCAACAGCGCGATTCGAATTTTCCTTACAAAACTTTTCACGACTTGTTCGTGTAACTAAGCGTACACTATTTAATTATGAAACACCCTCCACCCGACTCCACAAAGGGGCAGAAAATATGATTTTCTCAAAGGTTTCTTTCTACCTATAGTTAGATACATTTTCTCTGAACGCGGTCAGTGAAGAATTGAGAGTATCTCTATTATAGTTATAACATAAGCTTTTAATAACACTTTTATAGAAAGTAGATTTGTATAATAACATCTAAAAACTGAATAGCTGTTTATGTGAAGAACGATAATCCATACATACATTTCCAATCCAGCAAGGGATTGAAAAGGTACGGTCTAAAACTTAAAAAAAATACATTCATTTATTTATATTACAAGTTCGAGGTGAGAAGGTAATGTTTACATAAAATATTTGGGCATAAAAATCACTTTTATTGTATGGGAGCCCCCCTTAAATATTTATTTTATTTTGTTTTTAGTATAAGTTGTTACGAGCAACAGAAATACATAATTTGTGAAAAATTTTGACTGTTAGATATCACGATTCATGATATACAGCCTGGTGACAGACATACGGACGGACAGCAGAGTCTTAGTAATAGGATCCTGTTTTTACTCTTTGAGTACCTACGGAAATTCATTGGTTTCCATTCCTATAAGAAGGTGAGAAAGTAATTTTGATTGTCATTCACTCTTTCCATTCCACCTAAGAGTTAAGAAGGTAAAGTTTATCATGATCATATATATCTTTATATAAGAGACAAAAATATAGTCATTCATTTATTTCCATTCGGTTTTAAGGAGTTGAAAATCTTTGCCATGAGATATTCCATCGATAAAAAAATGATTTTAAAAAGAATCAATAAGCGCAAAAAATAACACATACGACATAGTATCATACTCTACCATATTTAATAATTTAATAGACACTTAAAAAGTAATAAAATGTATAATTCTTAAAAGCTCTCAAGGAATGTAATGACAACGCATTCCTTTCCTTACTTACCGCGACAAAGATGTATCAAGTAATTATAAAAACTACAATCTATGATTCTAAGAAGTGTGTTCTTACTGACTACAAAAATCCAATTATAACTGTTTTTTTTTGTAGTTTGAAACGTAAAAATCTGTATAACGGTTGCGTAAAGCTTCTAACCAAATAATAGTTAAATAAGTCACGTAATTAACTACATTTTAGTACAAACGTAGGCCACTGAGAAAACAACCTTCCACTAACACTGTCTTGTATAGAACACTACTGTAACACGAAGACCGTGATGCCATCCATTGACAACGCTTCGAATTGAAGAAATTGAAGAATCCACTATTACTACAACAAGGCAATCTCATCTAGAAATGCTATCTTCTCTATTTATAGACCTACCCACGTCTATGGCTCATTGAAACGCATAGTTTAAAAATAACTCGCTATACTATATAATGATGGTTTCCAATAACTGTGTTGGTAATTTCTAGTTCTATAAATACTCAGTCGACGGGAACATACGACTGTTACGAATGTTAGTATAGATAACAGACGTCTGGGTTTTTATCTGTTTTCTTATATTATACTTTGAAATAGCATTATCAATTACATGTTCCGTTTAGTAAAGTTGCAAAGTCACAGGTTTCTATAATAATTAATCTAAAACTCTACACGGCTGAATGGGATACCGACAAGTGATTTGACAGCACTATTAGGCCCGTCCCCGTTCGATGTGGTTCACTTTGATTAACCATACATCATTCAATATTCACATTTTAAAATAACCACTTACACGCTTTGCACAAATTAAAAGCACGACTCGATGATTAATCTTGACTAGATTTTAAGTGCAGACGAGTTGCTAAATATTTTATAAATGCACTCAATTTACGTCGATGATGGCGGTAATTTTTCAATCATAATTTTAGTTAAAACTACTGATGAAATTTATTCAAAGAAATGCAGTCGACAGAGAATTGACATAATTTCCTGCCTTTACCGAGAGCTGCAGAATTCATACGAAAGAATGCAGACGCGTTACAAAATTTTACGCAATATCAATCCATCGAGAAACCAGTTAGAGAAAACCTAGGCGATATGAAAATAAAACGAGTACGTTTACGGTAATACCGCTCTAACTCGTAAAGCCGAGTTTATCCTCATTAAAATCCTTATCTTTATACACCATTAACTCAAATAATTTACAGGACATGCGCAGATAAAGTCGGCGAATAGAAGGAAACGCGAGTACAAAGGCGCGCCCATTTCCACCGATCATTGTGTGAAAACGAGACGGATAATGCGAACGGGACGTTAACAAAGACGCTTGCTAGCGATGAGCAAGAGAGATAGGCATCGACAATAGACAATTGTTATCCCCACCACGTCGAACTGCCCTAGTGAAAGCGTCCGTGCGAATTTCACCGCTACATTCTACACATTCAGGAGCATAAAGTCGATGTTTCCCTGAATGTAATGCTAGAATAATACAGCCAATAATTTGATTCGGCCGTTATCATTGGGAAAACAATGGGTTGAGTAATGTAGGTATAAATAGTTATGATCCGCATAGCAAGTGGATTGGTGACGTATGGCGTGGGCGGCATTTTAAACTAAATCCTACCAGATTATAAATACTAAATCTACTTTTATTTGAATCGTAAACATACTAATATGAAAATCAAATTTCAAGTGTCTAGTTTAAGAATATGTGCACTATAGTGCTTCGACATTTTTCTTTGAATAAAACATATATTTTTAGACGTATTTTAAAAAAGCTGTTTTCTTCATGCCTACGTTTTGATTATTTTGTACTGTAATTCGCTTAGTTCGTTAGGTAATAAAAAAAGCGAGAAAATTAAAAAAATGTAGAGGAACTACAGATGGTAACACTAGAGAACATCAACATTGAAATAGGTAATTAAAAATACAAATAGAAATGTTGCCGCAATTAATTGTGAAAAATAAATTATGTCACATAGACAAAACTACGTTTTTCATATTCGCTCTACATGGAGCAACGTTTTAAATATTTTAACTTTTTCAAAAACGTTGTCCGTCGGTTTTCTTTTATAAAACTAATTGGTCTGACGTTACCCCAGGATTTTATGATTCATAGGAATTTTTAAATGACTTTGACATGTGATTTTTGCGGACCTTTTAATGTTAGTGACAAGTTGGTTAAGTGTAGTGTACTTGTGCTTGAAAAATGGTAGTTTAAAATATATGAGCTGTGAAATATTTATTTTGATATAATTACTTAGAGCAGTGACTCCCAGAATAGTTAGTCTAGGTATATAAACTCCTAGGGGTCGATGACGAGTTACGGCGGTTCACGTAAAAGAAAAAAGAATAGGGGATCGGTGAGATGTAAGGGGTATGATCCATGTACTGTATTTAATTTCGAAATTATATTTTTAATTTGGTAAAATGAGAAAAGAGAGAGTCTATGAGTAAATTAAGTTAACTTACAGTTCAGCGCGGTTGAAATACTTTTTTTAATATCAAAATACTAAGGAAGGTGGTATCGTTAGTGTTATTTAAGCTGTAATTTAATGTTGATTGTAAAATATTTTGCTATATTAAGCTAGATCAGCGTTTAAACCTATATTAGGTCTTATTTATGATGAAGGACAATGTTTATTGCACAGTTACATGTAAAAGACAATAATAACATGCAATTTAGACATTTCACAAAAAGCCGAAAAGTGTCTGGGTCTTTAAACCTTCCTGGGTTGGCTTTTAGAATTATTTTATAACACATAAACTCGTGCCTCGTTATCCAACATTTAATAACTAAGTAATTCAACCAAAGCGATGATTTTACATGATCTATGAGTTAGGTATACTTAAATTATTTAACAAACAAATAGAAACAACTAGCCAATCATATCCTATCAACAGAACTGTTAGTCTTCTTATTAATGCTACTGTATTTAAGGTAACGAGTTTTAACATGATGATTTCGAGGCAACACAGATTTTATTCATCAAAATATCTCTAACGATTAACTTTATTTGCGATACTGAAACAGTTCCTACATACTAACTGAGGGCAAGCAAAACATTCCAATGAAAATGTTTTCCACTTGGAGAATTCAATAGAAACCTTATCCACACATTCATATGGCTCAAAATAACGGTCACAAACTAAAACTCGGATACGTCCGCGTCAAAAACAAAGAATAAAAATGGCCACCCCATTAATTTATTTTGTCTTTAATTTTTAAAAACGGAACGAGGAAGCGGACCAATGAGACGCATCCCTCTACTGATTGTCAATTAGCGACATCAAACGGGCTTTTTGCGAATTAAGCGCCCGTTCGTGTTCACTTTTTGTCCAGCTTTCGAGCGGTGCGGGTGTCTGATGCGTTTTTCCGACGTTTCATTTTCATATTTCCGTTTGTCTGGCCTAGGGAGGCACAATGTAGGGTGCGTTATCACTTATTTATATATATTACATATCAGTAGAGGATAGGCGATAGATTAAATTAAGTATATATACGTATACAACATTTTCAGCTTCAGTTTTTTTTCTACCACGGAACGGTGGTAGTATTTCCGGGACAAAAAGTTGTGTTAATCCGTTATCTGAAGTACGAAATTTTATTTTAAATCGGTACAGCTGTATTAGTGTGATGTGTGCACTAACAAGAAAATTCTATGATTTTATTAAGTAAATGTATAGCTAGCTCACTTACTAAATCTCTTACTTAAACGCTTATATAGGAGTAGTTGTTTGTATTTTTTTTGTTTTATATAAACTGTCACTGTTTTCTTTTCTTTCCGCTAGTACAGACTTTTTAAAGCGTACCCGTCAGTGTCCCTTTTTTTAAACTATCTCATATTATAATAATTGTAAAAAAAATTTTATTATAATTTATTCCATACCACTATTTTCTATCCCTATTTTTAACATTATGTTGTATCATGTCTTAATAAAGCATATCTTTTTTCCTTCTTTCTCTCTGTCCTTTTATGTTTCTTATTTATGTATATATTTAATTTGAATGAGTGTATCAGACGTATAAAAATAAATCGTGACTGCAATTTCGGTATTACCCGTATTTGGGTACATTGACTTGAATGAAGTGGAATTACGAAAGAATACCTTATAGATAGACGTGTTAAATGAACCAAGGATTTTTATTACAGCTTTGTCTAACATAATAGGCAATTACTAAATAGTCTCACTTCTTAGTTCTATTTTTTCCTCATTGACAGGTTTTTCTATCTTAGTTATAGATTCCTCAAGCGCCATTTTTACTTTACGCTAGTCGACCCTTCTTGTTAGACTTGCAGCAATAGAACTGTAAGACCATATCAATTTTCGAGTAGAAGTTTTTGGACGTGTCACGTACAAACATATGGGCAAATAAACCAACATACGACAATTTATGGTAATCATTAGGTATTTAAACATGGCTTTTAAAGAACATTACGATTAATGTACTTAACAAACGTTGCATGCATTGTATCTATAGAAATGTTGATACGAGAATCTTATTTCTTTGATGATTCATCACGCCGGAAACATGTTGTCATTTGCATCGTGCAAAAGCGATGCAAACCAATCGAACCCAATCGAAAACCTAAACAAACCTGTCTGGCAGAAAGACAGAAAACAACGAGTGAGTTTGTGAAAAGAAAAAAAAATGAGGCAGTATCGAACGCGCCTATTCGGAATGGATCCGGAACGGAGTCAACAAAGGGACGTACTGTTTGAAAAAAGCGCGAATACGAACGCGAGGCAGCCATTACCCGCACCCATTTGCGCATCTATGGCGGGCCTCTTCAATCTGTACAGTCAACAATTGCAGGGCTGGAGCTAATCCCAAATATTACACTTATTATATCATTCAATACTTTTTTTGTTTGCACTATCTTTTATTTGTATGACAGCTCGTTTCGAAGATACATATCTATCAGAGATTGCTGCTTGATAAGACTACTTTTGCATATTCTCTGCACCTACTTTTAGTTTCAATCTACTTGTAATTACAGTCCTTTATTATGTATGAGGAATAAAGAGCTTATTTATCTATCATTATTATTCATATGACTAAAACAATACAATTTGTTCTAAACTGGATCCTGACAGTGTAGATATAGGGCAAATTCATATTTAAATTTTCACGAATACACGAACACGCCTATTTACAGGCACTTTAAATGGAATTAAACAATAATAATGTCAGTTCTACCAAGTTTTTTGGTCTATTAATTCAACTAATTGGTTTATTTTATCATTAACAAGAATACTCCCATGTAAGACAACTATCCTTTTTATACAGCAGATAAAATAATTGTCTCTAATAAAGAAAAGGTGGAATCGTATGTTACATATCACAATACATTAAAATACTTAATATGTATCAAAAAACACAAATCTAAATGACAAGAAATAAATTTGACTAGTAATAATCTAATGTTTGAAAAGGCACTTATCGCCAGCCCTACAGAGGGTATGATCGGGAGTTGTTCGAGTTTTTATCGCTGATTCATTAGTATGAGAGTGTCTTTGTTGCAGTCGACTGGCGCCCCAACACAACCATCACATACATTTCTGAATAAAGAATCTGTACTAGAAACGACAAGTAATAAATGGCTACTAGTATTAGGGCAAAATTAATAACCACTGAAAAGTCCAGCACATAAAGAAGAAAGTCGTTTAATATTTGGTTATAACGCTAATTCATAAGATAACTTAAATTTCTAATCGATACTATTAATGATATTAATCATAAAACTTCAATAGTTGTAAATATTAATAATCTAAAATTAGAACCAGAATTATTGTATAATATCTCATCCATAATCCACACTCATATAATTCCATGATATGAATTAATAATAATGATACCAGATGAAAGGTTTTTCATCAGCATTGTATGTGAATCAGAATTAAAGACAAATTGTACATTCATTTCACTATCAATAGTGATATTTGCAGTATTACAGTTATAATAAAATTACGTAAGGGAGTTAATTACAAAAGAACCAAATAAAAGAAAATGAAAATGCTTGCTAATTTTATGTGTTAAACAAAATAATTGAAAGTTACTCCAATAAAGTTTCGAAATAATTGTTTTAATGATGAAATATATGCACACAACTCTAATTAATTATTGACTATAATTACCGACGCTAATTGATCTAGATACCACTTCTCCTCCATATTCCATGCCTACATACATACCTCCAAACGTATTCATAAAATTGATTTGAGATGAAAGGTTTTTCATTACCATTGTATCTGAATCCGAATTAAAGACAAATTGCACATTCAATTCACAATCAATAGTGCTATTCGCAATCAGATATTTTTTTGTATACCTTTTTTACCTTTTATGCGTTATGATCGTTTAAATTGATGAAGCTATGAGTTATTTAGACACTTTTTGTAATGATGGGGTAACATTCAATAGGTTTTTATTTATCTAACGTAAACCCTTTTTAGTTAATAGGACTGTCAATTAACATGATAGGACTAAAGGCTAATTCACATGATAAAAGATTGAAGTATATGTATTTTGTGCTTTTAAGTGATTGTTTCAGTTATTCACGCGAAACAAAGCATCAAACCTAAAGAATCTTTAGTTCATTATCAGTTTTAGATGATAATCCATTATTTTTAAACATCGACAAAATGGATCATTGGCATTATTTGCATTATTAACATATTATACAAAATCTAGTAACATCAGTCAAATCAGATTTTATAAGAGCTTATACTGAAATCTTATTATTATCTATTAGTCTACCAAGTGTTTTTATAGGTGTGATCTTATTTGTTTATGTAACAATAAATCCCCTCGAGGTCCAGACGGATGTTAGCATGCAAGGTCACGGATCGAGATTTGAATACAACCCTCTTTCCATCGCCTTTGTCGAACTTTGTATGGAAATTGGTTGATCTTTTTTACAGAGCTCTCAGTAAGGATCTATGAAATCTAAATAAAAATTTTAAGAATACAGAGATAATTTTAAGAATACAGAAGGGAGCAATTCTTAAAATAAAAGTTCATCGCTTATTACTTACACTAGATCTAGATTATAATTAATATAGTCCTTATTCAGAAAAGACTGTTCTAGATAATATGCATATCAGACGACTCTGTGAGAAACTTAATTTATACATTGACAATGTCAGGGGTCTTTAAATGTCTTGAATTAAGCTCACTAGTCTTACCTAATACCTACCTACTTGAAAATACATTTTCAATGAGATAATATTATACTCTCATTAAACTGTAGACAAAAACGGTTAAGTCATCTGGAGATAACAAATATAAAGTACTTTAAACTTAAGAATCTTTCTTTTGAAATGTTTCGAAACGACCGGTTTTGTTTACCCTTTTTGCAAATTAGGTTTGTTGCGCCTCGATTCGATTCCGGCAGACTTTGTTGGAAAAGTTTAAATAGGTTTCGTTCCGTTGTTCTTTAAATTAGGTTTAAATGTTGCCACTTCTCGTTTGCTTTTAAAGTCCATTTGGGAATATAGAAAATAATAATGATTACATACCTTATTGTGTTCTTGTTGAGCCAATAGCTGTTCCCTCACCATCTGTAGTTGTAAGATCATCTCCGATAACTGTCTCTCCTTTTCTAAAACGCTTCCTTCTGCTAGAGCTTGAATCGCTGCTGCATCTAATACACCTCGTCGGTCACTGTAAAAAAAATTATAAATTAACTTCGCAATTATTACTTCCGAGATATTAGTTTTATCTTAACTCATACTTAATAGAACTTCTTATCAATTTATTTGATTCGTAAAAGTATCATTGTCATTTCTCTTTATTACACTAACAAAATAATTTCATCTGAAACAAATATAAATCTTTAAAACACGAAAGTATTTCTCTTATCCTCAGTTGTCTGTCCGTTCGCATTTTATCAATCACCGTATGCGAATATGTATACGACGTATTCTGATTTCGTATCGCGATACGGCTACATCAGAAACAATTAATATTGCAATGCTTTCCTTTCGCATCGATGGTTATATTGTTATCATTTTTTTTGTATTTGTAATGCTGTATTTAAATTTATTATAACATCTCATACTAACGCTGGCCTTATTTTAATTGTGACGAATTTCAATATAACCAGTACGTTTTGTTTAATTCTAAACGAATGCATTGATCTTAAATTCCATCATTAACAGATGAAAGATAACTTACATTAAAATTTGCCTTTGGTTTATAATAATTTGCTTGCTATAGTGGGAACATCATCAAAATTACATGATACAGTTTCGAGTCGTGAATAATTCATATGGAGTATGGACCCGTTGGCTTCAGTGTTGTTCACAACCGACAAAGCCTGTTATTATGAACTTTAAAGTGGAGCGGAACAGCCCTTATGAAGAAGCGCTGTTACATTTCATGTTATAAATATTTTACATACATTTATTATCTACGTTAATGAAATGTGTTTTTAATATATATAGACTTAAATTATCATTATCAATTTCATTTTTGATAGATAATAAGCCTTAGCCTAGCAGCACCTAATTCTAAAATGTTGTTTTTGCTCATTGTTGATGTTGATATTAAAAATATAAATGTTAATTATAAAGTCTAAATATTTTCAAAATATTTAACAGATAATGCCTTTATTAAAGTAAATATTATTATATTCTCGTTCTTGCATATGACCTCAAGTATTTGCGTATATCAACTACAAGTAGCCACAGGGACTCAATCGAATTTAATTTACAGAGTTGCAATACTTGTGCAACGGAACTGAATTATTAATGCAACGTTCGCTCGAAGAGGATATGGACTATGGAGTTCATCTCTTATTATAAGCTAGTGTGTGGAATATCAGATACGTGTACCGCGTATGAGTTTAGATTCTATTAAACATGGGATCATTAATACAAATAACTGAAGCTAACATTAGAATACCTAAGATGTAAAAAGGTTCCTCAGAAGATGACTTATAAAAGTCAATCGAATACATTATGAACCTGCATAGTGTTAGCGAAAAGAAGCAAAATAGTCTTTGAAATGCTCTTACAATAAATTTCCGCAAGACAACGTCTTTCAATTGAACAATTTGATATATTCAAATCTGATTTTTTGCAGTTTAGACTTATAAAACGGTTTGTTTTTTAGTTCTTTTGACTGCTTTGCGACTGTACCTATAACGAATCTAATAGTAAATATTTATAGACAAACCTTAGCTATCAAGGATTTTCGGCAATTTTGCATTGAAGGTTAATCCTAAACCTGTAGTATCGATCTGCCATATCCATCTTTCTGTAGGTCTGTTAAAAAATTGCGCCAATTTCTACTTATTACTTCACACGATTAATTAAACATTGGTAAAGCCTCTAGGTACATTACAAGAAAACATAATTATTATGATTTATCCGTTCTAGGTCACAATGAGCCCACTTTCACTGTGGGCTGAACAACCGGTGGCTATTATCGTAACGAGTGCTAATTAAGAAACTTATTTTTTTGTCACAAAATATTAAAGGTCTACCCATCAAAATATCGTTCACTTTGCAATCGATACGCTGAATACTGGTCCGGCGATTACAAATTAAGTTTAATTATTTATTATTAATATGAAGGTAAATTGATTTGTTTTTTCATAAATTTAATATGTTTTGACATTGTAAGAATGTACATTAAATATTTAATTATTTATATATTAACTACCTACTCGACATAAAGGAATATCCTGTTCATTACGTCATATATTACAGAGGGGAAAGATTGTTTCATTTTGTGATAAGTGATAGTTATGAGGTTTATGATTTTTCAAGTCAAGATCTAAAGTATTAAAATGCGAAACTAGTAAATTCTAATAATATCTAGTTGTAGAAAAGCGAAATATACGTCAGAGAATTTTCATAAATTTTACAGCGACGGTAAGAATTTAAAAAATCAGGAAATTCTTGTGTCTCATGAATTGTTTTTTGACCGATTTTATGGGTTATTTGGGGACTTAGGATTAATTGAATTCTCTATAGCAATTTTGTTTTTATATTATTATCAGCATAATTGGTCAGTTTCAATGGGACCTTTATTAAATTTAAAATTTTTTATCCCAAAGGGTTAGTCTTTTAATCATAGTCATTTAAGTAAATTAAAGTATTAATTAAGATAAATGATTACTTATCACGCAATGTTGCGTCACAATATACATCTGTATCAGAACGCCGACTAAAATCATTTAAAAAATTACATTAATATTTTGGCATAAATCAAAACGTATCGGAAGTTATATGCCTTCGAGCGATATTTAATTTATTGCCAATTTAAAGAAACTTAAACATGTAATGCAACTGTTATTTACACGATAACTTTCATTCTTCCTTAGGGTTCCGTAAGTTATAGTTATGTTATATCTAACTGACTGACATATGAAAGCGAAGCTCAAACAAGGACAATTTGTTTAACACTTGAAGGATTTTTTGGATTGACTCCTAAGGTGTTAGATGAAATTTTAGATGAAAATCCGCCTTTTTTAAATAATTATGAAGGCATACGGAAGCATCACAACGCAAGTTTGAACAAAGCTGCGGATAATGACCTAGTGGGATAATATTAAAAATTAGACATTTCTTTGATGTAGGAGAGCACTAAAGGTTTTTTTTAGAAATTTAAACCATATCGTTTGAAAAAGAGGTTGTAAAAACCCGCGATTTTTAAGTATGGCCATCAACATAGTAATTAAAGCGCGACTATATCGTAGGCGAAGATGAATGCACTAGTAGTATTTCCACTATGGGAATAAATAACGTAGTTTTCTGAATCAACTTTATTTATTCAGCTTTAGTTATTTCATTAGAGTATATCTTTCTGATAAACCTATATTCTGGATATTTTTAATAAAAATAATATAAACAGATATTAGATACGGAACCCTTGTATCAGAAATAGGATTCACAATTTTGTTCTTATATCTATTTTGCAAGCGTTGATTAACAAATCACTGTTAGCATAAATTGTAAGGTTACTGTAAATTTGGATATAACAAAAAAGATAATGTTTCCTACATTCCGATGTTATTAGAAACCAAGTATTTTCTTTTGTAATTAACTTTTTATTCTTCCGCAATTTAGACAAAATAATTTCATTTCACTAAAAATTGAATATATTATTTAAATTAATAACTATTTAATTTTTGTTGCTCTCTAAACTTAATTAAAATTATGGCTAACTAACACGTATTTGGCTCAAACTTTTTAGTGTTTGCTTTTCTAGAAAATTCGTTGCCATAGACAGTGTTTTTTTGCTGCGATCAGCAATTATGACGCCATGTTGCAGATCAGTAGCACAAGAACTCGGTACAGCTGTAACTGAAAGTAATATTTGGTGCAATAAAGACTTCAAAAGAACATACTGTATGGAGTATTAAGCGACTTGCCGCCATTTTGTTATCAACTGCTACTAATTCTGTAAAAACCTAGTGCTCGCTAATAATTGGACCCCTTTTCACGTATTACTTTTCGAAGACCGACACGTATTATTTTTTTTCTTAGTGCTAACTTTCACACTTATTTCTCGATCCTCAGTTTGGTCTGGAAAAAATCCAAATAGTCGCACCCTAAATGATCGTATAATGTGTATAAGTGCCGCCTCTACGGAGGTAAACTTACCGACACAGTATAAAGCAATGTTTTATTTTCCTGTTCACTGGAACGCCACTCGTAATTTATTGTCCGCGAATAAAATGCCTTGTTTTTATATCCGACAGAATGAGAGCGATCATTTTCTGTTCAATTATACTTGCTTATACTTACATATATTTTGAATTATAATTAATATTAAATAAGCGAGCATTTGCTTTTAGGCTTAGCTCTTGAAACGAACGTTACAAAAATTATTATTAGGTACTCTTGTGAACGTCGATCTCTAATCTTTAAAATTAGATACATAATCAGCGTCACAAAATTTCGAAACAAATGGCCACTAATTAGAACTTATGTTAGCGGTAACGTGTCACAATGCTTGTAATAAAACACTCCGAAATTAACACTGTCTTTCTGTTACGCTTTCACACTTAAACCACTGAAATGATTTTGATGAAATTTGGTACAGATAGTCTAGAGCCCGGAAAAAGACAAAGTCTATATTTTATCATAAAAATAATGATTGAAGGGGTTGAAATTGGAGATGAAGAGGAAGGGTTTGCAGACGCAATTATGAATTGCAGATGGTCCGGGCTTCCTAGTTAAGCCTCGCAGAGGTTTTCCGCGACGAAATGAGGAGGCTTGGCCCTACACGTGGACCTCCGTCGGGACACCACAGTTGAGTGCACATAAGCAAACCCGTGGTGCCCATCAAAAGACGGCTACGGCTTCAATGGTTTTTAGTGGGTAGTAAAAAAAATGGGGAAAGTGCATAAAGAGCTGTGTGATTAAAACTGAGGCGTGTCGACTAGAATGTAACTATAACTTATTATGACCGAGAACAATTTTGAGTGTCATTTTATATGTGACTGTGTATCTAATTCTTAAGTTATCAAAGATGCTAATTATTAAAATCTATTCTAGTAAAGTACTACTAAACATTTTAAAAAAAGTAATAAAACTAAGTTACACTAGCCACTAAAACAAAAGTACTAGCCACCCCAGCTAGGGTGACTAATAGAGCACCACTTCGACGAGATCGATACCATTTTATCAATTTAGAGGCCACTTCAACATCGATTACGGTTTATTTACTTTGTTTGTACCGCTCTTGTTCACTATAAAAAAATATAACTGACTCAATTTCTTCTTTTTGAACTCAATATGTATAAATAAGCAATTAAAACAGGAAACCTAAGCAGTGCCTGGGGCTTGTGACACAGGTACAGGGTTACAAGCCCTTTCATTCTCACACACACACTACTCGATTAAACAATTCCAAAATTTGAAGTAATAAAATTCCCAATAAACTCCATTACTTTAGACAATGTCTTTATGAAATCACTAGTCAGACTGCCTCAGATCTATCGGGACAGGTAAAATGTTGTCGAATAAGTGGAGTATTTTTCTATAGATAAAATTATTAATGGTCTTTTTTGTTATGAGAGGTTCCTTAAGGCCATTTTACTATCAGCTGACTTACATATTCCACTTAAAAATTTGGCTAGAGATCATCTGCCTTCCAATCCTTGGTGGGATCAGGAAGGCACTGATCTCTATAACCAGTGTCTTTCTGCTGAGAAGGAATACTCAAATCCTTTAGGAAGATACTTGATATTAAATCACTGATTTATATCTGACAGATAATAACTATCAATTTTTTTTATAATATCCAAAGTTTAATTGGGAGAATTCACTCAATAACTCAAATGAAATTAACTCTTACTTTACAAAATCTTGAATAAAAGTATACATTTAGAATACAAGAATTGTATGATTGAGTTAAATTTAGTTTGATTTTAAGAATCGTATTTTATCTAGTAAACACAAAATCCAGGCCAACTATATAACCCACATACTTTCATCTTTCTGAACTCCAGAACATCATTATTGGCACTAAAATCTTCATTATTTTTACAAACGAGTTGTGAATAAGAAAAACTGTTAATATTATATAATCTATTTATCTGTACAAATAATAAAATTGTAGAAATGCCGTATCTGTGTACGTAATGATATTTTATATACAGATAGTTTAAAAGGCTGATCTTTCTGAGTTCCTAAGGAAGGTACTGGCTTCCTCACAAAGGTCCAGTTTAACCGATTTCTGAAAGACATGACAAATAAAGCAGTTAATATAAATTTTTTTATTAAATTTTATTCATTGGTTAAACACGTCAGTGATACAAAATGAAAAAATCTATATATAGATAAAAGAAATCGGGTTACAGATACACTAGGGGTTGGAAAAGAACATAGGCTACCTTTTATCAAAAAAAAAGGCTTGAACGAGTTGTTATAGGGGATGAAGATTTGTATGGGAGTTTTAAAAAAATTGAAAATTAAACTTAAATAGGTACATGTACTTAAGTAAATAGGTTCCATCATAAGAATTTAACTAAAACATCACGAGCACCGTTTATCACATATGACCAAAAACTAGTGAAAACTGTGTAATACTTTATCTTCTGAATAGACTATCAGTGACTTTGTTAGTAGTTGGTGGAACCAGCCCTTATTATTATAAATTAATTCCTCTGTGTATTATATTTATCTATCTAGTAGGAATAATTACAGACAAACATAAGTGTTTTATAGATTTTTTTACCATCTACTATTAATATAAAGACTCATTAATTGATCAAATATTCAATACTATTGCTTGCCCTTGCTTCTGTGTTTAAAGAGATATATAGAATAGAAATAGTTATAGAGCTTCTTCAATTATTGATTTATTTAATGCAAAAATAATAAAACTCATAATTTCGTCGTAAATTCGTATTCTTGGGCTTTCCCTAGATGAGGTCTTATCATATTATTGACTGAAGATAAGGAATAGTAAACGAGTATTTTGATTTTTTTTAAACATTCTAGAAACTTCCCTAAACATGTAAAAATAATTCAAACACAATTTCCAGCGTCAACTTCATTTTAGTGTGTATCAAAAAACAAAGGCACGTATTTTGCAAGGAAATCTCGCAACTCGCAAGGGTTGACGTTACGTCATTAAAATGCATGGGGGATGGAATTCGATGTAATACATCATGTTTTACTAACTTTAAAATGTTACTGTATTGTTTATCTAACGTACTGGAATTTGGGTACTTTGGCTTGAGACCCAGAAGCAGGTTAAAAGAGCTCCATTAGGTACATGTAAACTATCGCTTGACCTCCTCACCCAACATTAAACTAACTTAGCAATAATATCGAAGACTCATGTGAGTAGTTTCTTACTTTATTATATTATATATCAAACAAACCCTGCCCCGATTACCTAAACATTGTCTATTGTAGTGCAAGTGTAGTTTAAGTGTGGTACTGACATCTTCAGTATCAAAGATCACGTGACATATTAATATTGTAAATTGTTTTGATAAATATTACGTAGCGAGAACGAACTTTTGGTTCACAAGTCCCAGGCACTGTTCGCGATAATAAGTATTCAGTAAGGAAAAAACTAAAAAATATCAGTTTCAGCAATAAAATTCCTTTAACCACGTTCAATCTTATCAAACAACCTGTGTAAAGTTGGAAAGCTTTTAAAAACTTCGAGACACCCAATATTCTGTCACGCCCACCTGGCGATGTCATAATTATAAAAAAAAATAAAAAACATGTCTTATTACGTCACTTCCCTTTGATATTTTTCGATCAGTCTTTTGATGGTTACTCAAGAAATGAGATCCCATTATTTTCTTATAAGGTTTGTAATGCTGGCAATACTTTATAAGCTATGTTAATAAAGAAGCTAAAACGAGAACATTTTTAATATTAGGATTATTAAAGAAGGTACTGTATTGAACTATAATACTATGGGCTCACAATCCACGCCTAAAAGTGTGAAGATATATAATTCAACTTGTCTTTGCCCAGAGTCCAATAGACCCGCTGCATTAATGGGATGAGACACTTGGCGGTCGAATTCGCAGGATGGCGTTCGCAAGCTAGCCGGGGAACAGATCTCCTACCAGCAAGAGGTGTTGGGTTACTCGGAACTTACTAGATGCTCTCCCAGCAGGGAATAGTATTCTAAACCCCCTCACGGGTAATAACGGGTGTAAAGGTTAACCAACGAATTTCATTCAGAGGGTTACAGCAGGTTAGCACTCTTGCCACCATTCCCCGCGGACAGCCCTTGTACTGCAATGGTGAGTGTATGTACATTTGTGTACTCACCTAAGTATTGTAGTTATTATAGACTAAGTTCAGATTAGTTTTTGTGCTTTTTTATTGTGAGTCCATAATATTATAGGTTAATATTAATTCACTTAAAAAAACACAAAAGCTTACTTAATGAACGTATAAACGGAAAAGGAAGCATTATACAAAAATTGCTTCCCTATTTGCCCGTGTTATACTTATTCAACAATTAATTATGTTAAGCAGATCAATTCAGTGTCTTTTAATATTTAATTATTCCTTTCTTCATCGATATCAAAGAAGCTTATATCAATTATTTCCCGCAAAGCTTCGACTTTAAACGGAAGTCGTTATACGTTCTTTTATAAATTATTAATGAGTTCTTATTATGATCTATTTATATTATATTATTAATTTTGTGAATTTAAAATACATCTACTAATTAGATAAATATCTGTAATTGAGAATCATGTGAGTCTGATACAATGGAGGCGAGAGTTTGTGCATGGTCAAACACCTAGCAATGACGTTAAAACTCACGTATTGTTTTGGTCACACTATAGTTTCAACCGCATTCGGCGGTCTTTTTCAGATAGTAGACGCGCGCGGTGACGACTCGCCGAAGAAGTTGAAACTATAGTAAATGTGAGCAAAACAATTGCCCGCTGTTAGGTCTCATATAGAAACTTTCGGTATGGCCATTGCTGTGCATGTAAGTGTGCAGTAAAGCTGATGATAATCTCTTATATTTGCATCTAAGTTGCAAGCCCCAGGTACTATATAGGCAGACTAAAATTATGTTATGATTATGATAAATGATTCCTTATTAGTAAATACTATATAGTAATAAAGTAGCTGAAAAGAAATGAAGAAGATAATTTAGACTTGTTAGAATCAATCAAAAAGCTAGGTTGATAGCACTTTTTTTTTCAATTTCATTCTATCATCCAAGATGACATGTTACACATACTCATAAGTACTGGCTCATAAAGTATGCACCGCTACGCTTGTCACCACAATTTGCGGGTAACAATAAAAAAATCCCTTAACGCCAGACAACGGTAGTCGCTGGGCTATCCGTCTTCTTCTCCCCTTACATTGCGACAGGCTGTCTTATATGGATATGCATGAAATTGTTTTGAATTTTATATGTAAATACATGCAATTATAGTTTATTTTATTGTCTCCCACATTTGTAATTCTTTACAAGGTACAAGATGTTCCAACATTACACATTAATACTATTTTTTTAAAAGAATAGTAGCAGTATGGATCACATACTATTAGTATTCCTTAAGCATTTAGGTTACTTGGAGGGGCCAAGTAAGCTGAATGCTTGTGGTAGGAGGGGGCCATGCTATAGGACACTATTCATTGCAAAGGTTGCAAATATTTTATTTAAAAAAATGTCAATAATTTACTAATCACTATCACTACAAATATGAAATGTCATATTTGATTATGAGTAGTTTATTACACATGAATTATGATTCAAAGCTTTGAAAAAAAAACAACTTCAACCAGATTTTCATAACTCTTTCTCGGTCTCAATTACTATTTTTTGTTCTATTTTAAAAATGGGAAATTTCTTAGGTTCAATAAAAAAATCGTCTAAAATTCTTTTTGTTGTAAAAAAAAAAAGATATTATACACGGTTAATAAATAATTTATTTAACGTTAGCTACGATAAATGCAATAATTAATTTATTTGAAATATTTTCATGTACTTCTAAAGTTTATAGCCTGGTAGAAATATTTTTTTCGCAATATTTTATACACTAAGATCCTCACAATACTTTCCTCAACAATACACTCATTATTATTTAAAAGGTACTCGCCGGCTCGTCCGTCATTCGCTGCGTTTTTATAGCTACTGTTTGCTGTGGGGGAAATGATAGCATTTTAAATCAGGTTAAGGTCATATTTAAATTTAGAATACTCTATGTTTCTGTTAAACAATGTTGAAAAGAAAATTTTGAGAAATACCTTTTTTTACTACTCTATAGATTAAATCTTTTAACATACTAACAGCAACTCGCGCTTCACATTATTTTGAGTATAACCTTTGTGTGTTGGTAGCATCTCAACAGCAGCTTTTTCAGCAGTTTGACGAGTAATTTCATTAAGTAAATATTGTTTTATCGCGTGTACATTTATCTATGTTAGTGAAAAAATTGATTTATTTAATCTTAAGTAACAAAGTAGAGTAGTGGAGTGTGGCATGGCTTGCGACCATCAGCATGCAAATCCCACCGCCAAGTGTCATAGACGCGTTCCGGTCGAGCTGCATGTGAACCAGACTTATCCCCTCCCTCTCTCATCCCATTAATGCTGTGAATCTAGTGGACTCTAGGCTCTTGCTCAGAGTCCGCTGAAACCGCAGCATGTTTTCCTTCACTCCCCCTACCCGGAGTGGATCTTCGAGGATGCAACGCATCAAGTATTAAGAGATACCCTGTTATTTTGCTGATGTCCATGGGCTATGATGGCCACTTACCATCAGGTTACAGGTCACCTTATGAACCATAAAAAAAACAATGGAAACTTTATTGATTTTTGTGTAGGTAGATAAACTTGAATAAATATCTATAGTTTGATAAGAATTAAATTCAGTTATAAACGTTTTGGGTTAACTCCTTCGAAAATAGGTTTTACAATATAAATGCTTTTAGTTATACCATTAAGATATAAGGCGAAGTAAAGTTTATAGCCTGGACTTTATTGTGGTACGGGTTCAGATACTTTCAAACATCATCTGGTACGGTCATCTTATAAAAGTTGTTTTAGTAGAATCGCCCATAAACGTACTGCAAACATTGCCAATAAATAAAATGGCCGATTCGATTCTGTATAATAAAAGTACATACGAAATGTAAAGGCGAATGTTACATGAATTCTTCATTGGAAATTGTATAGCCATGTTAGTATTATCATTTTTAGTGCTCCACACTGGTATATTCAGATGGAATTTTTGATGCACTGGCAACACAGCTCTGCTCCGATTGGTTGTTCTGAATATTGTATGAGCCAATCACCGCGTTGCGCTTACCGCTGCATTCCAATTTTAAATGATTAAGGCGGCAAAACGATAAAGTAAGTTACGCAATTCGTTATGTCAGCCTAGTTTTCTCATAGGGAAAATCATGTTTTTAATACGCTTATATTAGCTTCATTTGTACCTACTATAATAGGTATAAGTGGTATCGAAAGGTAATCAAAATGTATCTCATACCAAATGTTCATTTAAATCAATAGAAGTTTTAATCACTTTGAATAGTAGACGTGAGATATTGGAAACTGAACTATCTATACCCCTATATATTCCTAGTATATATCTTTTTTTTACATCAACTATACTTAGCTCACTATAATTCATGTCAATAGCAAGGTATGCTTTCTGTGTATTCATCTTATACTAATATAACGCTGCAGAGTTTGTTTGTTTGTTTGCTTGAACCCGCTAATCTCAGGATCTACTAGTCCGATTTGAAAAATTCTTTCAGTGTTAGAATGCCCATTTGTCGAGGAAGACTATTGTTTATATATCATCACGCTACAACCAATAGGAGCGGAGCTACACGCGGACGAAATCGAGCAGTTCGTCTGGTGAAAAATATGGTACGTTTAATTTTAGGATAAAAATAGGATTGGAATTTAATTTTAGGAAAGAACGTAAGTATGTGAAAAACAGGCTTTTCCATCTGCAGTGCTGAAAATGGCAAATACTTCTCATAAGCACAGATATGATGTTAATAACTTCAGCTTGTTAGTTATTTTAATTAAATAAGATTAAAACAAAAAGTTGTCGTATCGAAAAAAAAATTTTTTGGATGACATTATTATGATTGGAACCTGAAGGTGGATATTGGAACTCTTCTGTGGCTACTAGCAAATCAATTTCATCAATAGCATTATCTGGTCTGATGGTGGAGCCAGGAATTGAACAGCCGCAGTACTGAATAAGTAATATTTGAAAGAAAGTTTCCGCTATAGTAATTAAGGTTAGTAAGTGTTACATCTGATATTTAATGTTCAAAAATTAATCATAGTAAACGTGCTAGTTATAGACTTGTTATATAAAACGGTAGGTAGGTACAATAAATTGTAAAGCGAATGCAATCCTTTATGCGTAAGTATGATGTATTGTGTAATAATGTAAATTAATTGCAATTTCGTTACGCTCTCGCTACATTTAGGCATTTTATTTTTTTCTACCTACAAATCATTGAATTCAGAACATTTTTTTTCAGGATTTTACTGTATGTAGGTATTTTTTTATGCACAGAAAAATTGTTGTAAGAGTTTCAATTTTCAATGTTTTTAAAGTAGAATTGTCAAGACTAGTCTGAATCACTACTATTAACTATGTATGAGCTATACTGCAAAGTAACACACAAATAATAATTATAATAATTACACAGGACCAGATTTTACTATATTTTATTATAATATTTCAGCGCAAAATAAGGGAATCACTGTAAGCCTAAGGATAGGCTAACATAAATCTAACCTTACACAAGACGTGGTAACTTCATTGTATCTTGTATACTCACGTGACCTCAAGTGGACAGCAATCCAGCACTAACACTATCCAGAGATTACTTCACTCCTTATGAGACCGCACAAGACTAAGACTACAGTGAAACTGTCGAGAGCATATAAAGAGTCGAGACTCTTAATATGACGGAAGAGACTACTACCTAACTTCAGCGTCATAGATATCGATGACGATTCGATTATTCGATAATCCTTTATTATTCTCCGACATCTAAATCTCGATTCCACCGCTCGATCACATAGGCTACTGCTTATTTAAACAAATAATAACTTCAAAGCTTCACTGTCAACTATGTCGATGATAGTCAATATTTAATTTATGAAAATACATACAAATCTGGTGGTGATGATATTCCTAAAATAAATAGAATCTCCATATCAAAATCAAAGAAATAAATGGAATAAACAAGAAAATGTAACTTCTTCTTCTTCTTCATTGCGTGCTATCTTCTATCGAAAGTTGGCGACCATCATGGCAATTTGGACCCTCGACGCAGCAGATCTAAACAGGGAACGTGTGTACCATTGGCCATTGGCGCAGATTGTTCAGTGAAGATGTTCTTCTCCTATCTGGGTTCATTTTCTCTAGTATGTTTCCCTGTATTCCCTAGTACCTTTCCCTATATTTGGGACTGCGCATTATAAATATGACTAAAATTACTGATTACTTTAATATTTAATAATATTTTTTGTCCATGACTGATGCGATCCTACATACCTACCTTCTATCAGTTAAAATTTTCTATTAAACCGTAATAAATATAACTCATGTTAGTCATTCAATAGACAACAACCGTATGTCGTAGAAATTGTTATAAAAAATCATTATAAACAATGAGCCATACAGATGAGATGAGTCAAGTCTATCTAACGACGATAACGGTTATAATAAAAACTAATTAGGTATAACAGCTACTATTATAAGACGCACGAGATAAAAACTGTATTGTTTAAAAAAAGTTTAAAAATATATCGATAGACTGTTTAGCTGTTGATTTCTTTGGTACTTAATATAGACGGCTTTTCTGGTTACGAACTTTTTCTTTCTCAAAAGATAGTATAAGTAGGGGATAGAAGCATTTTATTAATATTATGTATTTTATATATACAGTAATAAAAAAAAGAAAGGAGCATTTTATGTATTCCAATTCTGAGGAAGTCAATGTCCAATTAATCAATATCAGTGGAATATCAATGTTAAAGTCATAAATATCGATATTATCAACTTCAATATCGCTCAAAAAATAAATGGTTATAATTTTAAATAGATTTTAAATATAAACCATTTCTATTTTTTCCTAAATTATTTAGCAAATAACCTGTAATCCAAAGCATTTCTTATTTTTATTTGTATCAAGAGCGTCGCTATCAAAGCGAGGTGACTACTAATGTGGGGGATAGTCAAGTCCATATTTTACCTACAAATTTTTCTAGGGAGTGCGAGAGGCAGCTCTTACTACCTGCTTAACTTTGGCGACACCGTTGCTTTGTGTCGAAATACCGATATTACATATCTATAAATGTTTTTAAATAATAAATGTTAGGTAATTTCCTAATATTATGAATTTTGTTATGAAAATTTAAATTATAATATATATTGGCTTAAATAACATAAGTTCATTGACTTTTTAAATTATAAACCTCTCGTGAGAATGCAATACTACGCGCGACGGCAAAAACAACAGGATAAGACAATCCAGTCTTTGTACGCACCGCGGTATTTCAATCGCTCTCCTCTAACTAGGTGCCATTATATTGGAAAGTTCTGTAAAAGTTACCTAATTGCTGACTAAAGAAAAATCACTTACATTATGAAGCGTTTCCTGGTGTACCTTAGAAACATCTTCTTTCTAACAAAAACAAATATACGTCAGCGCGTAAGTTAGGTGAACCTAACCTTAGTTTGAACAGAGAACCTAGGCAGTGGAGGCGAGTGTTTCATATGAATAAAAGACGTCACGACGTAAGCTTACACCTTGGTCACAAGTCCAAGGCACTGATTTGGTTCCTCTCGTAATTGTAAGACATCATAACGTTTGATTATCTATCGGTTAAGTAGCAGTATCTACGTTGCGTTTACCCAATATCCCGACTCTCCTCCTCCTTCTCATCAAAAATCTCCGACATATATTTAAATAGGTGCGTAAATTATACCTGAATAAACTCCTTTTTTTTTTGAAGTCAGTAAATTAAAATTGACAGATATCATAACGTACGACAAGTCAGAGCTATGGAAAGTTGACCACCTCTTTGGCTACAGCATCAGGCGCGATAGACGTTACCTCTACTCATTTCGCTTCATTAATCTATGTTAAGTATTATCGAAGTAAATCCTGACAAGGGGTTTTTATGTAAGTACGAATATTATTTCCACGCAAATGGCCGCAACGTGTATAACATATGAATAATTAAAATATAACCAGCCATAACTCATATTCAATAAGCATAAACGTCCTTTTAAATAGACAATTCAGTTTAACAGCATGTTATTGTTGAGGCAAATCTTTGCAGAATGCGACTTTGTGTCGTTGTATGGAGTTATTGTGAGACACAAAGACACATTGTCGAGGGGCCTTGTCGATTGTTTGTTATATCTGTTAGCTATTTAATTTGCTTGACGTAAGCTATGGTAAATCAGAATAATATAGACATCGTATCATCAAAGAAATATCACCAAAAAATTTTTATTCTTACAATCTTTCGTAAACATTCCTCATAAATATTTGTCTCTTTCTAAAAATTGCAATATTTATTTAAATGATTTTTTAGTTATCTAATTTATATAATTAAAACCTATTTTTTCTCTTTACTGTAGAGTAAGACATCAAGACAATTACTACATTTACTTCAGAAGCCGAGTTTATGGGCATTGAGATTCAGAAGCAGGTTTAAAGAGCTATTTCTACAGTGATGTTGGCTGCGATAATTCATTTACAAACAAACACCTGAACCTGAAGCTTAAACCTTAAGTAATTCAAAATTTTCTCACGAAAACACTAGTCATACTGCCGTGAATTTATTGTATCTATTAATATAAAATAATCTTAACTAAATAAATTAGAACATAGCTGCAGGGCAACAATCAGACAGAACAATCATAAATAAGATATTCATATTAACTAATGTTACCTGCCTTTTATAATTCGGAGCATTTACATTGTGCTTTCAAAATATATATATCACTGTACAAATTACGTTTCTGTCTATTGTTAACGCTTGGGCTGGTTGGTTTGGTGTAAGTTTTAAGCGATTTGAACATAAAAAATATACTAATACTTCATTTTTTCTGGAAAAAGAAAGTACTTAAACGTTTTTCTTTTAACATACCTACAACCATTAGGACTCAGTAGCAGATTTAAAAAGCTCTTCTAGAACGAGTAAACTCACACAACATTTAACAATATTTTTAAAAATACTTTACCATGATATTTGAATATTTTATCCACCTAAAACAGTGCAACAGAACCCACTTATTGTCGATAGAAATTACTAGCTAATCGAACGATATAAACGGTGTTGCTAGCAATAACTATAACAACCAATAAAATTTGTTGCAAGTGTTAATGTGTAGATTTAATTTAATGCTTAAATTAGGATTTTATTATCTATTAGGTACTGTATTTTATTTCGAGCCTTGAAAGTGTATCATATATATAAATAGAAAGATAGAAAAATAGACGAAAACGGATGCACGTATTTAAAAAGAGAGATTCAAGTCTCTATACATAGATCGGCTATTTCTGTACCAGAAGAAAGAAATACATACAAATAAAGGAAATTGTATTGATTAATTTAAAAAACGACAGTTCTTTTTTTATCATTTGTGCCTAAGTTATTGTAAGCTTAATTATTTTTATGAATAGTTACACTTGCATACAGTTATATTATTATAGCCTACGACCACAAAGAATCGATTTCAGGTTGACAGTTTTTTTATAAAATTACGAGATTGAGCATAGAGTAAATTGTTTTTTTTAAAGAACGGTTAGTTGGTACACAATTAGCCGAGATTTGAACCTGTCCTTTGGCACTTAGCACATAGGGTTAACGATCTTGTGGTACCTATAGTCTGTTAGTGAAAGGGTGATTGAGTAAATTAGTAAGTGTTAGTAATAAAATAATACAAATATTTTTAATACTTGTACCAAACACAAGCGAGCACATCATAACGTAGATGGATTGTTGGCCATTACGGGCTCACGTCTTAATCTATAGCGATTAGCACTGCGTTTAATTAGTGGATACCCGTAGGACAATGCCGGGCCGGGCATTTGTCTTAACCGACTACGAATTAGGTTAGTTTCTTTTGTATTTCTTGCTGTCTGTACAGTTTTGTGTTACCAGTTAAATCTATACTAATATGATGAAGCTGAAGAGGTTAGTTTGGTTGTACGCGCTTATCTCATGTAAAATATTTTTCTAAAATGATCTTAATTGGATTGTCATAAAACTACCAATATCTCAATCTATTGTTAAGAACAGATTGGCTAAATATTTCCTTGTTCACTATAATAAATAATAATAAAATATTTTTTTTTTATTATGTTAAATATTGAAGATCTCTAGTATATCTTAATATCTTTTTTCATAATAGATAAGGGACGAGAAGAGCAGACGGTCCATCTGATGGAAAGTGGCAATCGTCGACCATGGACATCGGCAAATCTAGAGGGTGTCTCTTGTTTTACGGAGAGTTAAGAGTGGGAGGTAAAAGAAGAATATTGCAGTTCTTTGCAACCGCAGTATTAATGGGATGGGAGAGGGAGAGGTAAGTAGAGAGTCTAGTCCACATGCGGCTCGATCGGAACTCGTCGAAGACATTTGCGGATAAAAAAGCACGATAATTGTAAAAATGTATTCAACAATGTATTCCTTAGTAACCAAAACAACAGAACAATTATCTTTATCACATATAATTATAAAGATACAGCAGATACTGTATGTAAATACAAATATTGACATAGATCGTCTTAACCTCTTATATCATCTATTATTATTAGATTACATATTTCTAATTTTAATGAAGTGGCCTAGACAGTCTAGAACTTAGATAAGAAATATAGTTCTTTGAATATAATGTGAATTAAACTGTTTTAAAGCTCAAGATATGATGGTGAGTAATGACAGAGAAACAGGCTAGTTCCGGAGATATATTATTAACAATGATATATCTATTTTTATTAAAATTATATAGATATATGTGGATAGCCACAGAAACGTTAATAATGTAGTTTATTTTTCTAAATAACTTATTTCCAATCTTTAATTTTCGTTTTGAGAAATAGAGTAACTTGACTCCTTGAAATCTTTTATTCAATATATTATTTATATCTTTGAAAATCGTAAGATTTTAAAAATTAAAATTTCTATTTTCCTCAAGCTTTTTCTAACAAAAGGAATTGTACCACGTGTAAAATATTTTTTCAGAAATCATCCCTTAAGGGGGTAAAATGGGGTGCAAAGTTAGTATAAAACTTTGCCGTTTTTGAAGTTATTCGAATGAAATTCAGTTTGATGGTTCTTCATTGAAAGTCATGAAACAAGTGTAAAATATTTTTTCAGAAATCATCCCTTAAGGAGCTAAAATGGGGGGTGCAAAGTTACTGTAGGCTAATATAACTACCTCAATATCGCAAACGAAGTTGCGGGTAAAAGCTAGTTTTAAATACACGTTAATCAATGGACATAATTTTTAAAGGATCTGGGAGACATTCACTCTGACATCTAAGAAATGATTTTACGTAAATCAACATGACTAACTAATATTTTGTTAGAGTTGGATAGATAGAGAACGTCTATTGGCAATATAACATCACGCTACGACCCATAGGAGCGAGGCATCATTTGGAAGACTCCTGAATCATAATACGGAATTTATGAATTCAAACATCCTTTAGCCATGAAGACAAATGCGTAAATCATACAGAGGCATTTAACGCTGCGTTTAACGCTTTTATAGAGTCCTGCGGTGGTCTTAACATTGTTTTTAATGGATCATAATACGGCCAATTAAATAGAAAACGACTAAGCACGGATAGTGAAGTGCTTGCTTTATTTTGGTGCGGTCGCGACAGTAAAATGTTGTAATTAAAACGGTACTAACGTTACATGGTTATAACTATGAGGACATTTATTATGGTCTAGTAAATTATGTTTTTGGTCGTTTATTTGACTAATAATATCCGCTTCTTGTGGAAAAATTACAAATATATTATTGTGATCTGGCCTCTGATCTCTTGTAAGTTTATTTCTGATTAGTTTCCACAGCAACTGTTTTATTTATCATTTTTGTACATAAGACTACTTTCTAATTCATTATTGTTATGTTAAGGTTTGATAATCATAATAAACCTATTTTTTTTTTAAATTTTAGTAGAAAATTTTGTAACGTTTGTTAACAACTGTTTAGGTACATCTCGTTTTCATTCTTTATTTAGTTACTGTCCATTATAGATAGTTATTTTACTACACTATTAGAAGTTATATTACCTTTAATTTTCATTTTAATTTTATTATTATATTCTTTAAATATTGCTTAGATAACAGAATAACATTGATTTATCTCCCAATGACATGCATAATAAACTTCATTATCTTCATAATAATGATTTCCGTATCGATTTATAAACATTGAAATATGAAACAAAACACACAATTATTAATTATTATATCGGAAATTACCAATAAGTTGACCGAAGATAATCTTATTAATTATACCGCTGAAATAAATATTACAATTTGTAATCTTTTTTATTATTCAAATGATCCAAATTTGCATTTTGTACTTCTTAAATTAAGTATTGATTGATCATTATCTTACGTTTTAACCTTATTATTATAATAACACTTAAGAGGAAGGCCCTCAAAAGTTGTTTTTGTCTTATCTTTCTACTAAGTTTCTCACTACCATAAGTAAAATCGTACTCACTTATTCTGCTTAACAGGTGTAGTAGAAGGTGTGGGCCTCTTCTCTTCTTTAATCGTACTATTATTCATTTTTGACGTCAATCGCTTCAACACATCATCCATCGACCGTTTATGAGGAGGCGCAAGCGACAATGCACTGTTGTGATTCAGCAATGAATTGTTATTATTGCATAATCCCAAAACCTTCGCTTCAGCTCCAGGACTACTGCATTCTGAGGATCCACGTCTTCTAGATTGGAGATCGTTGATCTGATGCAGACTTAGGAAGCTGGATGGGACTAGTAAATTATTTGTCATGTCTGATTCGAATCGTTGCTTTTTACTCGGCTGCTCGTCTTCGTAAGCTTCTTCCTCACTTATTGAGGTTCTAGGGGAAGAACTTGGGGAGAATTTGTAAAATCGATCGTTATCGTCAGATTCGTGATTGTCTGAGAAGTCCAGATTGGCGGGTCCGGCTTCAGGTTTGTCTGTATCAGCGGCTCCGTCTTGCAATTTAGAAGGTGGCGACTTTCTTTTAGATGACATGTTTCTGAAAAGAAAGCAATAATATAACTATGAGTTATAAATAGTTAATTAATAAAACTTAAAAGTATTATTAGCCGTGTATTATATGATGTAACTAGCAATAGATCACGTATGTTTTTAGAACTTTAAACCTTTTTATACAAAGTATTAAAAATAATGTCGATATTTTAAGATTAAGATGCAAATTATCTAAATGATTGCAACCCAATAACACAACATCGCAACGGTGATTCGAACACGTAAACTAAATCTGTAGGTACCAGTAATTTTATCAGTAGTTAACAAACACAAATATATCAGATCCGTATCGCAGGCGGACGTCTGTTTGTCACCAACTCCCGGCTAGAGAACTCGCTTCGTTAAAGCACCTAATTGGGCTTTACTAATTGTACTAATTGCTTCTCCTTTGGACTTAAGGTGTCCGCTATATGCGCGGTAAGAAATTAGTTTTAGTAAATCAATGTGTAAAATGTGATACTAGAATTAGAAGCTATAATAGCGAATCATTTCTTAATAATATCAGATTTGAAATCAAAAGCAGAGAGGAAGTAGCTGAATAACACATATTAACTCCAGAATTTAGAATGCAAATTTTTCCACAGTGAGTATTTAGACATCATTTAAGATCTATTGCTTTATGAAACAGTCAAATTTATGAGTAAAATTCCCTAATTGGAGGATACATATAATCTAAAATCACAAATGTTGTTGTTGTAAGTTTTCAAACTGTCCACTAAAGTGAAACACATACGAGGAATCGTTACACATAACGTATGTACGTTCACATTACTCCAATCAATACATAAGGGGATCCCAATCGTCTTATTGGATGTGCCAACAAATGAATTTCTTGTTGAGACACTGTCTGGCATCCTTTGATGTCTGTTTGTTGACACTGCCTTAATTAGGCTACGAATTTCAAGTTATTTCATTATCAGGTTCTTCTGCTTAGCTTACTTTGAGTTCGAAGGCAGAGGTTAAAGTTTTGTTAAATTTTATTTACCGCCGTTTTCAACCATTTCGGCACTTTTTTTACCCTAATATAACATCATCTTATAGTTTAGTGATATGATCCTCACGGAACTAAACATCGATTTTTTGTTTTCTCCTGCAAACTTAGATGACCATTTATGGCCTATTTTACACTGCACTTGTAACAACGTGTTCACATTGAAATTGAACTTGTATAAGTAATTAACCTATGTAAAAACTAGGAATTCTTAAGCAATTATCTGTTATTAATGTATGAAAAATAAACAAATTTTATGTTAGAACGTCCCAATATAGTTCATAATAATAAAGTAAAACAAGACAGGGCAAGAGCAATGGAAAATCAATGAGACAAGTAGGACGTTTTGCCGCCCTTAATATAATAAAGTGCCGTTAGCACAGTGACTCTAGAAATTGTGTTAGTAACCGTCTGACAAAGGGTAGATAGGAAATACTAAGAATTTGATGTGAAATTTTTGAGTTTAATACATAATTTTTCACCAATAATATTTAAATTATAGATAACAATTACTTACTTATTAATAATAGAGTTATTTTAGAAGCTATTAATGGTGTAATTTTATTAAAAATCATCACGTGGCTAATAAAACATAACAAGTTATGATAAACCTAAACAATTTGTAAGCAAATGTTTTAGCAAACTGATGTTTATAAAATAGTAAATATAAGATTTACAATTAAATTGAAATGAATAAACCTGCACTTGACAATCAAAAGCTGGAAATACGTTGAAATAGATTTACTGTTACAATTGTATTCACTCCATCCCTTGATAGTGCTCGATAAAAGACAAAATAAATGATAAACCAAGTAAGCTAAAATAACCTTTATTGCTAAGTACTACTGCTTTACTGATAGCAAGACATTTAATGTTTCTAACTATTAATTTCCTTCCTATTACCAACACAATAACATCACGCAGTGGCGGGAACAATATGGCGATTAGGCGCGAATATTGTTAAGTCAATTTCGTTTGGATAATGCTAGCGAAATAATTTTGATGGCAAATTATCGACTATACTTATTTATATAAGTTATCTTAAAACATAATAGATGACAATTATGCAGAGTGTATTTTCTAAGTGTAATTAAATTATCTTAATGGGAAATTATAAGACAAAACAATAAACATACATATAGATATAGTAATAGATTGTCGTTATTTCTTAAGAATCTAAAACCAAGAGGTAATTTTGAAGAAATGTAAGTATATGCAAAGTCTTGCAATTCAAATGCAATTAAACTATCGAATATCCGATAATAAGATATATTTATGACATTTTTATGAGATGCTACGAAAATACTAGGGTAAAGTTCAATAGGGCACAGCTGATTTCAATTTGAGAGGGGAGCGTTGGGTGGGAAACAATGACGTTAGCAAATTGACGATAAATTGTTTTGTTAAACGAACCGCTAACCCTTTGCGACGTGTTGGAAAAATCGCTTTTTAAATACTGTAAAAATTGCCGCGATTAACATGGAAATTGTTGCTTTTAATTGTTAAATTGGTATCATGAATGTAAGTGATTAAATTGAAACCATAGCAACGAAGAATAAACGGAATTACACAGGTTTCAATGCTGTAGACACATGCATTCATCAACATTTAAAGGGATGCGCTTTACATCTTCCCAAAAATGTGAACAATTGACAACATCTTTACTATCTATGTAATGAACGATATCATGTTACATTTAGAACACAAGAAAATAAATCTTGTTCATATAAGCAAAGACTGAAAGCTCACTGCAAAATATACAAGTTCTAGAACTTCTAAGTTAATCGACGAGATAGATTGACTAATTTCTATATTAACATGTGCATCCGTTTACGAATTAGCTTGAGATGGACGGACGGACCAAGTCAATCCCTATTAGTTAAAGGAAATTGCCTACGCCCTGTCTTAAATAACTTAGAAGTTTAACTTGGATTGATCTTAGACGTGATAAGGTTTCAATTTAAAATGTTAAAAAATTGGCAAAAAAGTAATTGAGATCATGATTTGTGTGTAAAATTAGCAGAAGAAATTTTTAGCTTTGTTTTTTTTTATGTGGTGCAACTCTTAAAGTAAGTGTATGAATGAAAGACGTTCAATCTTTATGCCTTTGATTACAGTAGGAAAATGAAAAATAAAATTAAATGAAAAGAACGAGACTGCTCCGGTATACAATGAGAAATAAAAATTTATTAGAAATATTGTGAAGCGTTCTTAATCCAATGACGAATGCGAATTTTTCCCGTTTCCTTAGAAAAGCGGCGCAATATTTTTCCTCGTGGACCAGTAACTGGATTATTCTTTTCAATAATAAGTTTATTCACAATAACGGAATAAATTTTCCAAGCGTTCTGTGTAAATAGAATTTCAAGGTGCCATTTTCATCTTTCCATTCGAAATCGTTAAGACGGCCAATTTATATTTGTTTATATACAAACTCGTGTAAGAATTTTATGTTTATTATTTTTTTGTATTTTACTTTCATTTAATGTACTAAGTTTGTTATATAATTGGAAGGTATAAACGCAATACACGTTTCTTTTAATATTTCATACCTACTAATAGGAAAAATTACTGTGCATAATTTTTTATACACAGTATTTAACGTATGCACAGGTCGATGTACAAAAAAATCTGTGTGATATTTTTGGTAAAGTAAAACACAAATATGAAGAAAAGCTTATCAACAAAACACGTAATTGTACAATTGAATAAATATTAAAAGTTTGTGAATAGAAAAATATCGAAGTTAGCATAAACCGCCTAACTTCCTATAATCATATCTAGTGTAATGAACATCTTTGTGCAAAAGATTTTGTTGTCACCGACAATGGGGAAAATTACCCATCGGGCACCCGACGACAGTTAAGTGGAGTGAAGTGAAGCTACATTGTATGGATGGGAATTTTAACCTTCAATCCAAGAGAATGTACTGTCATTTATTTCTTTTGTTTCAGATGCTGCTGGTAGTTTTGATTTCACGTATTGTGTGAGTTTCTCAACATTTTTAAACTAACAGCCTGCTCTGTGCTCTGTTGAAAATGATTGTATATACCTATGGAACTAAAGGTAATAAGCTTCTTAGGTACAAATCGAAATAGGAAATTAGCTTTGTACGGTGACCCTAAAAAATAAAGTTACGAAGAAAATATCAAAGAAGTAATCAAAATTCGTTTCCATAACAGCTACCCAGTATCCACCCCTGACAGGGTAATAAGAGACATTATGATTACGTCGCAAACAATGCCAGTAATGTTAAAGGAACAATGCTCAATCACCGGGAAAATTAGACGAATATTGTGCTCTGTCTGTAATATTATACAGACGAACCTAGAAAGGTAACTTTTATCTTTTTGGAGAAGATATATGCTATTTTCTAATTGTCATTTTTTCCAATTCAGAGATTTAATTATCTATGACCGTCTTCTCGTCTGTTAAGTTTCTACCTAACAAAGAAACTTACGGAGTCGAGACAATACTCATTAGGATCTATTGTTTAGAAACTTAAAGCACAGAATTTTCGATTTTTTGTTTAAAATAAATGCAAAGTCAAAGAGTCCAGAAATAACCCATGTCAAACCTAACTTAAATACAAAGCATTATAAGACTTTTTTTGCATCAACAAAACCTAAGCCGAAAATCTGCTTTTAAAGAACAAGATGTCTTTGCAAAAAATAACGCAATTACCTACTTCAACTAGCAAAGACATATTTTCTTTAGCGTTGAATACTATTTCATGAAAGTCCGCCTTTCATTTGATACTCAAAGTTCGTTCATTTCCCACTGACAGTGACCTAAGGATGCGGCACAATGCATTCATCAAGGCCTCTTGTTTAGGATAATCGCTGACTCTCCGAATATGCCATAATTGTTATGTCTACTTCTTACGTAGTAGATTTTATATGTATCTATATTTTACCATCAAACGTATTTGATACAAGCATATTTTATAACCTGTGTATATAGCATTATAATTATATCATGTACTACAGTAATATTGCGTCTGAAATTTTAGCCTTTACACTTATTCAACAAGGCCTAAACGATTCAACGTAAAAAAAATGAGTAAGAAAAATTAATATGTTTAAATATTAATATAAAGAGGTTGAAATATAAAGTTTTTCTATTCAGTTATGATGGGACATTTTTGAATTAAAATTATTGTGAAACAAATGCAATCCACTTAGAAAGTGCACAAAACACTTCTGAATGAAACAGTGGAAATAAAAATGGCGGGCTTATAGTTGAGCATGAAAATACAAGTAAGTACCCGCGTTCGAGTCAAGATGCCACTACATTTCCGCACAGTTGCCCGCAAAGGAAAGCTTTCGATAGAGAAATTTTGTTCCGAGCGGCACTTGAAGATTTTTCTCAATCCAACGCAAGAAAACAAAATATATAATTTTGGCAAATGATAAAACTACTTATAAGAATACCTCGTTACTAAAAATATCTTCAAAGAGATCATGACCAAAAGAAAGTTATTCAATGTATCATTAAACATGTCTCATTGTTTATAATACGAACGATTCCCCTTCTCTAGCTGTCTTCTCATAAAGCAAACAAGTGCACATCCTTTGACAGAGCAACACAAACAATTGTCCAAATCATAAACAATGGTGTACATCGCAAATATTATCTGCGCCCCGCTCAAAGTATCCCTACGTATAATGAACCATTCATACTGCCAAACAAACTCCAACCAACCATATGCAATAATTCTATGCGTTCGAGCGAAATCCTCTAAAGCGCTAACTCCCTATCTCGTTACAAAGGAAATTATACCGAAATAGATGATACTAAAATTCAAAATTAAATAAATATCTTCATAGATGTAAATCCTTGAGCGACTGACAAAGAACAGAAGCGATTTCACGACATCAAAGTGGAACACGACATATTACGCTTCAAAATAAACACCAGAATAAATACATCGAAATGTTTGCCCCGAAATAATCGGCAATGGGGTGATCATATTCTAAATTATCCGGTAACCGAGGGTAGTTTCACAAACCCTTTTGATAGTGAGGATTAATTTGCTGTTTGTGCATAGGTTGTTTCTGTGTCGGGATTTGCAATTAATAAGGACTGATGTTGAACATCAGGCGTTTTTCTAATTATTGTAATTTAACTCCCACATGCTGAGCCTGGAAACACGTACGAAATGGGGAAATGTTTTTATTGTGTTATAACTTTTCTAACGAAGCGAAATTGTTCACGGGAACATTCGGTTTAAAAATGGAAGCCTATAATTTGCACATAAAACACATCCTAATGGCGCCGTACGTGATCACTTATTCGGTGGACTCACAAAGCGAGGCATCTTCATCTGAAAGCAGACTTCGATTTAAATACATTATTCTTGTAATAACAGAACCGGACGGAGGGATCCATTGAAGTCGTAGAATACATTATTTTAATTCATACCACCTCTTTGTGACCCCATCAGTAAATTAATGGATTCAAAGCCTTCTCTTCCGTTCGACAAAGAATAATTTGCTAAGTAAATGAACGGGCAGACAATCCTGTTACGATCCCGAGTTTTGTTTCGATGGAAGATTAAAGAGTAGCGAATCAGTGAAAGGTGCCCTTTTCAATCAGATCCTTTGTGAGCGTTATCTCTGTTAATTTTCGGAGGTCAATGAATGAAGTACACAATACAATCTCATTTAAGTTAATTATTCAACTCCGTTTTGATTCATTTGATCGCAGTGTTGAACCAAGGTCGTTTTTTGCTCGTATCTGTACCGACCGTCGTCCAGTAATCCCTCAAGTTGTATTGAGATGCATTTAGCGAAGAAGCAATAATCTAAATTGAAATATGTTGTCCGAGTTGCAAGATGCCGTCTCAATTCCGTATTCATTGGGAGCGGGAGAATGGGAAGCTACACAAAATTATTGTCAAATCTCAGGGGCGTTTCGAACGACGATCCCTTAGAACGGATGTTAGAAAGTGTGGAGTGTTCAATAATTCGTTGAATTTATGACTAAATTATATCACATCTGCTATTAATCAAACTTATAAATATTGATGAACAATTAACACTAAAGATAAGATTTTTTGATAAGATTTTTTATAAATAAACGTAACTTTTTTTTTATCTTAATTAAACTATGGAATCTCATATATATATTTTTATTAGTGTTCAAACTAATCGTAACAAAATTGCTATCTCGTTGTTGTTGCGTTAAGTAAAAAAAATATTATACCTACTTTATTCCAATCAGTCGTTCTGTTTATTGTTATCATTATATAACTAACGATTGTCTGAGTTAACAAAATATTTAGCAACTGTATTTCCGAATATCCAAATATTTCTTACATCGTTGTCTAAGAGGAAGTTGAGGATCATCACGGCGACCCCAGTCGTCGGTCACTTACTGTTACGTAACGTCTTGCCAACTTAGTATACAGCCACATTACTTTGGAGACCTTTATATCCCTGTACGGAGCCCTTTAGATCGAAAGCTCTTTTTACGTTGACAAGACTGTTAAAATTTCATATTATTAACTTCAATTTTTTTTTTAATATTTGAAATAGCTATTATTATTTAATAGGTATTGATAGTAAAGATTAAAGTTCCTTATTGAAGGTGATAATGAAGGATACTTTTTATTTAATGTTTTAAATAAGTAATGATAAATCCAAAATAAAATAAACGAATTGAATAATAAATGTATTATTAATAATCTAATAAAAACTTAATGTTCCCCGCTTTTTGTATTTATAGAAAATAATCGGTAAATAATGAATTATTCATAATTACATAAAACACAAACCGATTAATTTTGTTTATAATTCGTAGAGCAGCAACCAATAGTCATGTAAACGTCAGATGTTTGCTTGGAATAATATCGAAAGCTGGATATATAATTCATAAGGTCGCCGGCAAAGCCACTACACCTTTGTGAATAATTTAGATGTCAGACACATATTATTTTTGCAAGGGCCGCGGTCTGCTCTCTTTACCCCATCTTTACCCTATAAAATATCATTGAAGGGTATAAAAAGGGACATTGTGAAATCTTTTATGCTAATCTTAGTTGTATGTTTAAGAATAAACGACAAATTCTCAAAAACTTGCTACATTAAAACTGCTATATTTCATTGATTAAATCCTTCTAGATTAGCGAATAAAAATATATTATTATGCAAATTGTCTGTATTATCAATTTGAACATCAATAAAGTAGCACTTCATCGCTTTTCGCTAATAAAAAAACAAAACTTAAATCTCATTAATGCGTAAAACACACAGAGTGCTTTTCGCCGGTCCATGCCATGAGTACAATGAGGGTATTATTACAGAGTTGGCAACTTTGATGATATCTTAGATTTAAATGGAGTCTGGTTTAAAGGAAGTTATAATTAGTACCTACTTCTTAAAATATTTGCGAAATCCTTGAAGTTTAAAAATAATTAAGGCTCGTAATCCTACTATGTAAGAAGGATCGTCATGTCTTTAGTAAATTAATATTTATTCATTAACCTCAACAATTGTTCCATTACAGAGATATCAGTCTTAAGAAAAATTATAATATCATAGAAGATCAAAGTTTAAATCATAATACGAGATGTATAAGCATAACATTATTAGACACATTCTATACCAGGTTGATAATCAAAGCAGAATATTTATCTCTTGTTTACAAACTCACAATAGCTCAATCTACTAGTATCTAACTCAATTACATCTGAGCACAATCCCACGCCATCACGGCATTATTAACCCTTTCAAGGAGGTAGAATTACAATTTGCGGTTATTTGTCGTCGCCTGAGACATTTCACGAGGCATCGTTTGAGACATTTTGGTTAAATCTCTTAATGTTTTTGTGCTAACTGTTGCGGTCTTTATGATGGTAATTGACTCGTCACAATGTGTTTGCTGAGATAGGATTTATTAGCGTTTAAATTGTCGTTCTCACGCTTGTAAGTACTTTTGTTAATATCCTAACTGTTTTGTGGGATTGTTAAACTTGTGTTTACTTGTTATAACGCGTTATGTTTATGATTTGAGTGCGACGGTGATTTGGTCACTTAGGGATGACTAAGATCGATAGCTCTTATTATTATGTCTGTCTTTGTTATATTTTCTAAATTTATGCTAGATGTCTTCATAAAACTGGGATATTATTTCCCATTTAGAAATTTCAAGTCAACCTCACATTTTGCTAACAATACGTTCATACATTCAACGAAACCTAGTTACGCAAGCAAAGCAGCGAATAGTGGTTATTAATTTTCTTGAACCGTACAGTAACATCTAGTTTACTATTCACGTTAAGGCACTATTCAAACTAAACAATGAACACGTGACGTGTAATTTCGCAAGTGCCATAAATAAAGTGTCACCTCCACATTACCGAGATTGTGTAGAGAACAATACGCTTTCGCTTAGACTAGCTTGAGCAGGCCAAATGTATTCAAGTTTTACCTATAATACGCAAAATTGAATATGTAAACAAGATTTTCGTGTATTATCAATATTCTTGTTGTTTTATTTTAGAGTAGTCGACCTGCGTAACTTAGTCAGCATACATGTATATTTTAAATTAATTTCATCTTTTGCACCACCCTCCCCTTTTATCATACGGGAATGGTGCTTTTTTGGGAATAAAAAGTACCATATGTTAATCAACCTTCTAAAGTATCCGCGTACCTTTAATACAAATCGGTACAGCCGTTTATGGTACAAATCTTAATCGTAATATTAGTAGTGTCTTTATTTTTGGACACAAGTCAGAAGCATCCTTTATCCTTATTGGAATGCCTATATGATTTACTACAATGTAGTGTCTATTAGAGCAGGAGTATCTTGTTTGGACCCAATAAGAGTTAGATGAAGCGGAATAATCGACTCGACAAACAAGAGGGTTGCAATAATGCGTTTCGATTCACCAATACAATTCGAGGGAATAAATTGGGATTCCTAGGTTGTTTTAAAAAAGTTTGTATGTTTAGATGTTTGTTACTCAATCACACTAGGACAGCTGAATTTTCAGTGAAATTTGGCACACAGATACTTTATAAACTTTTTATATTCAAAAAAATCATAGTTACTGTGGGGTAATCTATACTAATATATAAAGCTAAAGAGTTTGTTTGTTTTTTTGCTTGAACGCGTTAATCACAGGAACTACTGCACCAATTTGAAAAATTCTTTCAGTGTTAAATAGCCCATTTATCAAGGAAGGCTATAGGCTATATATCATCACGGTAAGACCAATAGGAGCTGATGATCACGGGCACGAAGTCGTAACGGTCAGCTTAATAAAAATATTTTTTTAAACCTTAGTACACAAGCCGGGGCCACTCACCTATTAATTTTATAAGATTCATTTTCAATCTTAATTTTTATAAATTATTTTATTCCTTGACAGCACAACGAATATATTTAACATCTAAAAATTATGATTTATAAGATCACACAGTCCCAACTTTGAGATCAAAAAGCAATGTTTATATAAAAATGTTTTCTGCTAACCATTGATTAGTTCTCTTGTCACATCAAAGAACTAGGGGACCATTGTGTGACCTCTAATAATGATATTTCCATCAATTTTTCTATAGGTCCATTGCTTTAATGTACATTATGAGCACAAATCTATATTTATACACAAATCTATATTAATTAGAAAGATGGAGCAGTTTGATTGAACGCGTTAATCTCAGGAACTACTGGTTGAATTTGAAAAATTGGTTTAGTGTTGGATAGGCCATTTATCGAGGAAGAATGTAGGCTACATAAAATCATGCTACGACCCATAGGAGGGAAGTATCGTATCGTAAGTATAAACGCGAATAAAACAAAGAAAGTTTAGACTTGCAGTAGGTACCTATCGGTACTCTCCCAGTCTCTCTAACCCTCTCTCTCTTATGTAATGCAAACGAAGTCTCGCGAAAACCTATCTCTTAAATGTAACGCATGTTTAGATGAATATAAAGTACATCTTTTAAAGAAAGTGAATATTCCGAGAATCGTCCGAAAGTCAAGTTACAAGTATTTTAACTAATGCAATGTTTTTTCATTACGGCACAGCGTGTTGGAGATCAAAGGAAACAATTGAGAAAAGTGCAGTCGGACAATGTAACAAATCAAGTGAAAACACGAAGCCAAATTGAAGACGGAATATTATTTATTTTATGATGTCTTATTACCGAGTGATTTACTGTTGACAGTACATTTTACTTTTTTATTGCCAAGTAAATCTTTTAACAATATTTGTGGAGAAAATGCTATTGCGTTTTTGATGTTAATGGAAAAGTTACTCTTTTGTGTTATTATACTCTGAGTATGTAACATGCGCACGAAGGGTTCCGTACCAATATTTCCCAAAAAGAATCAGATTTGTATGGGACCCCCCCATAAATATTTATTTTAGTATTTGTTGTTATACTGGCAACAGAAATACATCATTTGTGAAAATTTCAACTGTCTAGCCATCACGGTTTATAAGGTACAGCCTGGGTCCGTTTTTACCCTTTGGGTACTGAACCCTAATTAACAAAAAGTATTGTATTGGACACAGCTTCATCTTAACTTTTTCTCTAGATCTCTGATGGATGGCCAGAATAGAATCATGGAGTAAGCTCGCGTTTGTAATGTCAATAATAATGTGCACTTTAGAAAATCGTTAGAAAATTATGTGTAACCGGGCGAGATCACTTTGATCACTGGCACAAAAAATATCAGAACAGATAAGAGGTAAAATAAAAGACCTACCCACGAATACCATGTTATCTAAGACGGTGCTATAAAATTTAGATTTTTGAAAAAAAAACTAAAGCGTATTATGATATGAATGAATGACTAAAACATATCTAGTTATATTCAGATTTAATTACATAGTGATGGTTTTATATTTCTACCTACACAACAATTAAAGCTAACATTGTAATTTGTAAAAAAAAATGAGGACAACAATATAAAATTATCCATTACAAATAGATCGAGCTGTTGGCACACTCTTCAGTGGAAACAAAGTGAATGACAAATAAAATAAGTTGATACATGCAATAGAATGACATTATTGAATACATTATACTACACGTGGGAGTACAATGTACATCTATATACTATAAGTATATACATATACTTATAGTTACATCGTTGATAACTTTGTATTCGCGAGTAGTTCCTTTTATTTTCTATTATCTCAGTTTGGACATTATATGCTCGGTTTCAGTGTAAAGTGCATATTAATTACCTACTAGCCGACCCGCCCTCGCTTCGCTGAGGTGTATTTGAATCGTTCACTCACTCACCCACACACTCGGTACCCGTTGAATTTCTATTCTATAATGTGTGTAGTTTTTTTCGACTTACTTTGCAAATCCGACCTACCATGAAAGTCTTTTCGTTATTCGGGTTCATATATATAGCCTATGACACTCACAAATTATGTGGCTTTCTATTGGTAAAAGAATTTTTAAAATCGAACCCCGATTACCCCCTACAACCTCACAAAATTTACCTTTTTATAATATTAGTATAGATTACTAGCTGTGTCCCGCTATATGCCCGCCCCGTTGCACCCGCTATATTTTGGATAATTCACACTATATCATTATAAATTATAGCCTAAGTGTTATTCTGATATATAAGCTAAATTATTGTAAGGTTTCATCAAAATCCATTCAGTAGTTTTTGCGTGAAAGCATAACAAACAAACAAACCTACATCTATACATTCTTACAAACTTTCACGTTTATAATATTAGTAGGAAGTTGGATTTATATTCAATACATCAGAATAATTACTAAAACCTTGTATTCAAGTCGAAGAAAATGCGGAATTAATTATGCCTTACTTCTTTCTATTTTCGATCTCAATTTTCTCAGATCATGTAATAAATTCTTCTCAAACTGTCACCAATACGACTTTTACGCAAATGTATAACAAAACAAGAGATTTCATACGATCCAAACAAATATAAACTTTTATTTTATATCTTTACATTAAAATGAAATCTAAAGATTTACAATATTTTATAATAAAACAGACACTTTAGTATTTTAAGATAACAGACAAATTTCACTGCTGGAGGAAGCAGATGTTTTATTTTGTTTTCAAAATATTAAAATCTAAGCTAGCATAAAACTGGTCGAGTGTTTTTGTCTGTTTGTTTGAATCGTCATCGTTGGTCTTTTAATATTATAATAATAAATGAAAACAAGGCTAACTAAGCTGTACTGACATAATTTATAACTAATATAGATACATATTATGTCATGAGAAAAAAACCAGTGGAACAAATTGTGATAATAAAAAAATATTTGATATCAACAGAGGTAGATAATATGAATGACCTTAAAAAACACAATTAAAAGCAAACATTTAAATTCAAATTAAGAGAAATAATAAGACTTAGTTTAAATTAAGATAAAGAAGAAAAACATATTTTTAAACATGTTACACATATTAAAAACAATATAGGAATGTAATAACCGTTGTGATGATAGAGAGACAAATAAGCATTGTTACATGTTTAACAGAAACTTACAAACAATGAGAGTAAAATAAAGATAATATGAGCAATCGTAATAAACAATAGTGTTTTGTCCTATAGGAATATAATTTACATAATATTTATTTGAGTTAGCGACACTATTGATAACATAGTATTCGAGGATAGTTCCTTTTATATTAAGCTTGGTGCCGTGATACTGGGACTCTATTTTGATATTGGTTACTTGGTTTTTGCATGTTACTGTGCGGTATAGCTCCCATATAGGTAATCGTTATTGTGAACAGGTAATTCATTTGAAGAAATTGACTCGTCGTTCAATTACCACAGAGAATTAGATAATATCAAACATTTTAATGTTATTATAGGTGATTTAGGAAAGGTACATCGAACATCTTTATACTTAACTTGCCCTGACCGTGATTGACTTACAAACGCATATACTATATTAAAAGATAAGTCCAAGAATAGTCGTTTATGTAACAAATGAGGTTACTAAGTAATAATCGAAGTTATATATAACTAAATCAAATATTACTTGCCGTATTTATCTTGGTAACCTAAATTACCAGACAGAATTCAATTGATAATACTACCGAAAATAATAAAGCAGTTCAGGCGTAAAAAATTAACATTATCTTTAGGTCAGCGATCGACTAACGTTTGACCCACATCATTGTTGTTTTAGCTGAGACATATTATTTAGTAGCTCGTCTGTGCAACTTATCATATTTTTTTTATTTGCAATGATATCTTAAGATTCAATAATAAGCATGTTGGTACTCCATGAAAGTATTTATCTCGTTTTGTTTTTACCTGTTCCGTCTGTTTATTCACGCATAATTTACCATTGCACGATCCACATGTTAAAATATGATCTTTTTGGAATAGGTTGCTGTGCTAACCAGTTTAGCCAGAAATGGACTGTATGAATGCAAGGGACTTCACAATTATTAAGATTAATGATAAAAATAAACTTATAAAAGTGTAGTTATAATGTTCCAATTCAAATCTTAATGCCACAAGATGTTTTTTAGTCATCTTAACGTCCACAACAAATCGTTACTTTCGTTGAAATATGTAGACACGTAGAAACTAGTTGGATTCTTATAAGAATAGTGCTTAACAAAAGCATTGTGAATAACACATAGCATTAGCCTCTTTGTCCACACCCAAGCACGTGTGTTTCGACTACCGAGGAATTCCACCTTTTGTAGCTATTATTTGCATACCAACTGGTTCTATACGATATTAATCAAAGGTTTTATTAGTGAACATCAAAGAATAAACACAATGCTAAGATCTCTTATAAGGTACCCTCAATACCATTGTTACTTTTGTCAGAGGTTGATTTATGAGCGGCCACTGTTGTTAGACCACTCCGTATTGTGTTGTCAGTTTTTGTTTGGACCTCGCCGACATTGTGCTACCCCTTACCTCGTCCAGTCGATGCCTTTATTCACATTGATCTCACTTTGATGCTTCTAAACTCATGTTGAATATTCTAGCATATCAGCGCATTAGTACAATTGGAAATCAGCGTTATATCTATAGCTATAGTTATAAGGCTAGATGTCATGACGTCGAAATTTACAATTAGTTTCGTTACGAAATAATTCCAATATGAAACTTTAGGAGAAGTTATACAAGATGTTTAATTTATTTGATAATGGTAGTACCATAAATCAAAATTTCAATCCGATGGTATTTTTTACCACGCCTCGCAACCCTTTGTTGTCGCTAAGTCCTTGACCGTTTCACATTGTCCAACACAAAGGAGCGGCTGCGATTGAGCCTCGCTGTAATATTCATTCGTTCCTCACATTCACGACTCCGTACATCCACTCTCTTCCGAATCATTACATTCTTTACCACCTTTGTCCGTTCCCCTCTTTATTACTTACTTGTATACATCTTTAATGGACATTTTAAGTCCCAACATCTTAATTGGCTCTTTATGTTTTTTTTTCCTATGAAATTTATAATATTTGCGTCATCAATACTAATGATTGCAACGGGCAGCACAATACATATTGTTGTGTAAGCTTATTTATAAGTTTTTTATTCGGAATGTACATCGTCATTATATTTAGTTGGTGCGTCGTGTTAATACAGTAACAACAATAAAATAATATTGGATGTCAAATAAATTGGGCGACGCTACTTAAATACATGTTAATAAGATATATTATGTCTAATAATTATGGCATCGAGATGATTTTAAATGGGAATTAGTAGCCCTTAACTAATTAATGTTTAATAAGTTGGATGTGGATAATCAACAAATCAGTACAGAAACCAGATTGATATTTCAAATTTTAAAGTAATTTAAAAGTAGAAGAAATGAGTATGAGAATTAGGTTCAAAGATTCCATGAGGAAATGTAAGGCGCTTCTGTTGGAGTATATCAAAATCGGAGCAATAAAAGTTTCATTATAATCTGAAGATAGCAGAACAGTCGTATGATTGAACACTACGCAATAAGTGCGCATGTCCGACTTCAAAACTTAAGGTAACCGTACATACGACTTCTGGTTACGATTATTAGAATTGAATATTTCTATATTAATATCACGATTTTTTAATTGACAGTTCGACATCAGTTTGAATAGTGAGAATAAACGTTAATGCAAAATGTTAGAGTTCTGTGAACCAGTAGATACTTGGGTCTCGAACCCATGGCAAAAATAGGGCTCCTAAGTCTTACCTATCTTATATAAAGAGACTATCCCATCAGATACAAAAATAATTTTCCAATGCGGTTCATAAACGACGAAGTACTGAGGTAACAAACATTAAAAAAAATAAACAACCGAATTCATTTTCCGAAACCTACCATTTATACTTTTTTTGAAGTCGGTTACATTCTTAGTAATTTTCAAATTGATGACGTTATGATTCAATTGCTACTTACGTTTATCTATTGAGAACATTTTAAACTGTACACCGATTTACAAGAGAGAAGGCCCCATTATATTCTAAATCTGTACACAATCCAGTCATAAAATATTGCTCCAACAATAAAACAGAAGTGGATCTCGCTTCGGTGGCGAAAGTGCCTATATTCTTAGAGGTAAATTTTTTAACTCACTGATTAATTTCTCAACTGTGAAGATACATTATTTAAAATGTTTTACCAAAGACGTGATCTGTATATTAAAATTAGGAAGACTGATTATATGATTATCTATTTTTACAACATCGTAAGCGTTACCTACATTAGTATTGAGTATGATTAATATGACCTAAACAATATTTTCTTTTAATTTTATAAAACTGTTACCTGTTCTTCTTATCTCATCATAGTATTAAACTAAATCCCTCCTGCTGTTTGTACGTTTAAATCTTTTAAACTACGCAACGGATTTTAATGCGATTTTCACTAATAGACAGAATAATTCAAGAGGAAGGATTTTAATAATAAATACAGGTATATTATAGTAAAGCAACCATGCGAAACCGTTTGTTTTATATTCTAACATCATTGATATTTATTTGCGTAATCTAAAAATATAATGTCGCTAGTAAAACAATAAAATCTTAAAATCGATGTAGAACAATGTCTACGAAATTACCTCGTGTTTTTTATGAATTATCGTTCGCATCTTAGATCTTTTTCTTTCATGCGACTACGAGCATTTATCATCTTCTCACGGTATTGTTCCAAGATTTATAAAGCCACAAACAAAAGTAATTTCATAAAGAATTCTTTGAATTAGATTTTATGAAAAATAGACTTTAGAGAAAAAATTTTAAAATTCACCTAATGGCATCTAACGGAAAGAAATTTTTGAAACTGCTATGAAAAAAAGTTATTAAAATTTAATCACTTAAATTTAATATTATGACATTTAAATTAAATTTATTATGCTTAGCAATCAAAAGTGGTAGTAATTCCACCACAAATGACTTTCATTAAAGTTCCCAAAATTGAAATAATTTATAACGAAAATGTGACATGAATAGTCAATTACGTCTAAAGCAAAATTCAGCTCAGTAAATTGTAAAGTCAAATAATAACAACTAATTGTATAAAGTGCTTTGAGACCAACAATCGTTTGAGCACTAATACTAAAATCTCGCGCTTAACGCTCAATCACGAGAATGAGAGTTATAATATTCGCGTCTAAACCAAAATAAACTAAAAGCCGAACGGAAACGGCCGATATATTATTAGACACGACAATTCTATTATTTTTATTCGTAACACATCTCGGAGATTTGCCCATAAATTTGATGTATATCCTACAATATGAACACGATGATTCCTAGAACACAGAATATTTCACACCTAATTAGGAAAGAATGTTTGTATCAATTTACATATAATTACTAGATTCGTTGTCAAACATCGTAAAAAATCTACAAGTATGATTTAGGTACCTGCTGATTTCACATTAGATTCTACGAATTTAGATTTAATTGCTAGATAGTGTAAATAAGTAGATATTCGCAGTGTATTAATTGTGGTACCTACATTTACTTAAAATGAAAAAAAATAAAGGTAATCAAGGAAATACACGAGTTAAACAAATCTTAATTTCGCCTTAAAAAAGACTGACAATATTTTATTTTATTTACGACTTTAATTGATGTTAAAGGAAATACTCGTTTAGTTTTCGAAACCATCAACACAATACATTCAAACATTGCCTGTAATGTCATTTATTAGCAGAGTTAACACATGTTTGAGTTTATATCTCAGCAGTCAGCGGTAGACCGATGTCGCCATTATTGCCGGGAACATCTCTCACTCGAGCCGCAACGCATTATTTATCAGAAACACCATTCTGTTCATTGTTTCATAATAAAACATTAATTTTGTCAACGGCCTCCATGGCTGAACGCGATACTCCAATATTAGAACTTCCGTTGACATTACAACAAGAAAACATCGCCATCCGATAAATCTAATTCTTTATCTCCGACCGCGACAACGCAGACAACCTAAGAATTCAAAGATAAAATAAATTGACGTTCGCAAATGACATCCTCACAATCTGCTGTTATTTCAGCAAACGTTTCGAACACATGCGAATCTTGTACAATCTTTAGTAAAAACAAAAGACCCTTTGCAACGAGGAATCTTGACAAAAAAGAAACCCACGTGCAACGAAAATGCAAGCAAAAAGGTCAACAATATGCCTAATCTAAAATCCATGTCATAGGCTAAAGGTTACACAAGATCGGACAAAAAATCTTCTCAAAACGAGACGTGTTCCTGAGAAATCGTCCGTAATTCACCTTACAATCATTCAAATTTGCTTGTTAAAACGTACGTTTAGGGTTCAAATCAATGTGTTAAGTGTCAGTGGATTTAAAAGCAGCATTGTTCGTACCTTAGGGAGTAGTGACAACAGATTTTTGTCTTTTTTTCATTTCACATATGGCATCGCAATCCTGGACGATATGTGACACATGTGTCGGTTTTAGGTTACTCCACAATAATGACTGCCTCTTTAAAGTTTCTCATATCTCGAGAGTCCATTATATTTCATGTTTTTGAACTCCAATTCCAAAATTAAGTCTTTGTACTTGTCTGTTTCTTTGATGTCCAACGTGTAGTGGAATTTGATATAACATTAAGCATTTCGAATACAGCTATCAACAGGTGAGTGAAACTGCTGTTTACTTTTGGCTTAATTAATTGACACGTAATTCAGAAAAATAACTGTCGTTTGTAATGAGGAAATATATATATTTTATTCAATGTTATTTAAAATAAAGCTTCAATTTTTTTCTGAATTTAAACAAGCTAATAAAATAGCATTTAATTTTATGTTTAGTGCATAGAGCATATACAAATGATTATTATATGAATAAGTAACTTGTATTAGTAATGTGCTGGGCTTTTAACTACCACAACAAAAGCAATAAATCGTGCATGGCCTGCAACTGAATAAGTAATTCTAAACCGAAAAGCTACTGAAACTTATCTGACCAATAAATTCAACTCGGCCATAAATAGAACTATAAAAATTATTTTACGATACACGAGTGAGATACATTAAGACAATGTTACGCGCACATTTCACAATGGGTACATTATGGTTTAATTGATTCGGCCACAATGAGCTTTATTCGTCCAGCCGTTGCCACAAAGATATTATTGTCTATGGCCGGGCAGACGTCTGGTAACACTTGACCAGAGACAAAATGGCTTTGTGATGTTTGCCCGAAAGGCGCCATCCGTAATTCAATATGGAGTCTAATTAATGTGGTTTGATTTAAGAATACATTCAGTTCGTTAATTTTGAATTCAACTACGTGTACTGTTGTTAATGTAAACAAAGAAATGAAATCAATGGTAAAAACTTACGTTCTCTGGTGTTCTCAACATATTTATTACCTGTAACAATATTCATCATTATCATTAGATGTTTATTATAAATCTAGTCATTTAGATCAAACATGCTATTTCTATACTTTTTGCCATTAAGCTGAACAAAGATGCATCTAATTTCACTATGATGGGTGGTATAAGAGACAGTTGAAAGTAAACATGTTCGTTGGAAGACATCTGTTTGTTTATAAATGGAAAAATGGCAGCCGGAACAAAATCCGATTGACTTATTGATTTTATTTAGATTATTTTGGAAATATTGATTATTATAACATACACTTCAATGTAATCAATCTTTGTATGGTTTTAATAATAATTTTAAGCTGTCTAAATCGTGTGAGCTAAGACAAAAAATACAAATCATTAATTTCTAAGAAGGTGATTGTATAAAGACAGATGAGGAAAATAATAACACAAAGACTATAACTAAAGATATTTCGGCCCAAAGAAAACACATTGTTCTTATGAAGATAGTCCTGCATCCTGAATATGATATATTTTTAGTACAGTTCGATGTATAAAGTCGTAAAACTCTTTATTATAAATATAAAGCGATAGTTAATTTTATGGAAACGTTAGAATAATAAAGGCGTTTGTTGTGGACTTCCGTAGATGAAACAGCTGAGTATTATTATATTTTAATTCCTTTTATATCCTCTTTTTTAACATTCATAACAATAAAAAAGGAATTTACTTAAAATCCAAATAAAAATTTATAAATCAACGAAAACAGAAATTCTTGACTGTAATAAAACAACTATAATATTAACACATGTGTTAACAATACGATTTCTAAGTCCAATCGTTATGCAATTTTTTGTTAGGATTTTGCCGTTATTATTTTATTCATTTACCTCTTTCAATCATTGGGATTGTTGATAAGGGATGTATTTATTAATATAGTTAACTATTCGATTTAAATTATGAGTAAACGTAAATGAAATTAAAGACAACGACACCTTTAGTTGACCTTAGACTTATTCTTCTTTAACATCAAAACCCTTTTCTCACACTAAACAACACGCACGTGTACCTATTGTAAAGGTGTCATAATAGGCATTTCCTCCACATACAATTGTACAGGAAACTCTTTATTTTCGATCCAGATCCGAGCACAGTGGGCACGTAAAACAGAATAGAAATTATGTAACCCGATTAGGCGTTAACAATTTTAGATATTCTCTTGAATTACATTTTAATAATGATAGAAAAATCCGGATAACAGTCTTATAGAATAAGCCGATAAAAGGAAAAGGGCTTTGTAATTACGAATTGTATTAGACATTGCAAAAGTACCTATTATAAACAGAAGAAGACGCCCTGAAAAAAGTTCACAATTCCAATCCCAATATAAATATGCGTACTTACACAATCGTAATCCATTTCCGAAAAATATCAGTATATTAAGATATGCTAAAGAATCTGATAAGCATTTATTTGCAATATTCGGTTTACTAGCTACTTGAACAAATTTATTAAAACTTGAAGTGCACAAACACAACAAACAAGATCTCGATTCTCATTCAAATGTTTTCTTCTATTCCTTTGTATTGCATCTTAACATTCACTTGGCTGGCCTCAACGATTGTCCTGTAATTGCTCAATAAAACACGTGCTAAATCCAAGGGTTCGATACCAGACAATAGAGGGGTTAAAAGAACTAAGTACACCTACAGACCCCTTACTTTGTTTGGATGTTTGGTGTGTGTTATCGACAGCAGCGTTTACTATTTCGATTATATTACATTATATCTATTTAGATTTAAATGATAGTTCTTGAATTAAAAACGCTTTTTTTTCAGTCGTATTAAAAATTTATTTGTGACTAGATAAATAGATATAGATCTAGCTAAAGGTAAAACCCTGGTTATACATGGATAAAATTAATTCAATGTGCGCTACATTTTGGTGACATATTACAAGACAGTGGACAGCATAATGACCTTCATTTCATCATGTAAAAATATATTTATATAGACACATTCAGGTGATTAGTCAAGCAATATCACGGTGCATTAAACAGAATTCAAATTCATTTAACTACAGTTTGCAATAGTACCTACATCCAAAGTCGAACGAAATTTTTACAACCCATATTTTTCATTTATAGCAGACATAGCTATTTTAGCATAATTTTCTATAAAGGTTCGAGTAGTTTTAAAAAGACGTGATACTTAGTAGTTATTTTCAAATATATCCAGATACCTTTTCTCTTTACTTGCACCACGCACATCTATATCTACATTTGTCTTACTAAGCAGGCAAAGAAACGGAAGGCGTTTGTCTCCAAGATCGACAAATAATAAAGAATTCAAATTGAAGGGCTCGCTATTGTTGTCAATGGAACTTATTTAGTATGAAAATCGGTAAAGTTTTTAAAGGGGTGTGAAATCAAATTACGCTGCGATTGCGTACCATGACAATAATTGGCCAATCAAGCCTCATTCTATATAAATTGCATTTGGAGAGTTTATTTGTGATTTTTCATGTTTTATTTTCATAAATTTTGAGTTTTAACGTTTGTATTTAGCTAATTCTATTGAATGAAATGCAGAATTTATGATGTTATCTATAGCGTTAGTTTTTAATCAGTCAGGACTTGACTGATTTGATGATATCAAACAGTATACTAATAAAAGTAAACTAAAAAGGCACAGTAGAAATGAAATTACTTGGAAACCAGATATTTAAAAAATATGAGGAATTAATTTAATTAATGCAGGTAACAACAAGGTAGCAAATTAGCAACCAATTTTGATTTCCTTCATGCACTAGTTATGTTGTTTTATTATAGACTATAAAAATCTGCTATTCAGTAATACAAGGCAATATTTATATTACCTACACATGTTATTCACAAAGGAATGAACAAAGATGATCAGACGTGTTGGGAATTAAAAAAACGAGGGCAAAACGACGGGGTGGCGACAACCCTGCCAGATTGCGTGAATTACATATCACAATGGTAACGCATTACGTGATCGACCTACTTAATCTGGTCGTATAGGCAGATTTGTCTTGCAAATTGAGTTGTTCGGATTTAGAATAACAATAATGATCTTCTTTAAGATAAAGCATAAAGTCTGATTAGACTTTTAGATTTAGTTCTGTTATATCAAGGTATTGTCCTAAAGCAGTATAGATTAAAATTAGGAGGTCGTATAAAACTGGATGAGATCAGTACTCACTTCAAACTTTAGTTTTTGTGGTTCTTTGCGCCATCTACGACGATCATATACGCCTGCCAAAAACCTACTGTGACTAACAGCTATCGGACATGTAATAAAGTAAACATCTACAATTTTACTACATGTTAAGACGAATAACCATTGCCATTTCGAAATGGATCACAGATGGATTGAAAGCGCATTTCAGGTAGTCAACCAATAAAATAATTATTATGATCTCTGCTAACTTTATGATACATTTCAATAAATATACGGCGAAATCAAACGTATCGAATATCGTATTTCCAAACTATCACTATAAACCTAATTTGCCTGATGACGATGATGTTGATAGTTTAGATTTACACTAAGAGTCTAAATATGTAAATCAGAAGAGGTATAATGCAATGCAAACCTTTGTGAAATAGAAATTAATGATATAAGTTTAAAGTGTTCCAAAAAGCAGCTTCATTAACCGATGCATCATAAATTTCTAAACACCATAACTGACCACACTGTTTCATTTTAACATCACGGTCTTTAAAGCTAACCCACATCCTATTGATTTTATAGAACTTTTATAGAACTTCATAAATTGGTTATTAAATGTAACCACATCTTCATATTTTAGCATATCTATGACTACCTGTTTAGTTCTGTTCAGTTAAATAGTTACAATTTTTTTAATATCCATTGCATCCGGTTCGTGCTAGGGTTTATATTTGATTGGATTTACGACTGTTTTCATTGCGGGCACTGTTTAATATAAATATGCTAGACGGTTTCCTGTTGGTTAATATGAAAAATATATTAAAAACAATTGTACGTTACACATTCGAGGTTGATCGACAAACTAATAATAAACTATTCCACTATCTTTTAATAGTAGTGTTGACATAGCTTTTGATTTTCTTTATAAATCAGCAGAGGAAACTGCAGTAGCTATTCTCGTATGATGAAAACTCTTTCTTTTTCTTTAATCTCTGTTCTATTATCGATTGCTGGATCTTCATTTGTATCTGAATTAATACTTGGAATATCAGAATGAGTCTTACTATATACTTGCAATATAATGAAATAACGATTTTTATTTCCAACATAACTGAAACAAAATTTAGAGCTAATAAAACTTTAGTTATTTCTGGTACTTACTGCACCTACCTAAGAATGGTTGCAGGTATAAAATGCTTGTTTTATAGTTTTTTTAACTTTATTACTATTAATACCTACTTTTTTTTTTAAATACTTGTTAGTATCGCTTGTTATACAAAGTTAAGTAATTGAATTATGATCGTTTATTTTTATACGCACATCTTGGATATTATATTTATTTATATCATCTTACTTAGGATATATTATAATGTCTTCATTAAATACTACAACATGTACATTTTCAAGTTTTTAATTTTTTACAGATATCCAAAAAGAGAAAGTGGTATAAAGAGAAAGAATAAGAAAAAGTGAAACTTTAGTAACCAATACCCCTCGATTTTGCATCATAGTATTAGTTTTGATGAATCTATCGTATAATAAAGATGACGAGAATCAAAGGTCTGATGATGAAGGTACAATCCCATTAAAAGGCAGAAATTCCAAATAACCACAATTTTACTGAACAACCAAACAAATTTTAGTAATTTTAATAAATTGACGATACACTCTCTGAGTCTCGTAACGTTTTTAATATGGTAATAAGTAATTTATTTTATTATCAGAACTTTTAAGTGTTAATAACCAACTGATTATTATGTAAATCCATATGCACGGTGCACCATAGAAACTATTTAAAGAAATTTGTCAGAATGGACAACTAGAAACTTAGTTTTATGTCTCCATAAATAAAATTAGTAGTCATTTGTATTTAAATACTAAGGGTTATCTATTAGGTTGCTTTTAAGAACAACAGGTCGAGCAATTTGTCTTTTTATAAGGAGATAAAGTTGTTGGAAGATTTCTACTTAAAGGTTTTCTCACGTTACTCTTATGTGAAAGTAAATTACTATGACCTAGTATAGTTAAAGACGGTGGTGATCTGACAATCTACTTATTTGTTTAATCTCTATTTAATCTACTTATAAAAAGGTTTTCAATTCGATTGCAGCTTGCACTCATGTAGATTGCATTGCGCGCATTAAAGTGACTAAACTTAACCTGTGACTTCTAAAAAGCTTCCCTCTACGATCCATGGTAAAGAAAGAAGATTAAGAGTAAGAATATGAGGTAGAAAGATATTTACAGCCGAAATTAATGATCAATCTTTATCAAAAATCTTTGGATTATGGATTAAAAATAGAATCCTTAGAACACATAATTTCGTTACATTTCCTTTCTTTACTATTTCCACAAAATTCCACAAATTTTGGTTAGATTTCTTTTCTTAATCATTTCCACAAAATCCTACAGATTTCTTTAGATTGCCTTTCTTCATCATTTCCATAAAACCCTACAAATTTTAAAGTTAAGTATATCACTACTGTTCTAAAGGGCTTAAGGGACCTTAGACTCCTAAGATATACCAAAGAACTCCTCCTAAATAAAACAGATGAAAATTGAATTTACGATGTAGACACTGGAAGAAAACTGCAAATACTTTGTTTTTATTTGTTAAACAGATCCTTCACAATTTATGGATTCTTAATTTTAATGTTGCAATTTAAACGTCAACTGGATTCGACAATACCGTAATAATATATTAAAAGGCAAAACGCCGCAAGCCGCCATTAACGTTTGTCGCCAATGAAAGAAATAACTGTTATTCTTGTGATACAATTGTTTCTGAAGGATATGAACACTCAAAAACTAATTTTCATTTAAGTATGTCTCCAACTCAACAGCTGTCAAGCTGCTAATGAGGTTGTAACCTATATTTTTTTAACTTTGACGCAAACAATCTAGACAGTAATAGATAGGTTAATAATTATGTATACTAAAAATAATTATTGTGCGTAAATACTTTTGACACCTGGATATAGTTCAATTTTTTCTCTCTGTTTTTATTTGTAAAGGTATTACACCGTACAGCCTTGTCTTTAGTAGGTTAATTCTTTATTAATTTTATAGTAATGCTGAAGCCATTTCAGACATCTGGATATAGTTTTAAAATATTTTATTTCTGTGTTTTAATTCCATAATGGAAAAGGCAAAGGTATTATACCGTACACCCTTGTCTTTAGCAGGATAATTCTTTATTAATTTTATAGTAAGGCCAAAGCCATGTCAGACACCTTGATAATGGATATAGTTAAAAAAATTTTTTTGTTTTTATTCCATAATGAAAAAGGCAAAGGTATTACACCATACAGCCTGTTCTTTGGTACGTTAATTATTAATTCATTTTATAGTAAGGCCAAAGCCATGTCAGACACCTAGATAATGGATATAATTTAAAAAAAAAATCCATAATGAAAAAGGCAAAGGTATTACACCGTACAGCCTTGTCTTTAGCAGGTTAATTCTTTATTCATTTTATAGTAAAGCCAAAGCCATGTCAGACACCTTGTTAATGGATATAGTTAAAAAAAAAATTGTTTTTATTTCATAATGAAAAAAAGCAAAGGTATTACACCGTACAGCTTTGTCTTTAGTAGATTAGTTCTTTATTCATTTTGTAGTTAAGCCAGAACTATGTCAGACACCTAGATAATTAATATAGTTCAAAAAAATTTTCTGTTTTTATTTCATAATGGAAAAGGCAAAGGTATTAGACCGTACAGCCTAGTCTTTGGTAGTTTAATTCTTTATTCATCCGTTATAATTATCTAAATCTTTGTAGTTATAAAATTGCTTGTGGTAGTATCTACGTCCTTCTATTCTTGAGCTAGAGCAAACCACAGATAATGTAGGTTTTATCTAAATAAAATTTAAATTATTTACTTAACACGTTGATTTTTTTTAAATCGTGACTTTCGAAGTGAAGGTGAACAACTCAAAAAATGCAATCAGTAGCAAATTTGCAAAATATTTTGAGACAAATTTAAATAATTTCATAATGATTTAATTCGTTTAAAAACCTTTTTATATCAAAAATCAAAAGTTATATAATCTTGAGTTATCGGATGACATATTTTATTTTCGTTTTTTTTTTAGTATTGACCAAAGCTTTTTATTCCATAATGGAAAATACAAAGGTATTACACCGTACAGCCTTGTCTTTAGTAATGATAGCTAATGTAAAAAATAAAATATCTAATACAGAGTATAATTCTGTATTATGTCATTATTTTAAATCCTTTCAATGCTACGATAATAATTTATTAATTAACCATTATCATATTAAATATAACTGTCATCTGTTTGTCGCGCTTTCACGCCAAAACTACTGGACCGATTTAAATAAAATTTGGTATACAGATAGTTTAGAGCCTGAGAAAGGATATAGGCTACTTTTTAATACGAAAAAAGGGTTGAAAGGGGTTGAAAGGTGGGGATGAAAAGTTGTATCGTCATATTTAGATCTAGAAGCTTGAAACTTATTTTTTAGTCCGTTGCTTCGATATAAATAAATATAACATTCAAAGTTTTACCCTTAAGGGTGTAAAATAACAATAGGGAAAGACACTATCGAAGACGAAGTCGCGGGCACAGCTAGTACAAACATAAAGGCGTAAAAAAAGGAATTTTATAAACCGTAACTAAAAGCACAGATTAGTAATTTATTACCTGCTTATTAGGTTTTTTTATATGACAGGTGATTATTAACGAGTGGCTATCGACTTTAACAAAACATATTAATAAAACGTACCTTGTAGTTAATGCTGTTAGTTAAATACGAACCTACTTACAAATGAAGAAAAAAATGATAAGCCTAACTGTATATGATAGAAAAATAAACGGATAAACGGCCAATAAATCTGTACAGATATTTTTTCTCCATCAATTTACGTCTATTCGAATATTATTGAATATGGTAATCAATTTGTTATGTATTAATATTTTATTTTATTGTTATTTTAATTGAAGTGAGAGTTCAGATAAGAAAAGTGGGTAAGCATTAATTTAATATTGAGGAAAAAGAAATAAACTAAATTGTTATTTTGTAATTTCTTATCAGATAAACTTACTTACAATCTTGAAATAAAAATTTAATGCTTAAGTTATTAGGCATTATTTCGTACATTAAGTAACTAACAAAACAACTTAGTTGAATACTTTTGAATAAAAAAAAAATATTGGATCTGATAACCTAATATTTAGAAATTAAAAATATATTGTACAATTCGACAAAAAAATAAAATTTATTAATACGTCAATATTTAATGTCGGCCATTATAACGGTATAACTAACATGATATTATCATCTACCTATCTATAATTATTTCACATTTTAATAACAAAATAATATTAAAAGAGATAATGTTAGAGGTGCCACGAATGTGATTAGGCCGAATAACGAATTCATACAAATAAATAAAATTGGAGTGTCGGTTTGTAATATTAAAAGAACCGCTTTTTAATAAGTGCATATGGATGTATACACGGTACACCAGAACAACATTTTTTACAATTTTTGTCTGTCTGTTTGTTCCGGCTAATCTTTGAAATGGCTGGACCGATTTGGACGGGACAGACCCTTATAAGTGGTGGTCAGCAAACGCAAAACAATATCTCTAGCAGAATTTGCTAAGATATATCATCTCCCGGTAGCTATGTATACCTACAGTGAACGGCTATTTCCGGAAGCAGGTATAACTTATGAGGAAAAGCGCAATCGAATCATAACTTACCACTGGTAGATTTTAAGTATTAATATGTTAAGTTATTGATATAATAAAAAAATATTTGTGAATAGTATTATGCATTATTTTTTATCGATATTCAGCAGAATTTCGAATTATTCGAATAGTTGCCGAATATTCGTGGCACCTCCATATAATATCCCATATGATACAGAATGTTATTCACACGATATTATTAAAAGTAACTAAATAATATAGAATTAGACTGAGCTATTACTAAGTTATGCGATTTATAAATAAGTACGAACAGCTGATTTATGATGCTTATTTTAAGCAGTTCATTCAGTCATGATTTTATAATAGTAGGCAAATTATAAATTTATGTAATTTAATAAAGATAATATTGTTACATCAATCGATCATTTATCGTCTCGTCTGTTAAAATTAAATAAGTCAAATAAAATCGTTTGTGAAAATTAAATACCTATCGTAGTTATTGAAACACTTAGATTCAATTTTCTAAATATTTAGGTAGAATAAAATAATTGCTTCCTTACCTTCAAGTGCGTTACCATTGTTTCTCTCGCCTTTTGAGACATTGGAGAAAACAATCAAGAAAACGAAAAATAAATAATATAAACAACAAATAAAATTAAACACGTGAAAGCGTTCTATCACAACTCTTTGGCATTGTTGCACCAGTTTTTACAGTCACAAAACACTACACTAAACAAAAAAAATAATAAATAATAGTCCAACACAAAACGGTAATAGTTCGTGATGATCCGCGATCGTGTTTGATATCGGAACGCAATACGCGTCCGTCGATTGCGCGCTGTAGACACACAATGCTGCCAGATCGAAGCGCGTCGACAATACGCGCGCGCTACAATGACCGCCGCCCCGCACCCCTCACCCTTCGCCGCGCGACAAGGACGCACCGAACTGATGTCACTGCCCTACGAACAATACCGTTCTTTCAACACCTTACTCCGAAACTAATAATCGAACTATGATAACCATTACATTAGAAATCACCCATAACCCTTCCTGAAATAACGATACGTAACAGTTACTCATTTTCTATTTAGAAGTGCGTTTAAAATCAATTGTCTATGCGGAATAACAGCGCGGTATCTATACAAAAGCTGAGGCCGTCCTTCTCTAGCGGACGATATTGTGTGCGTATCGGATGCTCGGTCCCTGTCGACAGGCGTGTGAGCTCCCGCGCTCCGTCCCGCTCTAGGCCCCGCCCCGCGAGCGTCTTTGAGTGTGCCGACGAGACGCGCGGCGATGCAGTGTGCCGACTGCCGAGCATTGTGGAAACAATCCGCACACAGACAAGCCCAGGTGGGAGTACGATCTACGAGGGCGTTTAAAAAGTCGATACAATCGCTCTTACATTTGTATTTGTGAAGAAAATTTTCTTTATTCCGACAGTAGTGAAACTGGGCGTGTTGGCATTGTTCGCGAGGCGTGGCCGCCGGGAAACGGTTCTATTGTACACGAGCGCGATTGTGCTATTGGCGCGTCTATTGTTGTTGCGACAACGGACTTTCCCATCGGAGCCGCTTCGCCGATGAAATACGATGCCGCTGACGAATATTTTTAGCCTCGATCGCTACCAGACAATACATTTGCATATCATTCATAAAAAGTTTCGCATTATCCTCCTCTCTTTTATTGAAACCTTCATATGCTTGTGTGAACTGGTTTCGCGTATTGTGATCCGACGCAGACAATATTCACAGCGGCAGAGTAAAACATTCTCGAAAATGTCACCCATTTATCAAACACAACTTTAAGAAGTCTTCTTGTCTACTGGAAAGACATCCAATATAAAACGACCCGGTTCCATGGTGAAAATGATCTCTAATTAACACCACGACCGGGCGGTAACCTCAAAATGTCAAATGGTTGTTAGTGTCAAAAATAGAATTATTACAGTTTTAGCTCAGCTGATATTGCTGTCCCTAAAATAGCGCCACGAAGCGAGGAAAAGAAACAATTAAGGTCCATCTAAAATAAATACTCAATACCTAAATGTATCTACTTAGTAAAAACCATGAAAACAGATAACTATCAAAACGATTTTAGAAGAAACCTATTAGATAAACAAAGTTTTAAAACTTTATGTTCATTTTAAAAGTCAACACTTCCTTAGTTAAATCAGATGCATAGATAACAGCCAAACAGCTGTTTTATTGTATGTTTCTCAGTTTCGCTGATATTTAAAAACTTAACCGTGTTGCCGTTAATCTGAAGATTTATTTTACGCCAAACCTAACTTATTTTTATAGCCCGCCATACTCGTATAATGGAAATGAGGTAACAGTAAAGCAGAAGTAGTAAAGAATGAATAGCTTACATCACGTTCTTCAAGTCTTTACAAGTTTCCATCTTTCTGTAAGCGGACAATGTGACCCATATAGAGCGTAGCGCAGGCGTGGAGGAATGTGTGTCTCGGGGTATCTCCCACCCCTTCGGGGGTTATTATCTACGCTGGGTGTGAGGCAACCCCCGGCTTTATTATACTGGTTCCAACGAATTGCTTTTTGTTTGTGCACTGAATAGCGTATTTAGTAATGGAACTTTTTGATTTCGATCTACCTCTGTCTGCGTTAGGTCGTTAGGTTGAAATTGTGGTGTATCTACGTCTTCGTGATTTAAAGTTGTGTTCTTAATGCTGTATCTAAATTACTATTCATTACCATCGATCTGCTATAGAAATAAATAATTCAGGACCAGCAGTATAGATGGGTATTGAATCAAAATAGACACCTACGGCAAATAGTTTGATTAATCAAATATCAATGTAGAATCTCCCCTGCCTTTTGTCCTAAGTTCTGAAGATTATCGAAGACACCATCGGGGCAATTACTTGATTGGTTTTTGACTTTGTTTGTTATAAGTCTCACAAACAGTTGTACAACTCTCAGAAACTTCTCTCAGATAATATTGAGATCCCATCTCTGATAGGTAGGTATATCTACTATTGGCTTTGCTTTGAATTCATTTGCGTGTTTGTACAGGTGTTTGTATAACTAATTGATTCTTCTATATTTTATGAACTTACTTATTGATGGTTATTTGTAATTTAAATGAGCTTGAATCGTTAAGTATTTTAAACGATTTTAGATACATATCAAGATACGGATCTTAAACTTGAAGACTCCTAATCAGTGGCTCATTTAGCTACATTGTTAAATTTAATATTATTAAAAATTATGTTAATTGCTTATCTTTTCGGACCACGGAGTTCTTAATAATTTATGATAAAACATGACTGATAAATCTACCTGCTATTGGTAAATGGTCTGTTTTAGCAAACGACAAGATGATATCTATTTTATACAGTAGGTACTATAAAGGGCCCTGTTCCAAGATACCGTGTTTACTCAACCCTTCCTTATTATACTCCCCTATAATCTACACAAAGTTGTTTCATTTTGATGGTACCTTACAAACTTTGATGCTTTCTAACTATGTTAATTTACCTTCATTTTCTGCACTATATTTCCCTTGTAGGTAAATTATAATTATGAATATGAACACGGTAATTCTGTGTTACCTGCTGTTTAATATTTAAGGGATATAAAATATTACAGGCCTTATTAATAAGCTTTTGATCAACATTTCTTAAACGTATGAAACCTAGACAGTTAAAACATTTTTTAGATTCATGGTCTCTTTAAAAACGCTCATGGTCATATCTTTATTTTAAATCCACAAAATTGCAAATTTTGAAAGTTAAGCTTTTAGTAAAGCAACTAAACAATTTTCCTTGGATATAAATATCATAATCACATTCCATTTACTTTCCGGTAAAAATACTCCTAACTTACGCAAATGGGCCATTAGTCGTCTTCATTTATCCTCTCCCTCGCCCAATATTTTCTGGACCTGAATGTCCGTTTCACTAAGTTTTTTGGGTTCCGTACGAAGTTTTATTATTCAGCCCAATTAAGTACCTATGTTATTAGCAGTAGGTTTATTCCACAAATACTCTTTGTTTAGATTCCCTAGGAAAGTTTAAGCCTTTATAACACCGACTGTATATTCATCTCAACTTTTAGTAATAGTCAAATGCTTTCTTTCTCTATTTTCTTTCCGAACAATTGCATTTCTACCGTGACCATCATCATGTATCTAGACTTAATAAAAAATGGTAAAACCTTATATTTTATTTTATCAAAGGTGGGACAAGTTTTGGGACTCTTAAGTTCTATGTACAGAACTGCCGATGGACAACTGCATTTCGCTTTTGGCTAACATTTTTTAATGACGCTTTTACGAAAAAAGTGAACTTAGTTTTCGGATGGCACTTTTACGTAAAAAACTGAATCGCTCCATTTACAGCACTTAAACGACGCTGTTTATACTTTTTAATGATTTCATCCCGTTTACATGCTTCTAATGTGTTTCGGTCTTTGGGTAATAGGTTTACGTAAATTTATTTGGAAGTAGCTAAACGGTCATTATTTTTTGTGTCTCTCTGTAAAATTGATGTATGTTACATCTTAACCATTAGTAAAATAATTCCGTTTTAGATTATCAGATTATTTTTAAATTACAAAACACAATTATCTAATCGTTAGGTTTTGTCAATAATGTAGCTACATCAGAGTCTTGCTAATTTATTAAAATAGAGATATTCAGAGTTGCTTTCATTTTTTATAGCAGTTAAGGGGCAAACGAACAGACGGTCCACCTGATGGTAAACGGCCACTGACGCCCATGGACATCGATAATACACGAGTAGCAAGCCCGTCGGGGAACAGATCCCCTACTACTAATAGGGTACTGGATACTCTTACAAGATACTCTTCCAGCGGCAGAGAGGAATAGTATTGTAATCCGTCCCCTCACGGGTTAGCTATTTCAATTATGTTATTACTTATTTCAACTTAAATTGAAGTTAATATAATAGATAATAGAATGTTATGGACATCTGAGTATTGTTATATAAACAGTTTTGGGAATCAGTGAATTAAATGTCTACTAAAATAACCATGATTTTTACTCTACTCCCATCTATGAGACTCATTGTGAAGATTTTCAGAGAACTAATACAAACAAAGTACCAAAATTACAATCTCTCCCATTAAACCTGCCAATTGTATTATGGGTAGCTAATGCTATTGAAAAAGTTAAGAAATTTACCCTAAGTCAGAACAGTCTTGAGTGACGTCACGTCATGTGAAACAATAACCTCGACAACATTTTTTAACGACACGTGATACTATCCATATATTAGATAAATAGGTAGGTATATTTTGAAAAATATATTCATTTGCTATCTATAATCGGGTAATAAACTATATTGAATTGTCATCCATTATTTTTATTTTTAGCAAAACTACAAGTGTTCATGATAACAACATATATTTAGGTAAGTTGTGATCTGTTCCAGGTCGTATAAAAAATCGGTCACTGTATAAACTTCCAATTCACAGATAGTCAAAGGTTGGGCGGGTCGAGTCTGACAATAGGGCATTGTGTAGAGGGCGTGCCCCATTGTCCCCTCAACCAATCAGAGCGAGCCATTCAACAATAGCGCACCGGTTGAAATGCTCCGTCAACTCTATTGTGGGATTGGTGTGGTTTAGTATGGAATTGTGTTATGATCTTGCTGTTAATTAGTTGATCAATTCAATTGACCCTTTTCTTGTTTCAATTGATAATACTGCTAATCGGAAATGCAAATTTAATAGTAATTATAGGCCTACTGTACTGTTAAGAATGTTTCTTGAGGGTCACAACAATAGTGACTTACCAGATGTCATAAGACTGGTTTTAGACGTATTTTACACATATATTAATTAATAAACCTTAGTATCTAGTAGAGAGAGTCAGACATAGGTAAATACAGGTAGGTATTGATGAATCACATCAGAATCAGAAAACATCAGAAATGTGTATTTTTTCATAATTATAAGAACCAGATAAACTTGTAGCTAGGTCACAACTCTCAAGCAAGCCTTCTTCTCATGCACAATAAGTGTTAGGTACCTAATTGATGGAAAAACACACTGAAGCGATACTATGAAGCATCAGTAGCTCAGCGGTTCACGATTTGGATTCACGGTCGATAAGTCGTGGGTTAATTAATTAATAACATTGGACTACAGGCGTGGCCCACTCCTGACTCAAGCAGTTTTGTTTACTAGGAGGGGTATATACTAGTAGTATGTGATCTATACTGTTAGTAATGTTTAAAAAAAACTCTAAATTTCATGGTATTATTAGTTTATAGGTTACGTTAACTATTTTTTTTACAATTGAACACCTATAACTAATATTTATAAGTTACTAGTCAACCTGCCCTTGCTTCGTACGGGTGCAATTTAATACGTATAAAACTTAGATTTATCAAAATCATTTAATTTTCAACATTGTTGCTAAATAAAAAATATTTTACACTACGACCTAAACACATTTTATTATAATCCTGCAGGAACTCTAACTTTTCCGGGATAAAAAGTAGCCTATGGGTTAATTCAGGTTATAAAGTATCAGTGTACCAAATTTCATTGTAATCTGTTTTGTCGTTTTTGTGTGATTAAGTAACAAACATGTAAAACATTTTTTTAATTGTATTTTGTTCTTACGTACTTATATTCTCATGGATATGTTACACAAATAAATAGTTAGACAATTTTTCTATACCTATATCTACTTAGTTAACCACAGCTTATCAGTAATTCGAAGCGTGTCCAGTAACTGGAAGTTATGATTAACTATAGATGCTATCACAGTTAAGTATCTACAGAGCTTATTATTGTAAGTTATCTGCAAGTTATTTATATTCAATATAAAATAACTAGTAAAATGGACTTAAACGATACGTCTAGTGTCCAATGCTCTCGGTACTGTTGTGGAGAAAACTCTAGGGAATTGTTTTAATAACAGTATCCCAGAATATTACTCCCGAGGGTTATACTTTAGACGCAGAGCGACAGTATTACAGGTAATAATAATAATTATCTCTTTCATGGTGGCATAATTATTTGGGCACCCCTTACACATCGAGAATAAATGCTTTCAAATCAATGTTGCCATCATAACTAACAATAGATTATGGATGATTATTTATTAAGAAAGGCCTAAATCTCAAATCTAACTGTCAGCATAAGTTATTCCTATATGAAACAAAAATCTAGAAAATGTCAAAAGTCAAGGGATTCTTGTAAGAAAAAAATAATAATGAGATATTCCTTTTGACAGTTTTACAAAATTTGAAAATTGAAACATTTTGAAAAATTTCTCGTTATCAATTCGGTTGTATTTTTTTACCATAAAAGATGATCCAGATTCCAAATAAACCTACCTACAATTTAGCATCCAAGGGGAAACCAATTTGTGACGTTATTAGGGCAACAGCAAATTAAAAAAAACATGCCAGTCGTTTCGATATTATACGTTGTGGTTGATGTTAATTATCTAGTTTATAATGTAAATTTGTCGTTAAATCGAGTGTTGTTAAATAGAGTTTATGTTGTGAAGTTAACCCAAAAACCGTTAATTAGCTGTAAATGTTGAAATATTACGAAATACCAACACTTGTTTCCTCAACAGTCCAGTGCTCATTACAGACCATCTCAGGCCGGATGTTGGGAACAGGTGTCGCTTACTAACAGAACAAAAACAAAATAAACCTTAACACATGGTAATAAGGACTATCCGTTTCCATCTATCTACGGTTATTGCATCAAATTACAAAGGAATTTCAACCCTATGCGTACGTAATAAGGTTTAAAATTGAAGGTAAGTATAGTTTCTTAGATGTAAGCTCTTATTACGATGCTCTAAGATTCGATATGTTGTGGTTATAAGTTGTAAAAAGCATTGACGCTAGATAGGGTTGCTAGAATAGAAAAAAAAACAATATTAAAAAAGGCAAAAAAAGTAATTGGAAAAGTTAGGAAGTATACCTGACATCTTAATCTATACGTACTTACTAATATTATAAGGCTGAAGAGTGTGTTTGGTTGTCTCAACGCACTTATCTCAGGAACTACTGGTTCGAATACAATAATTATTTTAGCGTTGGATAGCCCATTTAACGAGAAAGGCTGTTGCTGTAAAACAACACGCTACGACCCATAGGATTTTAGCTTGACGTAGACGAAAATGTGTGAAAAGTGTTTAGCTCCTACTTAGGTACTTAATGTAGGTAAGTCTTTAAGTATAAATACCGGTTATTAATTAAAACTGTATTTAAAAAAATTGTAATAAAACAATCTTAATAAGTTAAGTTTCTTATAGATGCTTTTTTTTTGAAACTGCGTTGGTCCAAAACTTACCTATAGACACACGAGCAAACTGTATAAAAATTTTATTTATCTATACTAATATATAAAGCTGAAGAGTTTCTTTGCATGAACGCCTTAATCTCAGGAACTACTGAACCGATTTGGAAAATTCTTTCAATATTAGATAGCCCATTTATCGAGGAAGGCTAAAGGCTATATATCGTCACGCTAAGACGAATAAGAGCGGAGCTACACGCGGACGAAGTCGCGCGGGTCGGCTAGTCTTAAATAAAATCTAAACATCTATAATACAAGTACTGAGCCCTAGAAATAAGATAGTGTAGAACTTCGTTAAATATAGCATCTACCCACACGTAAGTATTTATTATGTTGCTTTAGATTTGCTTTCAAACAAACGTGCACACATTCTCATTTACCCCCCGGATATAAAACCGAATCCCCCACTAGCGTATAATGCACTATCAGGGGTCTTTCATAAATGGACAATGTGTAACCGTTCATAAATATACAAACATACTACAACCAAATAGACCTTATTATATAATAATAAGGTTGATTTTCCTTCAATTTTGTTGTATATTTTATAAAGTTGTGGTGTATGTGTGCAGCCACCCTCAAACCTCCTTCTCACCCCCTGTCTTGGAAGCTTAGTTTCGCTTCTAAAGACATTTTGTTTGTCTCTTATTCTTGGTTTGAAGCTTTCGAAGATAGGTCTTTTATGAATTTTTATACAAGAGATCTTTTGATGGTCTTTTATATTCAGATTTTTTGATAAGTTTTCTAAAAATAATAAAGATGAAAAGTTAGTAAACATGTTTTCAACAGCTGTTTGCCAAATACCGAACATTTGTCGTATCCAAAAGTGACAAAATTAGCAAAAATGTCTATTATTGCCTAGAAGCAGGTTATATCTGTATTTAGACTATTTTCAGAAGCAGTTATAACTAGTTTAACGTCTGTATCTGTATATATGTCTATGGCATCGTAGCGTCCAAGATAATGAACCGATTGTGATGTAGTTTTACTTATTTGAAAGATAATTTAATCCAGATGGTTCTTAGCTATAATTTGTAAAGATCTAGTCAGCCATTTTGAGACTATCAGCTCATTTCTAACTCGAGAGCTGTGTGACTATATCAATATTGCTTACACTTAGTAAAGATGAAACGGTATTTCTCGATACCTTTCTTTCGATATCAAGTATCGAATAGAATCGAGTATCAAGCTTTTTTAAATGTTTTTCTTTTTGCTTTTTATTTTTCTTAAGTCTACTGTGTAAGGAGTGGGCCACGCCAGTAGTCCAATGTCCTAGATTTGAACCCACAACTTATCGATCGTGAATCCAACGCCCAAACCACTGAGCTACTGACGTTTAAAAAATATATCGATAGCAATACAAAAATATCGATTTATACAAGTTAATATCGATTCTTCTAAATCGATATCGTGTGGGTATCAAAATCGGGTACTACAATGTATTTCTTCCCATTAAGACATAAGTTTAATAGTGAAAAGTTGGAATTATTATTATTAAATTCCACCGCAGTCTTTGATCTATGATGAGTCTAACAAACTGTTTGTCCGTTTATATCTAAAATTAGGTATATTAAATACATTACATAGAAACACACTCCTAACAAATAAAAGGACAAAATAACATCACATAGACACAGGGGGAGACAAGGAACCAAAAAGTAAAAGAGGATGGAAGAGCAGTCCGCCTTTGTGTTACACCACCCCGGAGGGTTTGCAAAACAACTTAAAAAAATATAATTAACGTATAATTACATTATGAAATGGTTACTTGTTTATGTTAAAGATACCGTTAGCTTTTTACTTTATTGTAGCAAAAACTCTTATTTATCTTTTATCTTGCTCTATGAACTAGAATCATCAAAAATCATATGAATTAAAAAAAATCTCTTCACAAAAAAAACTAAATGAAGGAAATATCAAATATTACTTCGAGCATATTTTTGTAGATCCACTTCTTGTAATAAGTAGTTTTTTTACTGAGTCATATCAAAATCTACAATTTGAAAAAAAATATGTTAAATGCATATTGATTCTTAGAATAGTTTTGCGTATCTGGTCTTGGTCTTGCTTTCTTACAAGTCCATCAGTCAGTCCCATCCGGTCACCAGGCGAGCTCCGTTTGACGACTGGCTCAAGTCTATCGGAACAAAGGTTATATGCAGTCTTGGAATAAAATAAAAGGTACCCGCGAATATAAAATTTATTATTTATTTATTAGAAGTACAAATTGTGGCCCTTATGCTAGATATTACAATTCGTGTTAATACAGACTTATGTTCAGCATAAAGTTGGCTCTAAAAACTGATACCTACAGTAGGATACTCTGTGCATTCAGTAGACTAAATAGTATAATAGTTATCAATAATACCTTTTTTAATAAAGAAAAAATTATGAACGGTGTTACTAAGTATTAAGAATTACGCACCAAAAATATAGACACTAAATGACCCTATAAATCTATTCATAGTTAACTAAACGGTCTTAAGAAAAATGCGTTTCTTCAAACCCAAAACATTTAAAAAGCTTCGAGATTTATATAATAATTAAATTGTTTTATTGCGTGTTTTTATAAATTGTTATATCGTATAATTTATCAAATGTAATGGCGGTTTGTATTTGGGACTATATAGAAGAGTTTTCTTAATGACTTTCTTCTCAATAAGATAATACAATAAAATTATATACAAGGGGCTTAGAGAGGGGCAGGGGTCCTTGCTTTGCTTATTTTTGATGACATGAGGGATGAGAGGGAGGGGGTCTGCATGGTGATTACGTCAGCGATAAGAAAGTAATTGTTTTCTTTTGGCGGCATGAGGGGCGGAGGGGTTCATAATTGAAATAATACTGCTTACGTAGAACGGGCCCTTAAGATAACCTCGTTTTCCACAGTCATACCTAAAAGATAGTACGATTATTTAGACAAAATTAAGCAGTGCTTGGGGCTTGTAACCCAGCACCGGGGTCCTTTATTATAACACTCATTTCAACTAAACTAAAGAAAAGTAATGAAACGTAAATAAGGTGATCTTTAACAATTCTAACGTACTTGCATTATTTTGGCTATTTTGACTAATGTTTAGGAATTGTATATCACTCGTCAAACTGCCTTAGATCTATTAGAAAAGAAGTTACGAGTTGTCAAGCCAATCTTTGGCTATCAAAAGTATTACTCATGAAGTATGACTCTTGATGGTTTTAGTGGCTAATTATGATTTATTATATTTTTTTATTTATTTTACACACATTTTTTTTTAAATTTTTCTTTTAGTTAGTCAAATATATAATATTTTTTATTTTCTGTGTTTCATTAACTGTATTTTGCTATGTATGGACTATAAAAATAAACACAACTTAATATTATAAATGCTAAAGTAACTATGTTAGTATGTCTGTGACGCTTTCACGCTTAAACCAATGTACCGATTTTGATGAAATTTGTTACGACTTAGGCTACATTTTATTGCAAAAAAGGATAAGGGCTTAAATAAAGGATAAGGGATAACTGTGTGACCGGCCATTAGTCATATCATCATATGTATATAAATTATGTCGAAAAACAACATGAAAAATTAAACCTAGTGACACGTGGTAAGTTGCACCCAGACAAAGCCGGGACAGGTCGTCTAGTAAACAATAATTTAATTAAATAATTACAATATTTTATTAATATTTTGCTGACCATACTGCTTTGCAAAGCTCGGGGAGGCGAAATTAAGAGACACTTTGTGTTGATTCATAAAGGAATGTACAGCCACTGAATGCATATACTAGATATACGCGTATTATATTCATATTTTTCTTTGCTTAATTATGTATCTACCCACTATCTGTCTAAATCTTTTAGAAAATATTCCTTAAGTTAAGAGACAAAGGCTAGCAACGCTGTTCTGCAATCATACTCTTACTAATATCATCATGCAAAAACGGCTGAGAGGATTTCACTGAAATTTGTCACTTTCATCCCGGAAAAATTCAGAATTCCTGCGGGATTATAACAAAATGTGTTTACTGAGGTAGGGCACAGCAGGAAATTTCCTGCTCAAATATGGAGCAGCCCGACTGGGGTAGTACCTCGACCTTACAGAATATCACAGCTAATTAACACTACTCTAAAGCAGTGTTGTGTTCCTGTTGGTGAGTAAGGTGACCAGAGCTCCTGGGGGGAATTGGGGATAGGGTTGGCAACGCGCTTGCGATGTGTCGTACGCGCCTGCATGTAAATTAAATTTGATCTTTTTTTGAGGTGTAGTTCATAGATAAAATATTGACTATCATAATGTGAGTGTGAAGAGGTTTAACCCTTATTGAGAAACACGTGATTGTTTAATATTGTTGCTTTCTTAGTTAAACGTGAGATCAAGGAGTCAAGCAGTGGAGGTGAAAAGAGTTCTTTAAGGGGTCAGGGGTAGTCAGAGACATGAAAAAATGAGAATTTTCTGCAATTTTTATGCCATTAAATCATTTTATTTTATAAAATTAATAATATAACATCATCCAAAGTTATAGCTCTGCTCTCTTTGGGGACTCAACAACTCTGAAATAGATCTTGGATGGTTACGATTAGCTCCTAAGTATAAGTAGCTACTATAGCTGCCGGCACTTGAGTATAGGTTTGACCTTTAAGGGTCAAAGCGGAGAGTGCGGGACAAGAGCAGCGCGTCACACGCGAGTTGTTCTAACGTGATGAAACACCCGTTCAGTTATTTCCAGGTAGAAATAACACAATATTAGCTATAGTATGTTGTTTAGACATAAAATAAATCTACATTAGCTATTTCATGATTTCAGTATCTTTAATTCATGTTTGCAACTCTGTTGATAGCCCTTGACTGACTTATTAACTCTTAAAGATTTAGGTACTTTACCACTGCCTTACATGCACTTGCCTTACTTACAAATTAAAAAAACCGGGGGCAGAAGCCCCAGGTTTTTATAACACGCTTATTGCTGTACAGTAGAAAATAATTGGTATTATTGAACGATCGAGAGCTTTTGAGTTTTAACATAAACCCATGATGATTAAAAATCAATTAAAAATATATAAAAATGCAGACAGAATCCGCGGTATATTTGCTATATATAACGATGTGACTAATAGATAAATCTTTAAATACATAAGCCGTTAGTATAATATTCGGTCGTTAGGTGCCCCTACAAGCGGGTTAATTGGTCGTAAATTATTATAATTCGTATCTGCACCCCGCTGTTGTGAAAATACGAATAAACGTATTATGTTGGCTGTTGGAAAACTATGTGGTAGCGGTCTCATATGTAAATTGTTCATTAAATATTTTAATTATCTACCTACTACAATGTTTATTTTAACTTTGACCAATTAGCATCACCGTTATTCGTAACAATTTATAATAACACAATATATAACCTCTGTTTCGATAGATTTATGTCAGTTAGGGCTGTTGATATTGTTGATATACAAATATCAAATAATCTCAAAAATAATTTACAGTTTACAATTCAGTATATTTATTAAAAAAAATTAAATTACTAATGTTTCGAAATGTAATAGTCTAGTCTTTTTGAGCAGCCTCCGAAAAAAAGAATTAGACAGAGGTGTTATTCGATTTGGAATGGAATCTAGATTATAGCTAGATAGATAACAAAGATTTTTTAAATTTTAGGAAATTTCCTCCTCTTTAAGAATCTATTTTTAAATTTGAAAAATCTTTATTAGTTTTTTTTCCATGATTTTTGTTCTTTGCGATGATCTTCTAGATAATTAATTGGCGAGAAAAAATAAACTATATCGAGTGTCGATATTTACATTTCAAGATCGAACTCTCGATATATCGCCAAAAAAATATTCGTAATAAATATCGATAATCTATACTCTATACTATTATATAAAGAGGAAAGATTTGATTGTTTGTATGTTTGTATATTTGTATGTTTGTATGTTTGTTTGTTTGTTGCGAATAGGCTCGAAAAGTACTGAACCGATTTTGAAAATTCTTTCACCGATAGGAAGCTACATCCTTTCCAAGTAACATAGGCTATGTGGTGTTGCCATAAATACTATAACTAAAAAGATATGGCCATTTAAGTGCCATAAGGTGGTCATTTTGTAAATTGAAGAGCTTTTCAGGAACAACAAATCCGTTTTAAAAAAATTTTTTACTGTTAGAAAAATACACTATTCGCGAGTGACAAAAGTGATTTAGTGTTGCCATATACATTTTTTAATTAACAGAATATGGCCATTTTGTTGTTTCTAATCTGATTTTAAAAATTCTTTCACTGTTAGAAAACTACACTATTCGTGAGTTACAAAGGTGATTTAGTGTTGCCATATACATTTTTTAATTAACAGAATATGGCCATTTTGTTGTTTCTAATCTGATTTTAAAAATTCTTTCACTGTTAGAAAACTACACTATTCGTGAGTTACAAAGGTGATTTAGTGTTGCCACTATACATTTTTTAATTAATAGAACATGGCCATTTTGTTGCTACTGATCCGATTTTAAAAATTCTTTCACTGTTAGAAGTCTATAGTATTTCCGTCTCTCTTTCTCTTATAATACTATCATTGTCTCTCATCTTCTCTCTTTTTTCTCACTTTAATTTTTATTTTTATCTGTTTAGAATGATTAGCCTTTTTTCACTTTCTTTCTTTCAATAATTTCTCCCTTTCTCTCTCTCCTTTACCCATTCAATTTTAGTTCTGATCTGTCCTCCCTCTTTTATCATCTGTCGCTTTTCTTTAATTTTGTTTCTATTATTTTTCTTTTTATAACTTTTTCTTACTCTCTCTAATTTCTCAAATAATTAATTACTACACAATTACAGAGTGACAATTTAAGGACATCAATTATAATATTGCTTTAAATACCCGGAGCGAAGCGATGGCAGCCCTCTAGTTCTAAATAAAAATATCGATATTTTATCAACAATCTTAGTGTCAGTTTCAAACGGAGTTGCCTGGTGGTACTTGTGTACAGTTATGATGGGACTCCATTGTGCAGGATTTTGTGACTTTTTGGGATAATATTTCTTAGTTTCCGTCTAAAGTGCACATTATTATTGTCTTTTAAGTGTTACTGTGCAGTGTAGCTTCCACATAGATAAGATTATTTTTTTATAGACCCAATCGGTCTAGAAGATACTTTTTTGTCAAAATTATTTAAGGTTGGTCCCATTTAAATTATATTTGTTTAAGACCTTGAACTTCAAAGATAACCTAGAGATTAAGAATTGGGCTACTTTCATAGTATAATTTACAATTGGACTTGGTAGGTTTCGTTGAAATCTCTTAGCGAAGGGACATAAAGAGTTATTTAAAAAATACCCCACTTCCTTGACCCGACGGAACTGAAGCAGTCTGACTAGTGATTTTATAAAGTAAACATCGTTTAAAATATTGAGGATCACGTCATTTTTTTAATATGATTGGTGACTGTTGAAATAATGTGATATAACCTTGTAAACCTACACCGTGGTTACAAATCCCAGGCACTGCTCATATTCCGGTCTTATACAAATTTTTCAACGTATTACATTAGTATATTATGTAAGAGTATTTTCCCTACAGATACATTCATTGAACCCATACAAAAAATGAAAACAAACTGTCACATCTCACTACCGTCTTAGCGTCGATCCTTCCATATTAACGTCTCCATAATTAATATTCGTGACCACAATAAAAGCTGACTGACATTGGCATCCGTTTTATGTCTGACTTATGGCGAACAAAGTCAATTGTCTCGGCTAAATCTGCTTTGGAAATAAGGCAAAAACTTAGTTGTCAGCTTAATGTGTCACCGTTTCACTGTTCAGCGATTACAATGTTGTTAGACGAGTAGTCGCATAAATAAATATTCTTGTAATATTGTTTTATTGATAATCTGTAGTGCTACTGCTCTTTTACTGCGTATAAAAGCCTAGAATACTTTACAAATATCAGAATAAACAGCCGTAGCTTTTGATTGCGGAAACCTAGAAATTTGATTTTGATATTAGTTTCAATTCGATACCTTTGTCTTGATGAACTAACAGTCAAGCGAACAATGGTCATATATTTTATTGTTAAACAATCCAAAGTAAAAATGATGTCGAAAGAAAACTGTGATGAATTTTCGATATCGACTATAAGTGTCGATTTAAAATAGTTTTTAACCTTCATCATCATTATCACCACAGCTCACTGCTGAGCGGGGTCTCCTCCTCAGATTGAGGAGTGTTAGGCCTCTCAGGAGTTTTCCTTCACCGTTAAAGCAATTGATATTTAATTGCTTAAAATACAAATAACACAAAATAGTTATTTTTCATGAAGACACATAAAACATAATTAATCCGCCATCTTTGAAAGTCCGCCATACTGGATTTTCATCGGTTCTGGATAAGAACTAAAGCTTGTGATGAATTCCTAGAACCTCCGAAAAGATATTGCAAATGTGATTTGCACTAAAGTAACTCGTTTATTTTTTTCTCTTACGTTCCAATGGTCAATAACAAGTGTTTCCTGTGTCAATGTTCGAGGATAAAATTCTTAGAAACATTTTAAATATTGATCAATCTACAAAGTAATTCATATTTTGGACTTGTATTTATGGGATATTTATTTTTAAATACAAGGAAAAGTGATAAAATCTATCCATCTAATGAACATACATCGTTTAGTTCAATTATTGGCAGAAATACAGGTACAAGGCCCAATTATAGTAGTTTTATTTTTATATTTTTTTAATAAACAAAAATCATGGCGTCCATATTCTACTTCTTTCCCTAAAAGAACCTAAACCCGAATATTAACTGAAGAAATTGCTGAATAAATTAAACGTTGCTTTTTAATAAAGATGTCAACAACTAAACAGATAGTAAAGTATTTTCATTATTTTGACTCCTTCCTTAATAAATAAATGTCTATGATTATAAAGTCGCGTAAATTAATGTGTCTATATTAATTTATTTAAATAAAAAATACATAAGAGTATGTAGCAAAAAATACAAGACTTTATATAAAAAACAAGCTTTTATTTTTTTTTAAAACTTACAAGCAATGTTTATATATATCATTGATAACGTAATAAAAAACAAAGAAGAACATTTCAAGATAAATCATGTTAGCAACACCGTTTATAAAGTAATAGTAGGGGGTAGATCATTTTATATTATTCAAATATACTGACGTGAAGACAATATATAACCTTTAGTGCGATAGATTACTTTCAGTCTCTCTGGTGTTTTCGTGCAGTGAACATGGAAGTTAGTGTTATAGTGTCGTGATTAAAGTCACCCTTCTCGAGGTCCACGTAAGTTTACTTTATTATCTATTGTCGTTAGCGAGGTCGAGTGGTGGAGGTAAGAGTTAATATATTATGAAAGAGCTCTTTAAACCTGCTCCTGGGTCTCAAGCCCCAGGCACCGCTCGCCTCAGTCTAAATTGCATGTGTATACGTATTGCTGTACAGTAATGAGTATCATATCTCTCTCAATTTTATAGCAATGAGACAACGAAAATTTTGATGGGGTTTTATTACACAATTTGCTTGTCTACCTCCCGACTCCATCATCAGAACAGCTCCATTACATAACAATACTGCATTGTCATTTATATATACCTACAAAATTTAAATTTAAAGGCATTTGTGATTTTGGACAGACACCGAAGGTTAAATTTAAAAGTTTCTAATAAAATATATTATAGCTTAGCTCATCTCAGTAAATGATGAGGCTAAAACCTCTGTAAGACAAGTTTTAGTACAAGTGACAATCCCGGTTTTATTCCCTTTTTCCTCTTCCTCTTTGTCTTTACTAGTTTGTGACATACGGACACACACTTAACAATACTCGCCTTTGTTGTCCATGAGTTATGGGTAATTATGGCTGTTGAAATGCATTTGTTAACCACATTAAAAAAGGTTTAATTTATGAGCTATAATATTATCTTAACAATGTTGGTTAGTTTGTTCTCGTTATGAATGTTAGGTTTTCTTAATTTTTCATTATTTTCTCGTGTATTATTTGTTTTTTCGAAACTCTTTTTGGATTCGTGGATTATATTATGTACCTATCATGAATATATTTTATAAATTAATTTTTGTAATGTTATATAAGTAATTTTCTTTTTATTTATTTTTTAATGAGTGTATGAGTGGTGTTTAGAAAATTGTTTATCCTTGAAATTAAATTTTCTGATTTCTCGTTATGTTCTAGTCAAATTCCAAGAGTTTAATCAAGACTCCATAATCTGAGTATTATTAGAGGTACATTTATTATTGTTTTTTTTGTAACATGCAATATTAATGTAGTCTAACATCCCAATGCACTCAAGTTCTCTACAATATTTTCCTAGAACTGTCGCTACTGACAAAGCTATTATTGTTTGACGAAGACAGACGGACTTACTCTATTACCCGTTTGAAAGATTAAAGCTACACTTTTGATGTATTAATTGATGTATGATGCTTTCTATATTTTTGAGAATTAAAAAAAAAATTTAAGCTAAGGGCAATCTAATGGCATTTATATCTATAAGCTCGTACCGACTTCGTAATTGTGAAAATAATAATACTACAATAATTTTTTTAATCTATAAAAAGTATGTATACAATACGTCCGGTCACTACGACGGTTGGTAATGAAGTGTTCCCATCCGAATCCGTTTACGCTACTTAAACACTCGTTATAAACCATATACCTACTTACACCTACCCACTTACCAATGAGGATCAAGACGCATGTTTTATTAGGTACTAGCAACTCACCCCGAGTTAGACTTCGCTTCGGTATTAATGGTAGTGTAGTAAATAACAATATCTTTGAATTATAACACCCTACTCACTGGAACTGGATTCCTAGTCAATGGAGAATATTATAAAATAGTTAGTTAGAGAATATTATAAGTATACCTTTTTAATACATTAAATAAAACAAAATCGTTAATTGTTTACATCCATATGCACAGAGTACAGTTTGTCGGTAAAGATTTTTATATATTGGCAAAAAATAACGTATATTATTGAGAAATTGCCAGAATTTTATATTATGATCTTCTAACTAATTAGATTCTAACTAACTAAGAATCTAAGGAATTAGATTCTAACTAACTCAGAATCTAATTCCTAATAAAAATGGATTTTTATCGTCTGATCTATTATAGGCATTGCAAAAAACTAATGGATATAGATTTTCACTTTTCATTTACTTTAGTACCTAGCTAGTACTCGGGCTAGTATAGTAAGTATACCTCTTGAATCACCCTGTCTATTGGTGAAAACTGCATCTGAATTCGTTGCGTGGTTTAAATAATCTAAGAGTACAGACGAAGCACCGTGAACAGCCTTTGTTTTATACTATACTTATAAACAAACATTTATTAATACTATATTAATAAATATTCGATATTTCGTCTGTATATCAATCAGTGTCGTAGTTGGTAGTGTAGGTAGTGTATGGTGTACGACAAGTGGCGTGGTTTCCGCTTATTATTGCGAGCTGCACACTGCACAGTGTTGCTTTGTTTGAAGTTCGTGTAGTTCGATTGTAGTGAAATGGTTGTTTAAATAATTACGAAAAAATGTACATTTATACAATGCATATCAAGTACAAAAAAGGGCCATTTCCTGTCTCTTTCTTATCTCATAATGCTGAACAAGAATAGCAGCATTCTTCCCTTCAACTCCTTTACTCATTCTATTTTCAGGGCAGCAACAAATCGATTTCAGCAGATGCTCGTGGACGACAGTGGCAGCTTAACGTCAGGTAGACCACCATAATTTTAATAGAGTTTCATTAAAAGTATAAAACAGATGCTGTGCTGTAACTGAAACTCACTGAGCTACCGAATGATCCCAATGTGTTGTGATAATTATATACTTGTTGTGATAATTAGCCTATTTTGAAAAATCTGTATTAATATTTTAGAGTTTCTTTGAGAATTCCACAATATGGTATTTTGATTATATTCTGTAAATTAAACAGATATGACATGTGTGAAGGTGTGCTGAAATTCACGATTACTTCCTTTTTAAAATACCTGTGAGGGGATAGAGTACAATTCCCCTCTGCGCCTGGGTGAGCATCTCGTAAGAGGCGAGTAACCCAGCACCCCTATTGGTGGTAGGGGATCTGTTCCCCGACTGGCTTGCGAACACAAGCATGCGAATCCAACCGTCAAGTGTCATAGACGCGTTCCGGTCGAATCGCATGTGGGCTAGATCTACTCCCTCCCTCTCCCATCCCATTAATGCTGCGGTATCAGTGGACCCAGAGTTCCTCTTCTGTTCGCTTCTCCTCCTAACTCAACTTTCGAGGTGGTAACGCATCGACAAATCAAGTGATACGCTCTAGTGTTGCCGATGTCCATGGGCGACGGTGGCCACTTTTCATCAGGTGGACCGTCTGCTCGTTTGGCCCTTATCTATCATTAAAAATCATTGAAATACTAATTTTTGAACAGGCTTATTTTCCACATTCTGCTTACCCGACTACTTCGAAGCTTAAAGGAAGGATAATGAATTTAGCAGTCTATGTGTATGTATGTTCCACAGTTTTCAATGAATGAGGTGTTAAAAGATTCGTAATAATGGGCCGGGTGGCATAGGGTAAGTACATGAATTTTATCAAAATTTTACATGACGGATTATAAACCTCAGATTCTAACCTCGAAAAAAATTTCGAGGAAGAAATCGTCACGTATTTGGAATCAAAAGAAAGGTCTTGGTGGGCACATTAAACATATGTTGTTTTCCTATTATCCAATAAATAATTAATACAACCCGGACCATTTCACACGTATGCTACTATAGTATTATCGTTGCATATAATGGTTATGAATTATTGTGATCTATTCTAAGCGCTTTTAAGAATGGACTGTTTCTATTTAGTCCATTTGTGTTCGACCGGTTTCGTTACACAGATAATATAGGAGGACGGGATTAGACGTTACGGGTATAATATTCTTAGTCTTTGCATATGCTCATTATTTGCTGTACTGACACTTTGCACGCTATCACTAACTACGCTATAATTTACACTAACCGTTTTTATTAAAAAAAATATATATCCCATGTCGTATTCATCAATTGTTGAGATTGATTGACTTCTGTAGAACCTATAGATTATTCCTTAATTCTCAACCCAAAACAGCTAACGTTCTTAATCATCATACCTACCTATAAGCTAACTATTCGACGTTTTAACGATTTATTTATAAATTTAAAGATTGATACAATTCTAATAAAATATTTTAATTGAAACAAATTGTATGATACAAAGAATTTTTTATATTAAATTGCAAACCAAGAAAATACGTACATATAAGTTACATAAACTTACAATCAAAGTAGACATCTACCATCGCGGACTTTTTTGTAGACCTTTTTAATGTGTACAATACTGTAGTACATTATTTTGATCTGTCTCGTAGAGTTCAGCTACCGTTAGCAATGTAAGCGCAAAAAAATGTGTTTATTTACGACATCACATTAGAAACCTCTACAATTATCAGTGTTTCTCTACCATATTATATATGTATTATACATATAAACCTTCCTCTTGAATCACTCTATCTATTTAAAAAACCGCATCAAAATCCGTTACGTAGTTTTAAAGATTTAAGCATATATAGGGATATAGGGACAGAGAAAGCGACTTTGTTTTATACTATGTAGTGATTGTAGTTGGCGAGGTCGAGTGGTGGAGGTGAGAATTAATATATTATGAAAGAGCTCTTTAAACCTGCTGGGTATCAAGCTCCAGGCACTGCTCGACTCCGTATATATTGCTTGTGTATTGCTGTACAGTAATGGGAATCATATCTCTCTTATTCTATGACAATATCAAATATAATACATTTATTGTTTTTGGTATAGGTTTGGTATAGGGTAAAAGTCACCTGTATGTTTGACTCTAGTGCTAAGTATGAGGTACTAAGCACTAAAGGTTATATATTGTCTTCACGTCGATATACTTGAAATAATATAAAATGATGTACCCGCTACTACTACTTTTTAAATAGTGGGCCCCGCAGGATGGCCGTGTTGCTAACACCATTCGTCCCGAATGGCGTAGGTACTTAATTTGTGATAAAAAAAATTGTCATAAGAGAGATATACTTACCCCTACCTTACCCCTTACGATTTGTCCCTTGTGTACAGCAATGTCCCTTACTGTACAGCAATACATAATGTCAGTTGGAGGTAAAACAATAAAAAAAGCAGACATAACTGCAACTAGATGTCATTTTGACGACCGTAAGTTTTTTATTAAACGTAAGTTTTTCAGTAAATGTTCCTGTTATAGTTCCAACCAAAAGACCCAAGAAAACCGAGTAACAAATATTAAACAACCTTCAAACCTTATTAATGGAGACCCAGTATCGCGACATCACACCGTTGTCAGTCATAATGGTAACCAGGCAAGCTCCGTTAAACAACTGCTCAAGTCTATTGCAAAAAAGGTTATATACAGTCTTGGAATAAAATAAAAGGAACTACCCGCGAATATAAGTTGTGAATGGTGTTTCTAAGACCTAAATTCTTTATTTTCTTGATTACAGCAGTACAAGTAAATAATTGAAACTGAAAACCAAACAAATGGTGCATAAAATAAAACGATAGATATAAATCTATCCGCATTAAATTAGAACAGTATAATAAATCAAACAAAATGGCGATGATCTACTGCAAAGCAAAGGGCTTAGGATAAAAACAAAAGTCACCGGATGCGTTGATTGTGCTTGGATTGCGCCGGATATGTTAATGTTTTGCTAGGAAAAATATTGTTTTAGAGAGAAAGAGAGATATATTAAACTACTCATATTAGTCTATTATATCCTAGAAGTGTTTGTTCAGTGAATAATGAAAGGAAATATTGTTAAAACAAACTTAATACGTTTGCAAAGTTAAGCTTAACCCATTCTCTCTCACTGTCTATTTTTAGGAGATCATGTTTGAAATTACACATTTTTAAAAGTTCACGCTGTCTCTTTTTATTTGATCTTATCAAATCTATATTTATTTCTATTTATAGACAGGCTAGTTTAGCAAGAAGGGATGAACTATAAAAAAATCTAAATTCCTTAGGAAGTAACGGGTTAAGAGACCGGTGTGATGTTATATAAGAATAAAATGGCAAAATAAAATAAACTAAAATTAGCTTAAAACTGTTTCTATAGGTATAAATATTATATTAAAATGTATGAGCATACTTTAAGCGGAGAAATTAACAAACTGAGAAGAAGAATTGGTTGGGTTATGATATAAGGAAGCTAACATCAGTCAGCTAACTTCACATCGCTCTTTAGAGCTGTTATAATGGATTGAAAAGTGTGAGCGGTGGAGGGTTAACCGATAATTTGGCTTAGACGATGGAGCGCGATAGGCTTTATATTAATTACTGGCGACCCGTTCCGGCTTCGCACGGGTGGACAAATTTTTTTCAATATTTTGGCTCGCCGCGTTGCTCGCTGCGCTGCGTGGAACTACACCAGCCCGTTGCGTCGTCGTGTATTTTTAATTTCGTAATACCTTTTGAATGGAATGTTCGATTTTAATAATTCAAAAAGTGATCAACAGGTATTGAAACTGTCTTCAATACGAAATAATTTATTTGGGTATACATTGGATAACATGGTCTGATTTTGTAAGGCATGTCTATCAACTTTTAAATATATAAAAAAGTAGTTATAGCGACATAACTACAACAGTTGGACATATGGTCTCGCGAAGTTTTTTGTAGATATTGATACGTTCTATAATATTGTAGAACATTTTTGTTCTATCATTAATACTTTCTGCAGCGCATGCGATGAAAGACATTTTATGGCTAATTTTTTTACACCTTGGGTTGGTTTTAGTAAGAATTTCTGAGGATATCTAAGTTTTTTTAGTAATAAATATAGCCCATGTTACTCAGGGATAAAGTAGCTTTCTAACAGCAAAAGAATTTTTGAAATCGGTCTAGTAGTTTATGAGTTTATTCGTTACATACAAAAATACAAATCTTTCCTCTTTATCATATTAGTATAGATATAGATTAAATAAAGTCAAGACCGACTTGTTCAATTTTCCGTATTTTATTTGAATTATGTAAACTAATAGGATATAATTAATGATAATATAAATTAGCTTTGTCTCAACAAATGACTTATATCCACATAGTTGTATTATAAAAGATACAGGATGCATTGATTGTGGCCGACGTCGCCGGAAATGTGGACATTTTGCGCTTAAACATTCGTCATGAAAAATAATATTGTTTCAAACATCTGACACTTTTGAAAAGTAAATTAATTAGGTGCTAATGTGGATAAAATATGGAGATAAAAGCTCGTTATTTATTGTATTTTTACTGTTTATTTCTCACACTTTTGTTATAGATGTCCGTAATAAACTTCTATACCTATATTGCTTAAAATTTTTACATTGTGTGTACATAATTCGTGGAAATTTCGCAAGTGAAGCTTGTAGTGTCAACAACTCCTGAAGATGCTTCGGTTACGGAGCGAAACGTACATCGATTGTCGATCGCGATCTACTTGTGTGGTGTGTCTTGGTTCGGGTTCGCGCGTCTCACTTTTATGTGGGTAGGGTGCCCTTCTGGGTTGTGCCATTCAAAGTCTGGTTGTTTAGATTTCTGCGCATTATAGCAAGGTAACCTTTTGATTCCTTTTAAAGGACCATGTTCAAATTGGCCTACGAACGGAATAACATGTCATCATAACGAAAATTACTCATTTATTTTTATATTTAAGAATCGATTATCAGTAACTGACGGACACTCCAGGAGTCCGCACACATTTTACTAATTATAATTTCCTCCAAACCAGACTCAATTTAAATCTAAGATATCATCACTGTTGCTAAGGCTGCTGCTGCTGTAATAATACCCCCCTTGTAGTCATGGCATGCACCGGCAAAACGCACTGTCCGCGTATGGAGATCATGTCCTTTTCACGCTGTGTGTAATCTGGTCTAATTTGAGAAATAGTCTAGTTTTTATATTAATTAATGATGTCAATATTTTTCATCGCAAATAAAATTTTGATTACAGACTTATGGCAGAAATTAATAACCAATTTCAACCAAAGGATTAAATTCGAATTTGAAATACGTTTTCTATTTGTAATCTAAAATCTTTGAATAATACATCGTAAATAGATTATTAAATGTGAATTTTGTGAAACTAATTTTAACTATATTTTAAATGTAACCCATATTTGATGTTTGTCCGAAATAAACGCCGAAGCTTATTAACCGATCTTGGTGAAATTCTACATAGGTACTCTGTCTAATATGATCTAACTTGAGAAACAGGACAGTTTTCTTCATTTTTTAATTACAAATTAAATATTTATTATAGGTATTAGTTAAAATTAGTATATTAATACAAAACCTCAACATTAAGTTTTATAGGTTAGGAAGACATTAAATATGGCGTTGCATTAAGAATTTAAACGTTCTATTAATATTTTCAATCACCTCTATTTATTCTGAACAACGTTTTTTATCCGTTATCCTTATCCGTGAACAGCGAGTATCAGCAACTTGTTGAACAGTTACACAAATGTTTACCGCCCCTATTATTATCCGGTAGCATTGTTTGTAGGGCTGTACATATTCTTATTCAAATTAATATTATACCTATATACTTTTACTTTAATTTTATAATATGTATGGTAACACTACACGGACTGTCACTCTGACATAGTGTAGCTTTATAGCCGTAAAAAATTTTTTTACATTATAATACTTATGGCAACACCACATAGCCTATCTTACACGGAAGGGATTTTCTGCTTTTTTTTTCAGCTTTCTATCGGCGAAAGAATTATCAAAATCAATTCAGTAGATTTCATGTATTCGCAACAAACAGACATACAAAAAATATAATCTTTTCTTTCTATGGAGACACTATTCCGATTAGATCAATCTCAATCCAAAATCTTTAGATTATGAATTGAAAATACCTTTCAAATTCAAATGTTCAAATAAGGAATCTATTTTAAATCGGATTGACGGTCGGTGAGCTCCTCGTAGCTCCACGAGACAGTGAAAGTTGCACAATACTACAATTCCGTAAGAAAAGTATTAAAACATCTTATTTTAGGTTTTTCCAAGAGCCTAGTGATAGCCTAGTAGTTAAGACGTTGATATTTACTCTGGAGGTCCGAGTTCGATCCCCCACACAGGCACTTACCTCTGACCTTTCTGAATTATGTGTGTCGTTAGAAATTAAATATCACTTGCTTTAACGGCGAAAGAAAACATCGTGAGGAAACCTGCACTCCTGAGAGTTCTCCATGTTCTCAAAGGTGTGTGAAGACTGCCAACCCGCACTCGGTCAGCGTGGTGGACTCTGGCCTAATCCCTCATTCTGAGGAGGAGACCTGGCTCAGCAGTGGCCCATTAAAGAGTACAGTGATATTCTTCCTTTATCATAAAATAATAAATAAATATTAGTGGCAGCCCTATACAAACAAAGGGTGAGGTAGCGTTCCACTTGTTGCTCCCCTAACAATGAATTTATTTAAATTGCATTACCGCCCTACATGTGATCTGAATGTTACATTCAATAAAAAATTGGTTGCCTGTAAAGTCGGTATACGGGCGAAAGTTTTACGTGACAACGACTTTGAGTGGTAAAATAATTTTAATGTGAATATTCATTCGTATAGTAGGAAGAAGGATGAAATAATAGTAACAATTTAAAACATTTATTTATACAAAGAATTATATTTAAAACATTAATTTATACAAAGAATCTCGCACTGAATTTCATATTAACAAAATTTTATTTTTACCTTTACACATACATACGTATGGAAGGGACGCGTGCCTTTCACTTTTTATGTCTGTCTCTCTCGCTCTTAGGCGGGCTAACCATGCCCGAGTGGAAGGGACGCGTGCCTCTCACTCGCTCTCATTGTGAGCGCATAACGTGAGCGGAGCGTAACGCAGTTTCTTGAAGTGTCACCCGGCAAACCAATTTATAAGACGTTGTCACGTCAAAAAAATACTACTCGACCGATTGATAGATCGGTCCTAGCTTCGATGGGCTAAAACATTTATTCACATAACAATAATTTTTCTTAATATTCCATTTAAAAGAAAATAAAACTATATTAATTTCGTGCATCAGTTTTCGCGTGATGCACTTACAAACATACAAAAAAATGAAATTTACTGTTTTGACTTTCATATTTTTTATTTATCCACAATTCGTATAATTTAAATTTTTAAATATATCTAAAAAAACAAAATACATTTAAAAATATAAAAAATAGAGGCCAACCGGCAGCGGGACAGGGTCCAAGCTACCGACGGTTAGGGCTCCAGAGAGAGAAAGCTTTCTGCATCAGGCCCTTGATCCAGCCATCTAACGCGAGCCTCTTAAGGTGTTGATCGAGGCTCTTGGCTATTAGGCCATTGGCCGTTACGACAATCGGCACAATAACTGCTGAGTCCACATCCCACATGTCGACAATCTCATGAGCTAAGTCAAGATATTTTATTTGTTTATCTTTCTCAGATTCCCGTCATGCGGGATGTTGACGTCAACAATCATTGTGCAGCGCTCCGATCGATCTATCAACACTATATCAGGTTTATTGGCAACCCGGACATTGGACTACTGGCGTGGCCCACTCCTGACACAAGCTATTTGTTAGCTTACTAGGAGGGGTAAAGGGAATACTAGTAGTATGTGATCCATACTGCTAGTAATCTTTTAAAAAAAAAAAAAAAAACAATGACTTTCTTAATTATTACATACCCCGTATATTGTATTGATGCAAAGATATTTATTTTAAAAAATTACCTTTACCACTCTCAGATGTATCGAGATTTACCTGAAAGGGAAAACAAAAAATTAAAGCATTCAAGGTTAATAGTGAAATCAATATATGTGGGTACTTAATTAATATATATGTAATTAATTAACTTTGCGTCATAAAAATAATAAACACCACATACTATAATCAAAGCCACTTCTAGTATTCTTGATTTATGTGTAAGTAATACTTTTTTGCATATAACTGTGATGGCCCAGTGGTTGAGACTTCACGTCTTCCTCGGGAGGTCCCGAGTTCGATCCTGGGCACATACCTTTGACTCTGAGTTATGTGTGTTTTTAAGCAATTAAATATCACTTGCTATAACGGTGAAGGAAAACATCGTGAGGAAGCACTCCTGAGAGTTCCCTAAAAGTTCTTAAAAGTCTGCCAACCCGCACTGGGCCAGCCTGGTGGACTATGGCCTAATACCCTCCTCATTCTGAGGAGGGACCCGGCTCAGCAGTGGGCCATTGAAGGGTCGTGATGAAATGATTACTTTTTTAATAATATGTAAAATATAATAATAATATTTAAACAGCAGTGCCTGGGGGTTGTGACCAAGTCTTACGCATGTTAACACTCACCTACACTGCTCTACCAACATCTAACTGATTTAAGTAATAAAATTAATAAGTCACGTGATCCTCAATATCATCATTTACATTGAAATTTACTTAAAATAATGGACAATATTCACTCTATAAAATGACTTGTTTTATCTATCAATATTGTAATTGTTAAGTATTAATGTGTAAAATGTTAATTTACTAAATTATCTCACAACTTAAGTTCCCCGACCGGCTTGCGTGTCTTCGACGCTTTCCTGTCGTGCCGCATGTGGGATAGATCTAACCCCTCCCTCTCCTATCCCATTAATGCTACGATTCCAGTGAACTTTAGGTTCTGGCTCAGGCCCACCGTAACCGCAGCACTCTTCTGTTCGCTCCCCCTCCTAACTCAACTTTCGAGGCGTCAACGCATCGGAAAAAGAAAAAGGGGGTCACTTCCATCACGTGGACCGTCTGCTCGTCCTTTTGGAACTTACCAAAAAAAAAAAATTGAGATTTTAACTAACTAGTTTGTACTACTTTGTAGTTCATCGCAGACCAAAGTATCTGTGCGAGAACCGAGCTTGGCTTTTTTTACAAAAGCACAGAGCAGTTTGCTTTGTAACGTGTATTGTAAAATATATTCGTCCAATATATTTACGATCACATCGCCCTAACAACGATTGAGATGTCGTAGCCCACGCTTTGTATTGTTTTCAACAACATAAGGGTATGTGAATATGTTTGTGACCCGAGATATAAATAGAAATATGTTATTTTAAAGTCCTGTATGTTATTTTTGTTCTTATACTAAACTAAGGTTTACTTCACATTATTTTTATTTTGATCAATCTTCGCAATGATTTGGAATTATACTTATCATTAACGAAGCCATCGATTTCCGTTAATTGATCAAATATTTGACTATTACTTTTTGCTATGCATAATGGAAAGATACTATTGGTGCCTTCGGGATGACAAAAAAAAAATAAAATCCTCACCTTTGATAGAAAATAGAAACGAACCGAGTATCTATGTTTGTTCTTAGGTAATGTGATCCCTCATGAAATTTTGTGGCTCAAAAACTTAATTATATTTTGTTTCTTTTTTCTATAGTGACAATACAATCAAGTCTTCAGCTAAGCGAGGGCAGATAAATTAGCAGACTCTTTAAAAAAGAGTTAAAACCAAGTGGCACAAAGGATTAGAGAGTATTATTAAATATCCTATTAGATATAACATTTTGATGAAACTAATATCATTACAGCTAAATGTCAGTGGTACCGTGACCCTGGATTGTAATTTTAAGGGTCCCGTACCCCTAAATTCAAACGTGTTTTTGATTTACTTATTTCCCTGTCTTAACTTTGAATTTAAAATATATTAAAAAATATAGCTAAAGTTTATTTTTCACGATATACTATTTATGGATAATCGATATTTTTTTGAAATTCAAATCATGAGTGTAGATACATATATCTCTTCCAGGCAACCCTTATACAAAGGAATTTATGTACGTATACGGGCTAGTGTTAAAGATTAAAACTTAATCAAATATATTTTAATAAAATGGAGTAAATACATATTTAAATTACATATACTACATATACTTCATACACACTATACTTACATGCATGCACTATATAAATTAATAAATAATATAAGATAATTAATATAGAAAATGATAAAGTTAGTTAGTTACATATTGAGATAATATTCTGTAAGACAAAGTTTAAAAATATGAAGAGAAGTCGATTGGCGGACATTCGGAGGAAGAGCGTTCCATAGGATGACAGTCTTGACAGTACAGGAACCTTTTTTTTTTTTATTTTAAAGAGGGTTTAATCATGACTGATTATATCACCCTCATAATTACACTCACAAACATTATTCACATACATCTTTTTAATAAAGCTAAACGAACAGCCCTAAAGAGCCCCACCGTATCTTCCGACAAGGGAGACGCCAAAAGTTGTTTTAATTACTGCTATTAGAACTTAAATATATTTGACGAGACATTCCATCAATATATGGTACACATCCTCAACCACATTACATAGAGAGCAATCGGGAGACTCAGCCTTACCCATAATGTATGCGAACTTATTTAATGGAATATACCCGCAACGAAGTCTTAACGCCAAAACAATATCTTTCCTAATCTTCAGAGTAATGGGTTTGGCTACTTGGTATTTTTAAGCGATTGTCGTGTCTCGACCTTAAATCACGATCACCGGTAACATCAGAACTTAAATAACAAAATCTAACCTAAATAACGAAGTGTAATAAGTAATAACTATATCTATTCAGAACTTTCGGAAGGATTGATTTGAGTAGCTTTTTTACTTTTTCAATGTTGGACAACTGATGAACATCTATTGTAGAAGTAGGGATTGGAAAGTAAAAACGCTGTCACGACATAACAATCATTACTTCATCCCGAATAATCTAGGAGCATTGAGTCTAAAGTACAACACCCAGGAGGATATTCTAGTCAAGCCATACTGTTAGTCTGCGTATAGACTATAACTCTTTTTGATTAATAATACTAAATATCACTTTAAACTACAACACAATCAAAAGAGGTCAGTTTAGAATTTATAACCAACGTATAGTCTTACAAATGTTATACAGTGTTAGTACAATATATTAAACATAATGAACGTGAATCAGTAGTCTAATCGCGCATAGAGTATGACATTTATTATCAAGTAAAGCAAAGCATGCGGTATTATTGTTTATGGTCATGCCACAATATTTACTAAAATAGCGGATTGGCTGTAAACAACAAAATTTATAGGACTCCACATTAAAAATGAGTTATAGATGTGCAGACGTTTACCACAATCCCTTTCAAAACGTTTTATGTTAAACTAGCCTACTCACTCACTCATTTATTCATTCATACTCCCGCAAATATAAATAGACTATTTCCCCGCTATTTCTGTCATATTTCTTGATAGGGTACAAACAAGGTGGACCATCTGACCTGATGGTAAGTGGCCACCATCGCCCATGGACATTGGCAAAACAAGAGATACTCCCTTGCTTTGCGTTGATGATGCGTTGCATCCTCGAAGATAGAGTGGGGAGGGGGAGTGAAGACTAAAATGCTATACAAACCTTGTGCTGACATTAACTAATACAACATTAATCGTTCCGAAGTTATGCGCATAAATTCATAGAGGCATTATCATTTATATAAATATGAAAGTTAAATAGTCTGCTTCCGCCTATGTTTTACAATTTAAAAAAAAATGGCTCAGAGTGACATCGGAAGCAAGTTGGCAGAAGGATCATCACACCATTACACATCTGAGAATAAAGGCTGCAGCTGATTTTATAGTTGAACAAGAAAGGATAGGGTAAGGGGGATGATGGATTTAAATACAGAAACTGAAATACAGTATAGCTTAAATCTAATTTTGGCTACAACATAATCCTTCTAAAGGATATAAACTGATAGTTCTATCAAAATTTGTGTTAAGATAGATAAAGTTCCTAGACCAACTCCAACTATCCACTTCATTCTATCACGAGATCAGCTCGAAGATACTAAATTATAGTATTCTCATCCGTGACTACATGTTGGTTACATTGTAAGTTTCTTAAAAGTTACTTGTATCAATGTAACTATAAAAAGAAGTGAAAACAAACCAAATCTTAAAACTCATTACGACATTCCCATTTCGGAGATATTATATTCACTCACTACTTGGCTCAGCATCAGCGGTATGGCAAAAAGGCGAACAGGACCTTTCATTCAATACTCACTGACAGTTCGAGATGGAAATAGCGGCTCACCACAGGTGCGATAGAGACAGGTGATGATCTTACTTTGATTCTTGGCAATTGTCCACAGGAAGCACTTTTAGCAATAAAATGACGATGTAAAATACAAAGGTTCATTCAGTTTAATTGACTTGGAAAGATCAGGTCGGTTCTCATCTTATATAAGGTGTAACGTCTCTGATCGAGTTACTAACTATAGAAATTGTTTGCGTATTTTTAGATTACTACAAACAATTAGAAATACTTTAATTGGATTGTTTCTTTACCAATAACTCGATAGTACATTTCTTATTTGATTTTGAGGAGATGACAAGGACAAACTTAACCTGCCGTTAGAATAATGACGTCTCCATAGAAAGATATAATTTATAATCTCGAAATGACGTTTTTAAATGAGTTTCACTTTTCCAGGCGATCTAAGAACTTGTAGTCTTAAGTATTTTAATATTAATTTCAACTTAATACCCCCACGCTTTCTGAAGAAAAGATCCTTGAAAGATTTTTTTATAAGATAGAGAACCGTAAAATAAATTATACAACATAGTTATTTATGACATATATAGCTATTTGTTTCATAAATTATTTTAACTAGATTTACCACACGACATTCCTTGACAAATCTTTATTATTTTACAACATAATATACGAAACTAAGAACATAATTTATACGTACAAATCCTAATAACATACAGTAAGGTTTCCATCAATGTTAATACTCGTTTTAAGGAGTAATCAATCAAGCTTTGTCTGCAAATTGTATAGATTTTAAATTGAATTTCTGTTAACAATACACGGATTACAGCCCGTACTTTGTCTGACATTCTACCACGAAATTCACATACAATGATAAAACATAATAGTTAAAATCCATTGCCTTTCTTGTTGACATTCGTTAGAATTATCTTAAACAAATTACGCAATGTATATGATACATGTTGTTTTGTCAAATTATCGACAGGGCGTGGTATTGAATATTGATTGCTACAATGGTGAAAGGATTATGGGTTATCTATGAGGATTTTGAGAGTTTTAATTTTCTCAATTGCGCCGTAAAACTGCTAACTAGGGAACATGTTCATTATTCTAAAATTGTTACATAATACAGAAACTATTGTTACAAGCTTCGATTCGTAAGATGCACTGGAGTTCTTCTCCTCCTTCTCTTTTTGAACTTCTAAACTGGCACTCTCTACTTGTAGATATTGAAAGTTCAGGATGTAGCTATGCCATTTCTACGTCGTTCTAGAATGTCAATTTTTTTATGGTAGATAAGGTGCAAACGAACAGATGGTTCACCAGATGGTAAGTGGGTACCATCGCCCATGGACATCAACAAGAGATACTCCCTTGCTTTGTTGATGCGTTGCATCCTCGAAGTGTGGGGAGGGGGAGTGAAGACTTACACCCGTGAGGGGACGGGTTAGAATACTATTCCCCTCTGCCGCTGGGAGAGCATCTCGTAAGAGCCGAGTAACCCAGCACCCCCTTGGTGGTAGGGGATCTGTTCCCCGACTGGCTTAAGACCACCAGCATGCGAATCCGATCGCCAAGTGTCATAGACGCGTTCCAGTTGAGCCGCATGTGGGCCAGACTTACCCCCTCCCTCTCCCATCCCATTAATGCTGTGGGTCTAGTGGACTCTGGGCTCTTGCCTAGGGTCCGCTGAATCCGCATCATTTTTCTTTTTCATTCCCCCTTCCTCCACTCTATTTTCGGGGATGCAACGCATCGACAAAACGAGAGAGTGTTTCTTGTTTTTCCGATGCCCATGGGCGATGGTTGCCACTTACCATCATGTGGACCATCTGCTCGTTTGCACCTTATCTATTATAAAAAAAAAACTAATTATTAGGTATTCTAACCCGTCATTAAGAATAAAAAATAAACAAACGAAAGTGCGATTTAACATACCTACTACAATAGATGGCGTCTATCTGTCTGTTACACAATCACGCTTAAATCACTGAGGTGATTTTGACGAAATATGATACAGAGATAAAGTAGAACTTGAGGAAGGATATAGGCTATGTTTTATCGCGAAAAAATACTTAAGAATACAAACTAAACAAATAAGCGTGCGATAACGCCATCTATCGACGAGGGGATGAAGTGCATGTCGAGCTGTGTGGTCGTTATATCTTTGGGAATTCGTCATATATAGTGATATAACAATCAAAAGCGGGCGAAGCCGGGCGGGTCGACTAGTACACTTATATAAAAGTCTCCAGTTTCTGTTCTTGTTCAGCTCCAGGTGGCGCTAAATAGGCGATATAACTTTAGTGGGATCTTCTTTCCCAGTAAGATTTGTTTTCCTTTATTTCTCAGAAGTTTATACACATTAAATGGATTATGGAATAAATACTGATAAATAAATAGTTATGTTTTATCTTAAATCGAAATAAACTTCTTTGTGAGGTTCAGAAAGACCTCGATAGTCAGTCACATAATCAGTCGCGCTGCCCTTTGACATCTGACAGTTAACAGTTTAGTTGTTTCTATATTGTTATGTATAGGACAAGGGTGCTTTTTAGTCTGTATAAGGTACGATTCGCACAATTGATTAGATAGACACTTAAATGCTTCTATTAGTTTCGATGCCAAATGAAGGCAGACAAATGTTAAAAGAACGTTAAATAACATTAATATTTGGATATGAATGTTACATACATTTAAATACAATCTCATACATTTAAAATGTATTGGTAACGAAAAAAGAAATAAATATAAAAAACTCGGTAGGAAACTCTGTTTACTAAAAGCATTCGGACAAGCCGGTAGTAAAATATTATGAACGCATAAACCGTCCACAATACTGAGCACTCGCTTCGATTATCTCCCGTATTTGTCTATGTTTTATAGCGGTACTCACATTTATAGCTTTTCGATATTATTTCACGTGTTTTTTATGCAATTGGCTACCGCGACCCCATTCGACGTTAGGTAGGTATGGATAACACTTTGTATTTTTTAAATGTATTTATTTAAATTTCAATGTTTGTATGTATGTATGTATGTGCGTGTCAAATGTTGCAACTGAATTTTATAAGAGCTACCCACAACCCATTGTGATGAAAATTTTCATCCACATGCAATACGTGGTTAGCTAAGCGACATAATTCTTAATCAAACATGGCGTACTCCTTGATTCTAAGTACCTATATGATATAAATAGATAATAAAGTGACGTTAAATCCAACATGGTGGACAGTCCAAGATGACAGACTAGTTATTTCTATTACTTCTTGGTATCAAGAACTGCCTGTTAATAAACAGTCGATTTTAGGCTAATTTATTTTGTAATTACAAATAGTGATAGCTTGTATTTAAATTTTGAGAAATTATTCCTTCTTATTCGTTATGCACATAAAAAAGCATAACTGAGCTTTTTCTTTAAATTACTTCAAACGATTCTGTCAATTACAACAAAATTTATAACCTACTTATAATCCGATTACGAATGTTGTTGACTTTTAAAATTTTCACACAGCAGTAAAAGTTTTACCATACATAGTAAAAGCAGAAACCTCTGACTTTTATTAGAATTTTGAATCAATATATTAATAACAAAAGACAGATTGTTTCTCTACTTTATTATTATCATGTTAGTTAAGTTAGTTAATCTTCCTTCTTTTTGTTAAGTTGGTAAACGTCAGCTGAGTTGTATTCCGTTTGGAACCTTACAGCCTTTTACGTACGTGTGTTCGTAAAATACTGTAGGTTTTCCTTATCCACAATTTCCAACGTACAATACTGTCCTCTTCACAATACCACTCCAGCCTATCGGGCATTTGAAAAAAAAATGTTAAAATCGCCCCTCGCGAGACTCGTAAACTACCGCGGGTGCGTCCGTCCAATTAAATATGGATGCACGACCACTCTCATTACGTTGAATTTTTACTATAACCCTCGTTTTTCCATTTTTATAGCGATTGTCGATGATGAATTATTTAACTTTAGATTATCAAGGGGTGATTTTTGACTTGAATTTGTTGTTTTGTGGTATAAGAGATCATGTTATCCCTTATATGTCCCTTGTCCCTTGCTTTCTCTTGGATCATTACGTCATAGAGGAGTTGAGCTTACTTTTAGGTGTTTTATTTGGAGAATGTGCTTTCTTTTAGGAAACTGCTTCTTGCAGACTATGCACTATCATTAGGATATCCAGTTCTTTGCGAAGGTGTGCTGCTAAGTGTTTCTTCAGGGTAACTTCTCTACTTCTTAAAAAATATGTACATGCTTTTGGCCAACTATTTCATTTCATCACACATGTTAATTCGTTTGCGATATTAGGGTAGTTATATTACAGTAGATCGTCTGTAGACATATTTAATAATTTCATGATGTAGTCATACTAACATTGCACTCCCCTTTTACCCTTAAGGGATTTTTTACTAAGGAAAAAAATATTTTACCCCTGTTTCAGGACTTCCAATGAAGAACCTTCATACTGAATTTCATTTGAATAACTTCAAAAACGGCAACGTTTCATACTAACTTTGCACTCCCGTTTTACCCCCTTAAGGGATTATTTTCGAAAAAATATTTTACCCCTGTTTCATGACATCCAATGAAGAACCATCATACTGAATTTCTTTAGAAAAACTTCAAAAATGGCAGAGTTTCATACTTACTTTGCACTCCGTTTTACCCCCTTATGGGGTGAATTTTCAAAAATCCTTTCTTAGTTCTCCCCTACGTTATAAAAGGAACCATTGTGCAATATTTGAAGTTTCTAAGCCTTATATTTTAGGCCCTGCGTTGAGATGTTAGTCAGTCAGTCAGCTTCTCCTTTTATATATATATATAGATAGTAAGAAGATCCTTCAATCGATTTATTTTACAGGATTATCAATGAAGAATTTTAAAAAAAAATCGTACATCTCTTTCCAGTCTCTAAGAGTCTAAATTCAGGGTCTCAAAATCAAAATAAAATAGTCCTTAACAACAACTAGTGAAACTTTTGTCACATTAATTAATATGAAGTCTTTGATATCCGAATGCATCTTGACGCTGACAGTGACACCCTCCATGTGACACTTATTCTTATGTATCTACTTATATACTTGGATTAAAGAAATAGTTTTTATGTTATAGGTGGTAAGGTTGATAAATAACTTTTTGGAGGCAAAATAAAGTATGTGGAGATAGACAGGGGTGTCATAATTGCAGAGACAAAGTCGTGGTATTGTAGGCGTTGTTCACACACCCTTAAACTTTTGAGTTGTCGCACTTTGTAATTATGCGGTTCTCAACATTCAATATTTCTTGAAAAATATAAATTAATGAGTTGTCGCTTCGACAATGAGCTCTTTTGTACTTTTGTTAACAGTAATATTGTGTGTGACAATTTTTTTAATGACATACATTGTTTATTGCAGTTTTTCTTTTCATGCGTATAGAAAGATATTCTAAAGAACAAGCAGTGGATGTCTCAAAATGTAGTCTATAATTATAAATATAATATACCATTATGTTGACTTATAAAATAGAGTCAGAAAAGAGCCCAAATAGTGCCTGGGGCTAGCAACTTCCTTACTTACCATCTCTAGTTTAGGTTCAGTCAGTGTGTGAGTAAGAGAGAGTAAATGAAGTTAGTACGTGTCAAAGAAGAAAAGTGTGAGACTGAATGAGTGAGTTTGTGGAAGGTCGGGTATGTACATTATGACTTTTATACAACTTATGTAATGTGTAGTGTTAGTTTTATGTAAATACTTTGTAGGAAATGTGTAATTTTTTGGGTTAACTATTTCATGGAGAATAAATCAGTATAACCTTAACACTTGCTTTAAGTGTATCTATTATATATTTAAAATGTTTAATATAATAAAATAGGATATAAAATGTTCTATACAGCTTGTGTAGTGTATAAGGCAGTCGATTAAGATCGCGTTGATACTACACCCCTGACAAACCGAAGTCAGTGAGAGAATGATTAATGCGATATCACATTAGGGTGCAGTGTTTAAGAGTTCAAACACGAAATCTATTATACATTATAGCTAATATATAGCTATGAAAACATTGCTTTTTATATTATAGCTAATAGATATTAAGTTTTTATGTTTTGTGATGTTTTAAGGGAGCTAGAGTGCTGTATAAACTTGTAAATGTGAGTTTGAAGTTGAGATAGGATTAGGTACTGAAAATAATTTAAATAAACTTTAAAATAATTGTAAGATAAATTAAAATTAAAAAAGAAATAGTAGATCTACAATCGTTTTGCTTTTAACAAGACATTCGGTGCTTTTTTTACTTTTCTTAGAGAAATAAAGCTTTGATTTTAAGTTTCACTTGTATAATAACTACAATAATAACTACATAGGTATAAAATACCAACTTTTTTTAAAGTAAAATTTTAATAGTAATGTGTATTGATTTTCTGGATTTAAATCCAAATTTAACAAAAAAATAATGTCGTACAAAATTCCATTCCCTTTTCCTACCTTCTTTTGCCTTCTTAGAGGGTTAAATTGAATGTATATTATGACAAAAAAATTATGAAATCTTTTTGAAAAATAAATGCACAAGATAAGGTGATTTATTTTTTTATCAACAAAAAAGATTCAGAGGAAATACCTTATCATAGATTCATGAAAATTTAACAAGCAAAGAAGATAATAAAATCCCACTAACCCCATACCATCATTATCTAACGTTTTTCATAAATAATATGTGTAAATTACCTACTATTAATATAAAGTAACACAAACACCATCGTCCGATACTTATTCATATAACGTCAAATATATTTTTAAATGTAATCTTTTAATATGATATATTCGTTTGAAGCGTGACTTTCACCGCATATTTCCTATATCATTTTTCTAAATACCACCATTATGATAAATTTAACAATGTATTATTCATATTAATGTATGTAATTTTTTTGCTGGATTATATTCTGTTTTAAAGACGCTATTGCTTAAGGGTTTAAATATAATGGCTCTAATTTATTATGATAATTATACATAGCAATACCTATGTATAAACTTACACATGTATTTTAGACCTAACAATGTTTGAAACATGCGATCAAAGTGCAGGCTCATGTCAACTCTTTTACGTCAACGATGCGATCACTACCACTACTTTAGACAATGTATTTATATCTGTTATTGAATCAGAACTACCATAAATAAAATATGACAAGTGTCGCTAACAATCAAAACACAAATTAAACTTTTAGGGCAAAAAAAAAATACAAAGTGGGTATTCGAATGACGTAAAAAAATTAGTTTCTCTCTGTATTTCAACTATGTTATTCCGAAATTAGGACATATAGTGAAGCAAACTTGAAATCTTAAAATCAAGATTATTTTAAGTTTTTTCCTGAAATATAGCGAGTCAACAAAAAAAAAAAATTTTTTTGTGTCTGTTATTTAATGAATATTGTCTGAGTGTTTACATTGAAAAATAACCAAAAACTCAATTTATGAAGAAATAAGTTTGCTATTGTATGTTTTATATTAATAATTAAGTTTTAAAGTTCTTAGTGGAGAGTAAAATAATAGTTGGTAATACTTTAAAACAAAATGGCGACAAGTCGCGCATTCTACTGTATTCAGTGTATGTATGTCTATTACAAACTGTAGCAACTACTTTTGTATATGACTGAGTCGCAGAATAGCATACAGACTTTACTTGTCGAAATAATATGAAATTTTCTATGAAAACGAAATTTCTAGAAAAGCAAACTTTATTCAAAAAACCTATTTTACCCATTATAAGTAAGGTAAAAGAAATCAAAATTTGACATTTTGTTGTCAGACTCAAAATCCGTGTTGACCGGTGTAGTTATTGAAATGTATAGAAATATTATAAGTTGTGTGAGCATATCTACTGGAACTATTATTTTAGTCTTGCGTATTAGGTTTTGGTCTTGCATACTTTTTCTACTTGCAGTCTTAAGTATTTTATTACATAAGTTTTTTTTTTATAGTATACGGGGGCAACCGAGCATAAGGTCAACCTGATGGTAAATGGTCACTGTCGCCCATGGACATCTAAAATACACGGAGAATAGTAAATGCGTTGCCAACCCTACTTAACTTTTTAAGGAACCTGTGCACTCGGCTTTTGAAGACCCCCAAATTCAAGAGCTCTGGGAAATCCTCTGGTGACAGATTATTCCACAGCCTGCACGTGCGTGGGAGGAATGATCTTGACGCACGTACATTGTTGGTATGCCAGGCATCCAAGTGGTGTGGAGGGAATCTGTTCCAGCGGCGAAGTGTGCGTTGGCATAAAGAGTCGGGGGCACTAAGTCAAACAATTCCAGTGAACATTCCCCATTGTAGGGGCGCCAGCCCAAAGTTATAGTACTCCATATGCAGACGGACCTGGACTTTGTATAGCAACAGCCGGTGTCCTGGTGTGAAGCACTGTCTCGCCATGTTTAGTACGCCCAGTTTTTTTGAAGCCAGTTTGGCTTTACTCTCCAAATGACCGCGAAATTTGACCTTGTTTGATATATCGACTCCTAGGATCCCAATACTATTGCTGGTGCTGAGGGGAATGTTCTGGAATTTAGGCGCTATAATAAAGGGTCTTTTCTGCGGTAAGAAATTTAATTAAAATAGATAAATGTCTGTAATCAATGCAGGCAACATTTATCGATTTTTAGAGTCAATATTTTCTGAAGATGCTCGGTATCGGAGTGAACGTTATGCCTACGTTGTTCAAATGTTAAGTTATCCAACAATTTTATTAAAATCTGAACTAATATTATGAAAGCTGATTAGTCTCCTAAGTTTTTATTTCAGTTGTTTGATGTGAGCACAAAAGGACTATGAATCCTCAAGTAAATGAAGAGTTACGAACGCGGTAAATCTATCGGAACGTGAGCGGTCTATGCGACCCCTTGTTATAATTACAATAAATAATGCCGGACGTTTAGTGAATACCATTTATGCGTGGTCTAGGTTATAGTCTGTAGGCAGAACTCTCCTATGCTCTATAATATCTACTCCATCTCCTTAAATTGTATTTTAATATTGATTTTTAATAAATCCTGTATTTAAAATTAACCTCAAATAAATTGTTAAATAAATCTTTAAGTGCTAAAGAATTAATGATAAATATCGAACATCTACAGTTATGAGTAATTTAAATAATTTAAATGGAGATATCCATTGAAATAAATTAACTAAATTGATTTAAAATTAAAAAAAAACTTATTTATTAGATATAAATTAATATAAAGTTTATATAAAGTATACTACAAATCAGTTTTGGAGATTTGTAAATAATAGGTTGGGAAAAAAGTTTCTTCGCATTTTTTAAGAAAATTCAAAACATATTTTAATATAGTTTTTTTTACATTTAACTAAAGTATGTAGGTACCATTTAGTTCGATAACTTTTTGCCGTCACGAATTGTGGGGCTTCTGATCATAAAACCGCGACAAGTAGTTTTGGCAGTCCTCTCATGATGTTAACCTGACACTGCCTGAAGAATTCTGAAGAGACCGAAACAGGTGGAAATCTGAAGTAACAAGGACAAAATTTTAAAATGTATCGAATTTCTTCATTAGATTCACTCATCTTCACAGTACGAAAAGCAAATAAAAATCACACATTTTCCTAATTTGAATTTGGAATTATCTTCTTTAAAATGTAAACTTGTAATGATACCAAAACCAGCCAGATACAAGTAGTATAGTCAAAGAGATTTTATTACAAGTTCATACATACTATAATGCGAAAAGACTTTTTCCCCAACCCATTATTCACTGCACAAGCTCGCAACCAAACATTTAATCAAATTATGTAATTAAGTTCATGATTCATTTAATCCTCAATGAAGCATACGCTGCACTACATATTACACATGAATGCTTCATGATAGTCTATATTCTGTCTATGAAAATGAGCCTCAAACTGCCATTGGTCTATAGCCAATAACTAAGTAGCTTTGACAAAGCTTAACAATTGTCATCAACTAGTTACTCAGAGGAAAAGCGAAATGTTTTAATTTATCAAAATTAAAAACAATAATAATTTGGTCAAACATTGGACCAAACGTTCCACCAAGATGCGTCACTTCCCATCTGGTAATCAATTGCGTCGGGCATGCGCGGGCGCATAAATTTCGCGCTTGTACGCGATTCTCTAATTAACCCTTAACTGACGTGGGCCTCGACCGCGACGTAAATCTCCCTGTGCTTTAATTGAATTAAATAAAACGCATTGTTGGTAAAGGAGAAGAATGGCTTCTATACTATTATAATTTTACTTACTTCAAGATTTAGTTATTTTGTAGGCAATTAGTAAATATCTATACAGATAATAAATATAAATCAAATTAAATACACAGAAAATATTTAAGATAACTTAATGTGATGGGTCTTTACTCTTTATACATCCAATATTAGCTAAGACTATATTATTTTTTTGAATTTAGATTTTCTGTCTGTTTGTAAATTCATAACGCAAAAACTAGTACTACTATTGTATTTAATTATACATAAAAAATAAATTGTTTATACTAATATTTTCAAGCGCTTGTAAAAAAATATGATGTTGAGCTAAACACCAAAACTAAGGCAGTGGAAATTCTTGATTTTGGTTTTGGTCTTGCACGTCAAATTATTGTGTTACTAATTAAAAAAAAAAAAAATTGCTACGAATTTCAATGAATTGAACTTGTTTTTTCAGCTGAAGTTACGATTTTTTAATATTGCATATTTGGTATTAGTCTTGCATACTTGGTTTTTTATGTGAAAAGCTGTTAAAATTGTAGCCTTTACCTTGACATTCGTTTACTTAACTAATCAATTATACAGAAAAAAATAAACACGCAAGTGTAAAACCTCCTTATAATTACAATTATTATAAAGACAATAAAATGTTGCAGTACCGTGAATGCAATAAAGTCGTACAAGTAATTTCGGTTATTTATATCTCCAGCTGTCAAAATATCATAAACAATTTTTTATACAAGTTTTAAAACAATCCCAAACAATAACACATTAAATTACGACCAATTTAATTATATTACTCTATTTGACAAGTCGTAAAGTTTTGCTGTCCAATTATTATATAACTAGTTGATCTGCCCCGGCTTCGCACGGGTGCAATTTACCAAATGTACGTAGATTTAACAAGAATACATTAAGTTTTCAGTATGTTGTTATATAAAGATATGTTTTACTATCATCCTCTAGGAATTATGATTTTTCCGGGATACAATGTGTTAATCAAGGTTATAAATATATGTGTACTAAATTTCGTTAAAATCCTTTCAGCCGTTTTGGTGAGATTGAGTAACAAACATACAAACATCTTAATAACCAAACATACAAATATCCATACTTATAAACTTTCGCGTTTATAACATTAATTTAGATATTTTTCTGTAGGAACTGTGAAAATTTTCGGGATAAAAATTACCCTATATGTTAATCAAGGTTATAAAGTATCTGTACGACACGACGACAAATTTTATCGAAATCCATTCAGCCGTTTTTCTGTGATTGACTAACAAACATACAAACTCTCACATTTATAATATTAGTTATATTTCGGAGTAAAAGTATACAAGATCAAAGGAATTTGTGTTTTGTGTCTTTAAAATGTTTTGATGTTTATTGTTATAATAAAATCAGCAAATTATATGCAATTTTGTGATTTATGTCGTCGCGAACTTGGCGCCTCTTTAATTGATGTTGTTGCTACAATGTTGTTTAGATTCCTGTACTTACCCAGTGTAAGTTTTATTAAATAGAAAGAAAATAACTGCGGAAGTTGTGATGAGCTTTGTACTTTTAATATGAATGACAGTAGGTGAAAAAAAAATGTATTTTTAATTATTTTTTTATCATTTAATAGAAGAAGTTGGAGTACAATTTAAATTAATAAAACGTTAGGAACTATTTTAAAAATACATAAACTACATATGTTTCTATTACATATTCATATTATAGGACTAGGATCATTTGAAACTAGTCAACCCGCCTCAGATTCGCATGGGAGCAATTGTATTACGTACAAAAAATAGATTCATCAAATATCATTTAATTTTCAATATATTTTTGCTAAATAAAAATATTCAAGCGCTTACGACAGTAGACAAATTTTATTAATATCCCACAGGAACTAAATTTTTTTCTAGGATAGAAAGTGTCAAATTCCAATGAAATCCGTTCAGCAGTTTTTGTCTGATTGAGTAACAATCATCCAAACATACGTATTACAAATATAAAACTTAAATAAAAAAATTCTAATGTAACCAAATAACCATTTGTCCATTCAGATTTTTTACTATTTTCATTTTGGCCATTGTAATATTTTTGTAACTCTATGGTAAATTTATCCTGATTAACAATTTGACGGTCTCACTTCCATAGATTATAATCAATACAAATTTTTTTATTGTTTTTTAATGGTAAATAAGTTGCAAACGAGCAGATGGTCCACCTGATGGTAAGTGGCTACCATCGCCCATGGACATCGGCAAAATAAGAGATACCCTCTTGTTTTGTCGATGCGTTGCATCCTCGAAGATAGTGTAGACGGAGGGGGAGTGAAGAAAAAAAAAGTGCGGTGTCAGCGGGCCCTGAGCAAGAGCTCAGAGTTCATTATATTCACAGCATTAATGGGATGGAAGAGAGAGGGGGAAAGTCTGGTTCATATGCAGCTCTGCAGGAACGTGTCTATGATACATGGCGGTCGGATTCGCATGCTGGTGTTCGCGAGGTCGAGGAATAGAACCTCTACCACCAAGGGATGCTCTCCCACGAGATGCTCTCCTATTCTAAGCCGTCCGCTCAAGTGGACACAAATATACAATCTTTCGATATTTTACAATATGGCGAGATCGATCGTTCTTAAAGACACAGCTGCGAGAGTAAAGTGTAGGAGGACTAAACAGTGTTTTCGTCGGGGCGACACGGTGGAGTACTATAGTGATCCCGTGTCGCCTCTTCATGACGATGATGGCTTCGATGGTTTATAGCAGGAAGGACGGTATCACGCCGGGAATCCTGCATTGCATGCGTAACAGCATTTTCCATCGAAAAAAAAATCTAACGATATTTACAATTTTACGTTAACATATATAAATTTGGCTTTTCATAATATTTAATTGACCCTAATAAACAGTTACAATCAGTATTCAAATACATAAATATAAAGATTTATTTCTATAGTGGCACTCAAAGTATTTAATTAGGCAGCATGATTTGCAAAAGCGTGAAACGAATACTTGTAAAAACATTGTTAATACCTAAGTTTAAAAGTTTGAGAATAATGGCTGTTGTTGAGTTAGGAAAAATGTTTTGGAGAAGTCTAATATAGAGTATTTTGTGTTTAAGAGATAAATATTCTCTAACTAGAAAGTTAGTTAGCAACACTGATGATAACTTTATATTCGCGGGTAATACTTTTTATTTCGAGAGTCAAACGGAGCTCGTCTGGTGATCATTATGGCTATCCAACTGCTACCATGTACCAATTTTCATTCAAATCGGTTCAGCTATTTTGACGTGTTGTGTGCTAGAACACGGCAATTCTACGATTTAATAATATGTACCCATATATATATTATAAATAAATCAACACTTTCTGTGGTCTCAGAATTTTTGATATTTTTTGAAGGTACAAAGTCAATATCAACAAGATTCAAAGAACAATACAAGTCTATCACTTAGTTTTAAATACTTTTGTATTCATTGACCTTTATTCTTATGTTTTAAATCTTAAAAATTATTGTAGTGTGCATTAAAAAAATAATGGGAGAGGAGAATAAAGCATCAATAGTATTGATTTTAAAGTTAATTTAGGGGCTTTGCTGGGAAACAAATCCTAAATATTTTTTATTAATATTATAGACTGTTATTGTCCACGTAAACTGCAGTCAGTAAATGCATTGTGCATTTTGGAGGCATAACATAAGTGTGTCGAAGTTTTTCAACTTTCGTACGTCTATGATATACGCAAAAACGCGTCCGACAATCGCAGAGGGCATGACTTGCTCAAGTTTAACTTTAAAGGTTATTCTTAACTTAACTCACTTGTTCCTTATTGATTAATTGCATAATTTAAAATGAGACTATTATAAATAAATCTTTAATATCCTAAAATATATTAGTAACAATATATTACTAACATTAATTCTTACATTATCTGTTTAATTTGTCAAAAAGTTATATATTCTGAAGTTACTAATTTTCGGAAACCGGAAAGTCGAAAGGAATATGACCATTAAAATATTAAGACAATGTTGACAATATGAAATCACTTGTCAGACTGTATAAGAAGAAACTAACAGCAATCTATCTACAAAAAATAAAATTGTTACACTATAAGAGCAGAGCGAATGAGAGAGGATTGATAGCCATTACAGCAATACGTATACACATACAATTTAGACAGAAAGCCGGGTAGCGCCTTGGACTTACGACCTAGGTGTAGGTTAAAAGGCCTTCTATATAATTACAACGCTCCCCTTCGCTGCCCGAACACTAACAGTAGATAATAAAGCTAACTTACGTGGACTAACTAACTTCCATTACACTACGCAAAAATGCCACAGAGACTGACTCTTATCTGTCTCACTAAATGTTATATATTGTCAACATGAAATAATATAAAAGTAACTACCCGTGAACACTAATTTATATATATGTCGGAGGTGTGAGTTAGGTTTATGTTAGGTTAGCCTTGTGTTAGGTTAGGTTTATGTTAGTCTAATCTTAGGTTTAGACGGTGAAACTAAGCAATGGAGGCCAGTGTTGTGATTACTTAAAGGAATTCCTTAAGCCTACACCTTGGTCACAAGTCCAAGGCACTGCTTGGGTTCCTGTCATAATAGTTCTTGTCAGAATAGTACGTGATAGTAATGTTTAGTTATATCCTGATCGTGTTGCGCCTGTATAGCTTTTGCGATAGGCCATCCATCTATATCCTTTTTATTTTAGTTTCCGACATATATATAATAAACAGTGTTGCTAACAAACATTAGTAATAAAACTAATTCAAATTGAACTAAAGAACGAAAATATTGGTGTATATTTCCGTAATAGAACAAAAGCTCGTATTATAAATTGACCAAATCTCGTAATTTATAGCAAGGGTTTTGTCTACGGAAATAGAATGCCACCCATAGAGACAATGTTCTATAGTTCTTTGTAGTTTATGCTACTAATTAGTTATTAGATATTCATGTTTGTTATAATATGGAAATTATTGTTTTTGTTGTTTACCTTTTGTGTTAATAATAAAAAATAAAGTTGACATCCGTTGTCCGTTTCTTAACTTACTTGTTCTAAACCAGTGTATTGATTTTGATGGATGGATGAGGATGGTGTATGTCGGAAAATGGCGTTGAGTAGGGTAGTAGTCACTTCCGTAGTTTTGACCGCGGTCTCTCAAGAAGTGAAGTAGGCCCTGGATAGTGTTAGTTTTGTACAGTGTAGTGTTAGTTCTGGGATTGCTGTCCGATTAAGGCCATGTGAGCACCTTACAATCTAGTTACCACGTCTAGTGTTAGGTTAGGTTTAGGTGAGTAGGTAGACCATTCAATATCATCCCCCCTGTTGCTGTTTTCTATTATTTCCCTCTCCTCCTTCCTTCTCATCATTTAAAATATCCGACATGTATATAATTTTTAAGTATATTCTTGACTATTGTCCCGTGTAAATATATAATACACCTATAATATATTCCTCAATAACGATTGCGTTTTGTTTTTTGTTGTTCAGTTCTTCTTAAATGTTTTAGTTTTTGTTGTTTTAAGTTTTTATGAATATAATAATGAGACATTAAGAAATAAGATAATGTTATTAACGCCGCAAGCGAGGTTTTGTGTACTCAAGTTCAATCCATTAAGACATAGTAGGTATTTATGCTACATTTGATACGACACAGTAGTGCCAACATCGATAATTGATGATGGAATAAAAAATGAAGAAGTAAGAGGTAACCTTATAAATACGCCGCCATGATAGAAATCATTATTATTACATCGCGATTATTTGGCTGTAATGCTGAAGCTGTGTTTTAAGTATAACCCTCAGAAATAACATTTTAATCAGCAAGCTCTGATACTTTTGGTCTGCTATAGACTATAAACCTGTATTTACCAATCAGAAGTGGGTTTCGAACCCATGTATAGAGATATTTAGGAGAACGAGTTCGTTATTAGAAGTTTCGGTTTAATGAATTAGTTTAAATTTTAAACAATATGAGATCAAATAAATAATTCTAAAACGCTTATTATGTCCCATATTTCATATCAGCTAACAAAATTAATCTATTTCATTGAGGAGCTTGTTCAAATTTTGATCGGGTACCACTAAGGCGGTGGCGAGATGAAAAATGATCTGGCGTATACACATTACGCTGTCAAGACGCTATTTTTGGTCCACATGTCATCTAACATGATTTTTCATATTTTTATGCTTTTACTAGGACAAAAGAAAAGTTATTGTGTTTATAATATCTTATTATTTAACATTATTCAGACGTTTAATATTATTTATTTTTATCACGCTGGAACTATAAACTTTTCTAGATAAAAAGTAGCCTGTGTTCATCTAGGTTACAAATTTCATTGAAATTTTTTCAGCCGTTATTGCGTGATTAACAATCGTCAAATTACCCAAACGTCTTAATAATTCTAACTCATTCGGGTTCTAACAATATAGAGCTACGTTTTCCTTAACAAGGATTATGTTATTCTTTTATCTATATTTATTTAAGGGGGTTTGGTCATAATAGTGATCATCTTACACTGTAATGAGATAAACGAATAAAAAGAGCTTCCAATAAATTTCTTGTTAGACAATCAACGTTTAGTATATAATGTAAGGGTCACTGCAAAACTTGTCTAGAGAAATAGTTCCGGTGACTATTCCAAATTTTTGAAAATCTGTTATGCAACATTTTGTCCAGGATGTCATGAATGAGATTGACCCATTTATATTGGACATCGTAAATAATTCACCGCTAAATTTAATTTAAATGAGGTGTATGCGTTAAATAGCTTTGCAAATGTCAATACTGTTGCTTGTAGATTCACTACATTATGTAAATTTAAATAACTACTAATTGTACGTCATGATTTATTTGTTGTGATTTACTCGTAGTATAGTAAGAGCGACAAAAATAATTAAAATATTTTGAGTTTGAGTTTGATACTTAATCATATTTTGCATACAAACTTATGCCATCTATAGATCCTACAAAATTCGACTAAAGAGCAGGTTGAAAACATCTTTTACTACTTTAGGTATTCCGGCATCAGATGCAATGCCTGACAGGCCACTTTAAAGTAAAAAAAATTAAAGAAATTTTGGATATTGATATAATAACAATTAGTTGTTAAGAATATTATGTGGTGGCTTTGGTTAATATTCGAAGAGTTGTGCAAATGACGTCATAAATCTGAAGTCTTGATAATTTGTAGGCTACGGATCTTATTCTAATCACGTCCTCATGTGCCAGACATTTTGTATGGTTCCAACAACCTGCCATACTCAGGAAATGTTAACAGACGACTGCCGAACTTTTTGTCTGCCAAAGCTGTCTGGTAGAAGATATATATTTCACCATCTCTTGTGAAAAACGGGTTGCACTCCGGGAGGGCCGGCAGAAGTAAAAACTTGAACGTTGTCCATTTTTAAATATTTCCAAAAAAAACAAAATTTAAATAAGAAGGCGAGACCAGAAAGTGTCACGGACTTTTGAAAGAAAATATAATTCTACGGTTTTAGAAACACAAAGAACAAAATAAAAAAAACCGAACTGTATTACTGAGATCTGACGTTTATAAATTTTCGAACAGGTCACGTGTCCTGACGCTTAAAGAAGTTTTCAGTTCAAAGATGGCTACCCTCAATGCTCATTGATAAAAGCACTTAAAGATGATCCTGATCGATAAAGATGTCAATACAACTACTAATACAATCAATACAGCGATTCTGAATATAGAACAATATCTATCACAATACATAATAAAATCAATACAACAACACTCACATTTTTTAGAAATTAATAAAAAGTACAATTGGTTTGAAAAATAAAAGGTAAGTTTGAGGTGAAGACGTATTGTGTGTCCAATTAGTAACGCGGTGGGCCATACCGCCCGCTCCGCCACCGCTACCGCTGGCCCGAGTTTTCTAAAAATACTAAAAACACTCTGTTACCATTTGTCACGGCACGCCCTGTATTTATCAAGATACCGTTCCGCATCTACTTCTATAGGATGATGTTAAAAAAAAACGAAAAGGTCCTTGAACTAATACCAGTTTTGATATTGACGAGATACACTGAAATTAAGAATTTATTCAAGAAAAATCAGTTTTTAAACTAAACCTGTAAGGGGACAGCAAAATACAATTGCTCAGCCGCTCGTCTCATAAGATGCGAGTAATCCCTACTGGGTACGTTTGGTGGTAGGGGATCTGTTCCCGTATTGGTTTGCGACCACACCAGCATGCGAATCGACCACCAGCATGAGGGCCAGACTCTCCTGTCCCCCTCTCATCCCATCAATGCTACGGTGCGGTTCTAGTATGTCGGTAAGGGAGAAAAGATCGGGTGATTTTTTGCAAGAGATACCAAATACTTGTTCTCCCATAAAATGAAGTTTCTGTACCCCACCCGGTAACTTTTATAATCGCAACACTTTATCCATCTAAATTAATATTTCAATAACGCATGCATGCAATATATAACTTTTGTCATACCAAAGTGGCGACGAAAAAAGGTCATACCCACTACCCTGATAGCTTAAATTTCTATATTGAATTGAGAAACTCAACTCTAAATAGATCACTTATTATAAAAGTTGCAAAAATTGATATGCAAGTACATCCACCCTGTAGTAATGTTCGGTAGCCATAGAAATAAACACGGTTAACATTCCTATAAACAAGATTGTTGCGGCTCAGGCGCTTGAGTGATGGTGATGCGCGTCATGCGCGTGCGCAGCCCGCTCTATTAGTGCCGCTTTATGGGAAAAAACAGATAATACTTATATTTGTTTCGTTAAAAATGTGTTTTTAATTATCACCCTCTAGGTGAGGGTCGGTGTTGGAAATTTTGTATTATGCTTTTGTTCATGTATTTATTTTACGCATTTCGTCCAAATGATGTATATAGCATCTTTCCTCGTATAGAACTTATCAAAACGTGTTTAGAAGCAATTAGCGAATAAACAGACGCACATTTTAATATTTTTTTTAATTATGTTGTAATAGTTTCCTATGAAATTATTTTTAAATGAAAAATACTTTAGTAAATATTAAACTAATCATTTATAAAGAAAATATCCGAAAAATGAACATAATATATACTTAATTTTTCTATAAAATTATTATTGACTAGCAGAACTACGCGACTTCGTTCACGTGTTGCTGCGTTCTTATGGGTCGTAGCGAGATGTTAAATAGCCTAAGTTACTCCTTGTTACATCTGCTATCTGCTAGTGAAAGTCCCGTCAAAATCGGTCCAGCCATTTTAGAGATTAGCCGGAACAAACAGACAGACCGACAGAAAGATAAAAATTGTAAAAATTGTTGTTGTTGGTATGTACCGTGTATATATCCCATATGCACTTAGTATAAAGCGGTTATTTTAATATTATCTGGGGGCAAAGCAGTGCCCTCGCTAGGTCTAGCAACTTCATTATGGTTAAAGCTAGAAGAGATTAAGAGGATTAAGAGGAAAGTGGTGTACTTTTGAAATTACGAAATATCAACTATTATTACCTTTAATTCACAAATTATCGGTAGCCATATTCTCCAGAAGCATCTATTCATCAATTTCGACCGTTTCAATAATAAACATTCCTTCTATATTGATCATTACAAGTCTGTAAACTGGTGAAAGCTAACTCACTAATAGATCTAGATTTATTAATCATATTTAGTGGTATTTAACTGTAGTTTGCCAATTGTTCCGATGATATTTTAAGCATAGGTATGAATAATATTGCAATTAGAGCACATTACGACTATATCATGCAGTTGTCGCGACTAAAATAGCTGGAAGCTGGCGATTGTTGGATAAATATAGATATTCTATATTTTAACAAAATAATTATTTAAACTAATTTACTCTAATATTTGTTAATTGCTTGGGACTTTTTATGACAAACGTTTGTCCAAGTTTGATACGTACGGACTAATATCTACGAGACTTGTAGGAAGAGCATAACTAGTAGACTAGAACAATTAGACTTCTAGGAGTAGTACGTACTAGGCTCTAAAACTAGAGCACTTGTAGGGCTAACAAGAAAGGTAGAGTAGTAGGTGAAGAGTAGACTAGTAGACATGTTAGAATTTTCCGACAAATAGACAAATTAGAAAGTAAAATCGTAGGAGACAAGTAGGAATATCCACTCTACCTACTAGTAGGAAAAGTTATTTAAAATTATACTACAATTTACAATACAAAATAGGAGTTAAGTACTTATCACATTACTTGTCGTCACAAACTCGTTTGACGTGTATTTTTCAACAGAGCTCAATATTTTAGAACATCTATTTTTGTTGCATGAGATCTTGCCAAAGAGTATTGAATGTATAATCTATTCGTTTAGTTTATATTATTTAAAAAATGTATGGAAATATTTTACATAAAATAACTGTATGATAATGATTTAGTTTTATTCATTTTATCTATTTATACAAATTAGTAATTATGCGAGGAAAAAATACTTTCAACAATAAATATATTGTAATTTCTATTCCATTTCAGTTTAGTGAGCTAGGAAATCTAAATAGTATCATAGTGATCTTTCAAATATATTTTAATTCGCATGAAAAAGTGTTCTAGATATGCATTGACTTGAAAATTGATTTTTAAAAGCCAATATTTGGGTTGAAAGTTATTTGAATATGGCCGTCTTTGAATACGTTTAGTGGGAAACGTATAATGTGAGACATAAAAATCTATTTCTAATTTAATTATTTTTTATAATAAAGTTTAAGCCGTGTCTGTTTATTCAGTAATCTATATGTTCACACGTCTATCACGTCTATTCTGTCACTCTCCATTGTTTATTGAAACAATGCGATAATTTTATCGTGACGACATTTTAACGATTATAAATGATATCGTATAGAATGCGGAATGCGATATACATTTAATTTATGGTTTTTAACGCTTTTTTTACTCTCTGCTCGTAAAAATCTCTAGTCTATGCTTTTGTTATTTTAATTGTTATACTGATTTATAGATTGAGCTGATTTTTGTTGGTATTTATGATGCTTTTACATAACAAATCTTTTTGAATTTTATATGTAGATGTAATATAATAAAACTATTGAATATTTATTTTTTAATATATCAGTATACTAAGTAAATAATTAGTTTAGTTAAATATTATGGCTATATCTAATATATAGACTCTTATATCCAATATTTACTTGTTTCATTTATTTATTGATTCACTTTAAAATTCAAAAAATATTATATGTATCTCACAAGAACAGCTGTTTTTTTGGGATATAAAGTATTCTATGTTATAACAGCTTATAAAATACATTATAATTAAAACTTTTCAGGTGTTTTTAAGTGATTGACTAACAAACATGTCTTAATTAGTAGGATACGTATCTATTTAGTATGATTAACTATGAAAATTAAATAAATTATCAAGAACTATAATTTTAACAGCCATTAAAACAACAATGACACGAAAATCCAAAAGAATACTCGTTTTCATTATAAATTTAAACTTCTGAAAATCTTCCTTACTATTAAATAAAAATAAAAAATGACCATAAAATATATAATAACATTCCAACGTCATAATTTATAAACATTAGTGACACTCAGATATTCTGTTGAAAATTTGTGAAATAATACAATGGCTTTTCTTTATTATTTTATATTGTTTTGACGTTTCGTACCGCGCGGTATTCCGCACATCAGTTACAAATCAACAGCTGTTCTTTCAACTATTATATAGTCTATTTAAAAATAAGCTAGACTATTTGAGCTAAACTTTTCTGGATCTATATTTTATTGTGTATTTAAAGAGAATAAGTTTAACGTGACATGTTTGAGAAGAAGAGCTAGATTTTAAAAAGCACCACGACACTTTTTTTATGTACTATGTTGAATTGTAAGTACTATACTATCGACGATAATAAACACTATCGACCTACTCCGGTTTCGCACGGTTTCTCCACTATGATAAGCATGTAATACAAATATAATCCTTCGTTTTTAAACACTCTTTTTGTGTCAGTTAAGGAGCAAACGAGCGGATGGTCCTATGATGGTAAGTGGCCGCCGTCGTCAATACCATGGACATCTACAATACAAGAGTTTCTCTATTATTATCATATAAAAGTTCGGAAAGGACCATAAATAGATTAATACTACGATTTCAGCAGATCCTGAACATAAACCCCGAGTCCACTGAAACCGCAGTATCAATCAGTCTATGAACGAAAAGCGCATTGAAATCCGTTGCGTAGTTTAAAAGATTTATGCGTACAGATAGCGGAGAGTGACTTTAGTGATAGTGTTTGTATATAATACGGAAAACAATATTACGTCTTTTTCAAGTCCAGTCCAGTCGGAAGCAAACAAAGCATAGTAGGATTTTTCTACTACATAAAATTTCTACTATTTCGCATTGACCTAAGTGAAAGCATAGGTTCATACTATCATAATTTATGTATTGTTGTTCAGGCTAAAATTCATAGTAATAAAAAAATAAAGTTTAAAAAACTATAACCGAAACCGAGAAATGCATAGGTATAAAAATGGTCAAGGTAGACCACGGTTCTGTCTGAATTATTTTCTTGTTTCATCCTTTTTAGACCACTTTCTTACGTAGTCGGGTTATAGTTTTTTAAACTTTATTTTTTTATTTAATAGTTTTCCCATTCTCGATCGAGATAACCTTTATTATCTTATATTGTAACGTAATGTTGGTTTTTATTTTTTTAAACGAGTGTATAACTGCAACGACAGGAACGAATGATAAACAAATATGTTGACATAAACAATAACATATTTAATATATATATACATATTTGTAATGACCTTTCTGTTGATACCAAACACGTGATAATCAGCTGAGTTTAATTTTTTTCGAAGTTAGAATCTGATTATATGTATGATGATATAAATTCCGTCGCAAAAAAAATCATAAAATTTTTATAGCCATTATTACGAATCTATTAACACCTCATTTAAGAAAATTGGTTTAGCAGTTTAGGCGCTAGAGTGGACATACAAACATACACACATACATAGATACATACATACATAAACTGCCAACATCATAACCCTTCCTTTTGGCTTCGCCGTAGTCGGGTAAAAACATAACATCGTTCGCCAGGTGTAACAAAACAAATAATATAAATATAGATACAAACAAAAATCTAAAGAACCATATTTCTTTCTTTAAGACTTAAAATATACTTTTTGTTTCAAACGTGTACGTAATTAGAATCTATTGTTGTCGTGACGACAATGGTTTTCAAGTGTTGACGTCTGGTTGTCATTAAAGAGTAAGGGTTATGTTGTACTGAGTAAAAATATATCTTTCTATTTGAAAGAAAAAAAAAATGATAATAGTATCTATCATTATTTGGATTTCTATGTAACTAATAGATATTCTAAAACTATAACAACATTAGGTTTTTCTTAAAAATGCAGCCTAAGCAACCGGGTTTACAAGCAGAAATAATTTAATCAAAATCTGTCTATCCATTAAAGACAAGTGTAAGCACCACTGTACAAAAGAAAAAATATATTAAAATTTAATAATTAATAAAACCCTAAATTGGACTTAAAATATCTTTTCACAATTCTGAAATTTAAAACATATTATTTCTCTCTTTCCTTTCCGAAAGCCGCCTCAGGTATGGGTGGTGGTCAAGTACAGAGAGAAACCTCAAGAAAGCCCAACTGGACGAACCAAGCCAGGACAGAGTGGCCTGGCGATAATTCCAATAATGGTAAAAAACTGGTTACTATTATTGGAATTATCAGTGGCGGCGCTAGGCGCGATCTGTAGTAATTGGGAGCTTCGCAAAAATTAATTCAAGTAGTTAGTTAAAGGCAATTGGCAATATTACAAAAACAAATTTAACCCGTGAGGGGACGGGTTAGAATACTATTCCCCTCTGCCGCTGGGAGAGCATCTCGTAAGAGCCGAGTAACCCAGCACCCCCTTGGTGGTAGGGGATCTGTTCCCCGACTGGCTTAAGACCACCAGCATGCGAATCCGATCGCCAAGTGTCATAGACGCGTTCCGGTTGAGCCGCATGTGGGCCAGACTTATCCCCTCCTTCTCCCATCCCATTAATGCTGTGGGTCTGGTGGACTCTGGGCTCTTGCCTAGGGTCCGCTGAATCTGCATCATTTTTCTTTTTCATTCCCCCTTCCTCCACTCTATCTTCGGAGATGCAACGCATCGACAAAACGAGAGAGTGTTTCTTGTTTTTCCGATGTCCATGGGCGATGGATGCCACTAACCATCTACTCGTTTGCACCTTATGTATTATAAAAAAAAAAAACTAAAATGGTTTGGAAAATGAGGCCTTGCAAATTATATCTGAACGAAACGATGTCTATGTTTGGGCCTCAAAAACTTGTTTTCGCCGATGTCCAAATATTGTCTAGCGCTGCTATCGGTAGTTTAAATCTTTATAATGTTATAGATGGAAAAACTCAGTTATCATAACTTAAACATTTTTCTACTTCAACAATGATAGACAAATGACTCAGTAATAGCGTTAAAATATCATAAAAGCCATTGTCACTGGAATGTTTTTATAAAAAAATAGTAAGAATCATTAAAATGATTTAACTCTAAAAATAATCATATTTTTAAATCCAGCTTGAATTATAGCCTTTGAAATATATTATTTACTGCTTTTGTCTCTTTCTCTTTGTTCTTTATTAAACAAATCATTCAGCAAATCGCATCTGATCTTCATTTTTAGTGATTCATAAATACTTTTATGTGATGAATAAATATTGGATGTGTTCTAAGAATTTTTTTGAGAACTTATTACACTACGTTTTTTTCAGGAGTCTGTAAATGTTCAAACTCAAAAATAAAAAAAGGTCTAAATATTTTTCTTCTACCGTTGCGTCGTGATTCTCAAGTCAGTTCGAAATATTGTATAAAATTTCTTTTTGCACTTGGTTAGGATCCTTTTAACGTTGATGTCTTAAGTAACTCGATATTATTGCAGATGGTAGAATGATATTGGCAACTATACATAACGCTTCAACATTGTAAAATACTAGAAATGTTCCCACTACGACTTTGGCCGTCTAGCCGACTTTCCGATTAGTCGGTTAAAAGAATGAATTACTGTTTGAGGTGTTTTCCGGCGACACTATAAACATGAATTTTGGCATGAAACAAGTTCTTAAAGTACAAGTAGATATAGAAAATAATCCGAAAACTGGATTTATTTTGTTGTCTGTTTGTTTTCATGACAGAAAATTATATCTGTAGGTAATGCTCATGGCCCATTATTAGAGGAATGCAAAAAATTATCAAGTATTAAATCAAAACCAATATTCTGAATGAAATAATCGTAACATATAGAACGTACCATATTAGGCACTAGATATAAAATCATGATATTTAGGAAGAAGCTATGTGTTTCGGATACGTAAAGGATAATCAAAAAATCGTAAAATGAACCTAATGTTAAAATGTATAGGGACAACAGTTTTCCAGCGGCAATTTTAAGTTTTTCCGTTAATTCTAATTGTGGAGTCCCACTTGGTACCTCGCTGACTTTTTATCGAATGTACTTCTATACATTTTATTGAGAAACACATACAATTTAAGAAACCGGATAGTCGGCACTATTTGCCGACTAGTCTCCGACTACGAATGTGGTCGGGTAGTCGGTTGGTATATATTTAACATTTTGGAAGACTAGACAATAAAAGGTGTAATCGATATTTTGAATACTTTTTTATATTATCTTTTTTAAGCTGGAAATCAAAGTCATTACTCGGCTTCAGTTTCCAGTAGTTAAAAGAAATAAACGTAGTGTAATAAGCACATCGGGCGCACCAGGATAATCGGTAGGGATTATAATATTAGGGGAGTGTCACCTAAAGTATAGTTTGACATTCCTCGAATACGTGACTTTGTTTGCCTAAATCAGCTATTTCTAAGAAACGTTACACAAACATTGCCAGTATGGAGCATAGAAAAATAGATTTTAAAATAAAACATAGTTTTCACAAGCTTTCTCCCTTATTATTTGTTTAATTTAATGTAAAAATTTAAAATAGTCGAAAAAATCTTTAAAAGTTTATTGGTGTGAGAAGTCTTAGGTCAGTACGAAATATTGTTTCAAATTTCATTACTTACCCGGTCAGGTTTTTAATAAGGCCATTTTTCCCACATAAAAAATCCTTGCTTCCAAGGGGTTTGTTCTACATTTATTATCTTCTTAATATCTAAAACAAAGTCGGGTTTGTTTGAACACTTATAACTCGAGAACGCTGAACTTTCATGGTTTTAGATTTGTTGTATTTGGCCCTGAATCGAATAGTAGAATAACCATTAAAACATTGGAAAATTGAAGCAAAAATAAAATAAAAGAATAACATTTTCCTATACAATATGTTGATGACGATCAAACATTTAATGTTCCTCCTGTCGATACGGTAAACTCGGGGAGAGTTTTTATTTAAGAGTTCGTATTTAATTAACGGTTTCGAACCGACAAGATATAACCACATATTTTGTTAACACCAGTAATGTAAAAGGATTGACATATATATTCAGAGTTCAAATTAAGAGTTCGTATTTAATTAACGGTTTCGAACCGACAAGATATAACCACATATTTTGTTAACACCAGTAATGTAAAAGGATTGACATATATATTGGTTGTCAACAGTTCACCTAATCTGTAACACGACATTCATTGACAGTTAGGCGGTACGAAGTTCGCCGGGTCAGCTAGTTAATGAATATTTTATATGAACATAAGAATATTTTAAAAATATAAATATTACGTAACAAATAAGAAAATAATAAAATAGTATAAACATATAATTAATCCTGTGTTAGAACGATTCATTTTCCACGTCAACTCATATATTTGGACGCATTGTTGACGTCAGACAAATGTTCTAGGATTTTTTTATCACTTTTCCAGTGTCATACTGGCTAAGAGAGGCCAATGTTGGCTGATATTGATGCAAGTTATATCTGCTGACTTCGCAGTTTAATTTTAATAAATAAATTTCACTTTTCAACTATTAATTACCTTTATGATAATAATGTTTATCTATGGATGGATGGTTGTCCTATAGAAGGATATAACTATATTTTATATTATATGTTATTTGAAATACATTATTGAAGCAAATGTTTTAAAATATAACGAAGAAAAATATATGTTTATGCTTCGTTTTCGTTTCGTTTCTTTTAATTTAATAGTAAAATTCAGTAAGAAAAAGTATAATTTTCGAAAAAAGCAATGATATCTTGTATCTTTATAAATATTTTTTATAATAAAATAGATTTTGAAAAAAATGGGACCAATCTGCAGGCATACCCTACGAAATACACAAATAAATTTCCAATTCGTTTGGTAAATGACGGAGTTCTAAGGTAACAAACATAAAAAATAAATAAAAAAATACAACCGAATTGATAACCTCCGTTTTTTTGAAGTCGTTTGAAAAAATCGAAGGAAAATTGTTCAAATAATAATAAGTGACTCTTTGCAGTTTGTTACTTAAATCTTTTTTTTTATAAAAAAAAAAATTATAAAAATTTTAAAAATCTGATATTTATCAATTTTATATAATTTTTTTTCTGTAAAAAAAAATTAAATTTAAATATACCCAGACACAGAAACATTCTTTGAGTGTACACAACCAACGTTGGCCCAACACAACCAATATAACATCGCGACATAATTCTTTTATAATGTGACAATCTGATTCAGATTTAAGGGGAATGCTTAACGATTTGCTATTAAATAATTCGAATAACATTTAATTACGATTTATGACCGCCACTTATCACCACAGACAATATATAGCTGGAATTATAGATATTTTGGTGGAATTTCTGTTTGTTTGTATATTGTTCTATTTCTATCTCTAAAACTGGGACAGAGTTTAGTTTCTTGTAATAAGGATGAGAATAGAAAGACATTAATCACTCAAAAATCCTTTCAGTGAAGCTTGAGCTATAAAACACTTTTTTGTTAAGAGATTTTTAATTTTTTTTCTTTTCACTGACGGAAAAATAACCCTATTTTATTTATAGACTAGTCGACCCATCCCGGATTCGTTCAGGTGCAATTTACCACGTGTATTTAGGTTTAATTTCACATTTCAATCGCTATATTGTTAAACGCAGTTTTAATTTAACGGCCACACAGCTCGACGTGCACACTCATTTGTTTAGTTTTTATTCCATTTTTTTTTTGGGATAAAACATAGCCTTTCTCAAGCTTAACTTTAACTCTGTTTTTTTTATAGCAGTTAAGGTGTAATCCCGCGGTGCCACCAATCGGGTGCTGGGTTACTCGGCTCTTACAAGACGCTCTCCCAGCGGCAGAGGGGAATAGTATTCTAACCCGTCCCCTCACGTGTATCACATTTCGTAAAAACCGGGTCAGTGATATAAGCCTGATTGTGTAACAGACAGACAGACGCCATCTATTCGTCAATAGATGGCGTAAGTAGTAGATTAAATCGCACTTTCGTTTGTTTAGTTTGTATTCTTAAGTATTTCCTACGTTTTTAAGTGTTACTTTCGAAATTATAATATTAAACTAGATAGGACTACTTAGGATTTTGTAATGTCTCTAGATTCTATATTTGACATGCTCTTCTTTCATGGTTTTTGTTCTTTTTTTTATGTTAGATAAGAGACTAACGAGCGTACGGCCCACCTGATGGAAAGTGGCCACCCTCGCCCATGGACATCGACAAAAGTAAAGGATATCTCTTGTTTTGTCGATGGGTTGCCGCCTCAAAGATAGTGTGAAGGGGGAGCGTAGAGAAGAATGCTGCCGTTTTAATGGACATTGGATCCTGAGCAATAACCCGGTGTTCATTGGAACCATAGCAGTAATGTCATGGGAGAGAAGGGTTCTGGTCCACAATGCAGCTCGGCCGGAACGCGTCGGAGACACTTGGCGGTCGGATTCGCATGCTGGTGGTCGCAAGCCAGTCGGGAAACAGATTGGTGGTAACCAAGGAGGTGCTCGGTTACTCGCCTCTTACAAGAAGCTCTCCCAGCGGCAGAGTGAAATTGTGTTCTAACCCGTCCCCTCACGGGTAAGAAAGTTATATATATTTTTTTAAATTGGCACTTGAGTTGTTGCCAGTTGAAAATTCAGAAAGCAGAAATATCAACTTCGACACGCTACATATCTATTCAATAAAAATTAGAGCTTTCTACATTATATTGTCTTTAAAAGTATTTTTTTAATATTATTAAAACAAAAATGACCACAAAATTAATCTTTATTTTACAGATTTGCCTGATTTTTGTTTGATTACTCAGCGAAGAGAAAATTATTTAGTAGTTATATTTCTTTACATTGTCAAGTAAAAATGACTTGTTCTTAACTCCATATTTTCCTGCATTATTTATTAGAATATTTAGTAGCGACACAGATCGTGTAAAACATATGATATTCATTAATCTGAGCTGTGTTTATATCTGACAAATTTTACCTCATCCTATGCTCTTGTCAAAATAAAAGCAAGATCTAGAGACAGATGAAATCAATAACAAAGTGCTTTGTAATACTTTGCGACAGTAATTCATAATAGCACGAGTATAAATCTGTATTTGTCTGCGCATTTGTCATACATAGCTAGGTTGCATTATATTTTGTTTTTGATTTGTCTAAATTTATTTAGAAATTATTAAATTTAGCGAAGTGCGAGTTGTATTTACGGTTCTATACAATATTAATTGAGGCAAACGTAAATTTGCCGTTAGGAAATTATTGCCTTTATACATCGACATTATAACTGACAGTAAGCCTGTAACTTCAAAAAATGCTTTGACTATATTGTAATATTATAAGTCAAATAAAAGTGCTCTGCAGGTTTTCTTTCCTTTCTGAGTAGCGACATCAACAGTTGATTTAGAAGTTTGACTTTTTAGGGCTGTTTTTATAAAGATTAAGCAATTTGGATTGCAAAAAACTGGCATTCTTTATCCCTCCAAGTAAGCTAAAATGCTTCTGTTAGGAGTGGACTACGTAAACCTAAATGTATAAAATTAAGTCCTAGCAAAAAAGATGTCTTGAATAACAACAAAGTAATCCTATAAAATTTCCTTTTTCATTTTGAAGTACGGAACTCTAAAAAATAACCCAAGTGATTTCAAAAATATTATTTTTCCCGTTGGCATTGAGTCAACAGCCGAATAATAACAAAAAAACAAAATACTAACACTTTCAGGATCCATTTAACTGAGTGCTAATTTTGTAAAATTGAATATATTTCATGAAATTACGAATCCTTTGAATTCGATTATGACAACTCAGATTACGTTTAAACAATGTTTATGTTCTTGTGTAGACAGACGATGAATAATATTAATTTAATTCTGAAACCAAAAATAAATGAAAGGTTTTTCTTTGTCTCCAGATTCTGATAAAGCAATAAATAAATCTATAAAAATATCAGATCAGAGGAATGTATTAAAACATTCGTGAGTAATTTTTGTAAGAATTATATATTTTTTTAATTTTTATAAACCAGGCTTGCATAAAGGAGTGTTGTATCAGAAAGAAAGTTTGAATGTAAGAGGGAGTGATTTTGGTTACTTTAATAAACCATAAATATGAACATTGTAGTTAAAGACACTAAGATATTGAAATTATTTACAATTTCATAGTTTCGTAGAATTATTTTTGCTATTTGTAAAACCAGATCTGCATAAATAAAACACACTACATCATAACCCGAGAATTTTTTAGATCTTCTATAAACTAAACCTAAGTAGTGAGAGTTCAAAAAATTGATGAATCGCTTCCAGAAAAGGTAGTAGCTCCCTTGCGTTTTGCTTGACTCGTCTTGGCAGAAAATATTGCGATGGAGAAAATAAAGGTTTTTACTTCATTTTTAATGCACACCAGATTTGCATAAATAAGTATCGAACAATTCCTACCTAAATAAAAATGTGTTTAATTCCAATCCATTAAAAGTATATCCCATAATCCATTAATCCAAGCATAATAAGAGCAAATGAAGAACAATATTGGCTACAATGTGGGGCCCATCAATAACTCCCCTACAAATTGTGCACGCAATTATTGGCCCGATCCATCATCAGTTGACGTGTGACGCAACTAAATAATTTACGGGTTAAGTATTTAATTCTGTATTCTGCACACTTGATGCTCTTTAGATAGGTTTCTGTTATATAAGGGTTATGTAAAAGGTTATTATGACTGACTGATGTACAGCCTAAACCTATGAATGTATAATTTATAAACAGGACAGGTTATAATGTAACAATGTTATAATGTAAATCTGTAAAAAGTAACATAAGTAATCTAAGTATATATATATATATAAACTATCAGAGATGTGACATTTTTCAAATATAAAATACCTATTTCCATTGTATTTAAATACTTTTGTTTTAAAAACATTTTGTATTTTATTTGAAATACCTTTTAAGACGTTTTGTATTTGCGAAATGCAAAATACATTTTGACAACAATAAATTATGTCATCATCAATAAATGAATGTGATAAACTATTCTCACTATGGCAATACTGAATTGAATATCTTGATACGGATGTCAACTAATAGAAAATCCGATGATATCTTTTAACCAGCTTCTATGGTGCTTTCGTTTGATAACATAAGTAATCTTTGTTTTTCGTACGTACAAATATACGATGGACAAGGAACTAACAAATTGTAGAATCAGGTCTTATATCAGTGTTTAATTTATTTTCATAATTACTTTGACATAATAAAGTTCTCAGGCCCCCTCATTCTGTTTAATTAGGAGGCGTCCATTAATTACGTGTATAATATACTTGATACTATATGATGTGAAATTAACGTGACTGTGTCAAAAAAACTTAGTAAAAAAACAAATTCTCTTAAACCTATAAAAGTATTTTATTTGAATAAAGTATTTTGAAAATATGTATTTTGCATTTAGTATTTTAAATACAATATGAAAAACTATTTTGCACTTTGTATTTAAAATAAAAAATACAAAAAGTAATTGCATTTTGCACATCTCTGTAAACTATAGACCCATCCTTATTTTATTGAAGGATCTTAACTATTAAAACACACATAATTTCATCATAGTTGAAAGTTACATATTTAGAATCACGTAGAGTCGATTCAGTATCCTTGAAAAGCAATTTATTATTAAAGAATATTTTTTACATTATTATATAAATTTTAATTTCGATAATTATGCACCATTACTCCTTTATGCAAGTGGTATTCCTAAACCTCTCCCCCCACAGAGTAGCATTTAATAAAGATACTTTAAACCCCAAAATCTAAACCCAAACAAATTACACAACCACAATAGGCTTTTTAATACGACGCGAACAAAACGCCCCCTAGCGGGAACTCGCGTAATCTCCATTGAGGTTGCCGGCAATCCGTCAAGAGGTGGCGGCACAATGCCGGATTACTGTTATTACGTCACATTGTACGGACGAATATTACGGATTATGACGGCTCCCCTTTATATTGGGTGTGAGTCAATATTTTGACGGATTTCTATAGTAATGGACCTTTGAAATATGTTTTCTTTCTAAAATAACCAGTCAATAACAAAAGTAATCATTTCGTCTAGATACCATCTCATTATTGAGATTGTAAGGACTAATCACGAAGCCGAGCAGTGCCTAGGGTTTGCGATCTAGGTGCAGGGACCTCTAACTACAGTATCTTTACATATTATAAAACAAAGTCGCTTCCCGCTGTCTGTCTGTTCAAACCCTTCGTTTGTTTCGGTGTTAGGTCTTCTTTATGGAGTCTGTTCCTATATATGCTTAGATCTTTAAAAGTACGCAACGGATTTTGATGCGATTTTTTTTAATAGATAGAGAGTTTCAAGGGGAAGGTTTATATGTATAATATATGCACATTATAGTAGAGATAGACACCGTGCGAATATATTCATAAAATAAATTCACATTATCTTCAAGAGCATCTCAATCGGGATAGTCGGTTATTATGTTACTATCAAATTAATGTCTTCTTACTAATTATCCATAGATATAGAACAACAGGGATGTTAACAAGCTATTAGATGAGTAATAAACTCAAAATATATTTTATTAATACTTTATATTAATTAGACAACAGTGTTAGGTATTTGAGTGACTTTATGTCATTCAAAACGTTTAATAGAAATGTTAACATAGATATTATAAAGACAAACATTTGTCTCAATAATCCTTTTTCTAAAGTATTTTCTAAACACCAAAAATTCTAGAAATCTGAGATAATTTGATAATAAAAGTAAAAAATATGAAAATAAATTCACTGTACTAATCCCTGCTATAAACATATCGCGGCTGCATTAAATGTCATAAGTTACATAATTGGGGTTGCCACTACTTTATAACGTGTATTATAAAAATATTTATTACAGTGTAAGAATAATCGTAATAAAATATATCAGCGGTAGAATAATTGAGAAACACTTTTAGTACTATGTTCCGAAAACACGCGAAATTAGTTTGGAAAATCATTCTGGCTCCAGTATGAAATATGTATTATCACATTACAATAGCACAAGTTATACTTCACTTTGGTAGTTAAAATTCACTCGATCAAATCTTTCGTTAAATTGCTTTTTTTTTATAATAGATAAGGTGCAAACGAGCAGATGGTTCACCTGATGGTAAGTGGCAACCATCGCCCATGGACATTGGAAATCAAGAAACACTCTCGTTTTGTCGATGCGTTGCATCCCCGAAGATAGAGTGGGAAGGGGGAATGAAGAAGAAAAATGACGCGGATTCAGCGGATCCTAGGCAAGAGCCCAGAGTCCACTAGACCCACAGCATTAATGGGATGGGAGAGGGAGGGGGTAAGTCTGGCCCACATGCGGCTCAACCGGAACGCGTTTATGACACTTGGCGATCGGATTCGCATGCTGGTGGTCGCAAGCCAGTCGGGGAACAGATCCCCTACCACCAAGGGGGTGCTGGGTTACTCGGCTCTTACGAGATGCTCTCCCAGCGGCAGAGGAGAATAGTATTCCCGTCCCCTCACGGGTGAAATCAAGTTATTAAGGCGGTGGGTATTTTCAAAGTTAACCTATATTCTAAAGGAAGTCGCTTGACAGTAGTGGTACATCATTATATAAAATTTCCTTTAATACTCGGTTAGCTAGTTGTAGAAAAAATGTAAGTATCGGGATTTCATTTAGTCGAAAAAAAAAGCTTTGTCGCTATTGCGACCATGTCGCTCTGTTAGCCAGCAAATTTGCTTAACTTTTGATTATTCTAAATGATAGAAAATCACTTATCTTATTGAGTTTGAATTCTAAATTGTTTGGATTTAAAATTAATCTCAAATTTTAATTTTGAGTGTTTTATTTATTTATTTATAATATTTATTTGATATAAGTTTAAACAATATATCAACTAAAAATAAACTATAACTAAAATCCTAACCTAATGCCTCATCGGAATCTGATGGGAAGGTGCCGAAGATGCTGGCTGCATTCCCTCTTTGGATAGCAATGCTAATTTTTTGGCCAAAATGTAGGCCAGCTCTCCGGTCCCGGGTCACATCGTACAGACGCGCCGAAACTTCTTTATGAAAGCGGCGCGCTTCTTATTGAGTTTGATTTACTTAAAAAAAATGACAAAATATTGCGGACCACTTTGCGTCAACATGTATTTTTGTAAAAAAAAATTACAGGTTTTGTGGGAAAACATTTTTTTTTAAAGATTAATAGCAGTACTGCCCGCATACTACTAGTATTCATAACTCCTTCAACTAAGATAAAATGCTTGTGTTAGGAGGGGGGCACGTCAGTAGTCCAATGACTGAGATTTGAGCCCACGACTTATCTATCGTGAATCCAACGCCTCAACCACTGAGCTATTGACGCTTCAGGATTCAGCTTCAGGATCAGGACAGCAATATCATACCACCACGTACAAAATGGCAAATTTAGTTGAATGTTTGTATTTCATAGAAACTTCACAGACAACTATTTGGAGAATTAATGTAACAGAGGTTCAAAATGAGCTAAGAGGTAACATAAGTTACATAATTAGGGTTTATTATAAAATCCTCCGGCGAGTATAAAAATTATTTATTGCGGCGTAAGCATAACAATCGTATATATACTAATAAAACGTGTCAGCAGTGGAATAATTGGGGCGGAAAATTATTATAATATTATAAATAGTTTAGAAACTAGAAATAATTTTATTCGTGTCGTATGGGAGCAGGCCACGGTCATAATTCATAATTCTGTATACTACACGAGGACGGTTTGATACTTGTCGTATATTATTTTAATTTATACGTTTTTTATTAACCTTTTTTTGAATGCCATGAAAATATTTTTTGATGCAAGTACTAGGGCATTGTGTTAGCATCAATTGTCATAGATTTTGATTGACTAATCCTTCTCTTTAAATTAATTTCATTGAGTAAGTAACGTCTATCGTAGTGCAATCATGTGCTGGCGTCCCTTATTGAAGATCACACGAAACGTTTACTTTGTTATTTAATTTCATATTAGTTGAGTAGTGGAGGCGGTCATTGTAAACAGGACGAGGTTAGCTTGCACTTCTTAGCTTCTGTACTATCAGCTTTTACAAAAGATTAATTTTCTTCCATTTATCAATCATTAAACTAACCATAACATATTGTGTCAATTCTTTCATTCTACTCTTGAATATGTCCAGCTTAAAATGTACCTAGTTTCGCCATTTTGTATAAAATATCTAAAAATTGTTTTAACAAACTGTCCTTATTTATTTCTCTATCCATAAGTTTGAACTGTATCAAATACATACGTATAATATTAGAGAAATTAGCATATAAGTTGACAGAATTCTCAAAATCATCCGTTTGAGATTCATTAACAAAGATTTTATTGTATTTGATAATAAAATAATTCATACAGTTTTTATAAAGTTTATTTATTTGAGTCCGAAACACCACGACAGTATCCGCGATAATTTTATAGTTTTATTGGCATTTCTCCTGTGAAAATACCAAGAAGAGGCGGGTTTTAAAACGATTTATTGTACGTTTTATTTTTTGTTTCCGCTGATAATAAATTTCGATTTTCCGTCATCACGAGAGAGAGCTGCTTCTTTGATGTCGGATACACTTGTTAACTAGGTTGGACTCGCAGTTTTACATGAGAAAATCTTACTTACTGTAACCTTTTTTACCCTTTACTATCTTAAGGATATCTTTGCTAACGATGTTGGAAAATCATTATAATGTTTAAGCCTTAATATTTAGTATTTACTGTACTCCTTAGTATTATGTTTTCAATAGATTTCAGTAACGTTTTGAGATTGAATAAATTGTTACAAAAATTGGAAATTATTAACGGCATTGTAAGGTTAAAATAACGTTACTGTAAAATAATTGGTATTTAATAGTATTTACTGTTGACTTTCTTTTTGACCAAGAACCAGGATTAAGAAAACCTCAATCAAGATATATCAGCATTTACTAATAGATATTAAGATCGAGGTTTGGATAATATGACGTTCAGGCTGTTATTTCGACACTTATAGGAAGTCCACTTGTGAGAAGGTCATCTCACACACAATATTAATAAAAAGGTAAAATTTTATGTGATTTTCTGATCTATGGACCTTTATCGATATTTTAATACCGGTATAAATCAAGTTTAATAAATAAATTTTGTCATGTAATAGTCCAAAATTTCCCAAAAAAAACCAAAGTTTCTAGAAGGTTTAACTATTCGTTTAAACGTCAGTTATTTCATTCTTTTATAATCATATATATTTTTTCAATTATTCCTATTGACGAGGTAATAAATAATATAAATATAACGAAATAATAAAATTTAAGTGATATCATAATTTCCTTTAAAACGGTAGTAAGTAATCATAAAATGTTATAACATGTGTAAAACATAATAATATAATATAATGGAGCTGTCTGTCTGCGCGATTAAACTACTGGACGGGTTTTAATTAACTTTGGATTTTTATCTACTAGTTATTATGATCGGAGTAGTTACTGTAAAGTTTTATAGAATATTATCTTACTAAGTTTATTATCTTTAAATTGACCTAACTCATTTCCTGACAGTCGATTAAAATCTAGAATTAAATTAAATATTATTTAATTTTAGTGTGATGCATTAAAATTTGCGAAGAGTGATCCTATATTTTTTTAATATTTTAAATATTTACAGATATTATTAATTATTAAATATTAGGTACACACAATTATACCTGCAATATAAGTATTGATACAAAATTAAAAAAAAAAATATAATAAAAATATACCACACAACACCCGAAGTTAGCAAAAAATCTCAAAATATTTTTTTTGGATATAAAATTCATTCCTTTCTAAAAGTTTAGATCTTCTTTAAAGCTGTATATCTTTCTTATTTTTTGAATTATTTAAATTAAATTTGATGGATTTAGTTATGAAAAAATATAAAGCTCGAAGAAAAACATTAATAATAATATAATGACTATTTAGGTAAAAATTAGTAGAGAAATTTGTTTCCAAGACAAAGATTTTTTTTAGAAAAAGTATATTTTTAGGAGATGTATGGAAATCCTCATAATTGCTACGAAAGTAGACATAAGTATTACAAAAAACATAAAGCTAACCCTGAACCAATCTAGAAGCCCTCCATCCATACCCTCCATAATTGTCTGCATAATCCCGTCTTGAGCAATCTAATCAAAGTTGGTCGACTTGACGAGTTTTTACGTCACGGATTATTATTATTGTGTCGGGAACACTCGGGACTCGGGAACGAGTTTTGATGAGCTTAGTGTGACACATAAATTGGAAGTATATTCTATACCTATACAGTATACTTTTCTTTTTTAAGTAACGAGATCCATCAGTGAGACTCCTTATTTTTATGTTTGACGTCAAAAATGTTGTCGTCATAAGTTGTTGTTGTTTTTGAAATTAAATTGTTTGTCTTCCTCTACACGTCTGTATGTCACACATATTGTGCGACGGACTTACTCCTACAAATATTATAAACGGAATAGAAAGTTTCTAAGAATGTAGGGATGTATGTTTATTACTCTTTCATGCAAAAACTACTCCATGGATTTTGATGAAACTTTACAATAATATAGCTCACACATCAGAATAACACATAGGCTATAATTTATAATGATACAGTGTGAATTATCCCAAATATAGCGGGTGAAACCGAGGGGGGCGCTGCTAGAGTGACATAGTTTATGGTCCATAAGTTAGATAAGCTGTTGTTGGTTTAATTCAATTTCAAAACTATTTGTTTAATATGCAGTTAAACGAATATTTTATCTATTTGATTTTACTAGTCTTTCAACCTCGCTTTGATGTAGCAAAATGAAATTTTCCGTAAGTGTTATTGCTGTTGGTTTCTCAAACCTTCATCAAAATTTCATACATTTGTAATATTAATAGGACTTTTCACTCATTACTTTAACAATTTTTAAGACAGGTATTATAAACAATCCAGTCCCACGAGAGTCGGAACCCCTTTATAAATAAAGTTCATAAAATTCAAATTAGCATCAACCCCAAGTCTTCAGGGACCATTTAAATTCATAAATAAGTTCAGGAGAAATATGGCACAAAAAGTACCCCAACAATTAACAAATCGATGTTTTTTTAACCGTTTCCTTGAGTTTTGAGTACGGTTTTTTATTTAATTTACTGCAGTAACTTGAAACGATTTTGAAACAATAAATACTGGGTGACAAATAAAGTTAGAGGAAAGGTGCTCTAGTTGTAAGGACGTTTCAGACGATACAGTGAAACACGAGATAAACGCAACGTACACGTAGAATAATTAGAAATAGTGAATATTTTGTGAATGTTTGAAAAAAATTGAAGAAATATTCTGATATAAAAATTCTAAAATAAATAAACATGTCAAAACTTTACTCTTTTGTAATTTCTGTTCCTAAAAAGGAAATAAAAAAATATAAAATCAAGGATCTTTATGCCTAGATAACCTTTTCTATTCATACACTAATCATGGGATGCTAATGAAATAATTTTTAGGAATCCGTCATATTGGATTTTTTAATGGTTAACTTGGTTAACCACACCTCGTTATAAAACCAGTTTGAATGGCTTTTTGCTCAGAATGATTTTTTTTATTTATTTCAACGCGCGTTTTACTTACCTGTCTGAAATATCCCGTAACCCAACTTTTTTACAACCCTAACATCTGTTTGTTATTCTATCTATTTCGGTACATCCGAAAGTGAGATAGAATCCTTCCCCTGTCATTGTGCTTCAATTAAGAAGCGGTTCGTTTTAATGGTCTTAGTTATATTTCTGTTTTATATTTACGCGAAGATTTTTTTATTTATTTATAACGCTTTTATTGCTTTCATTTCTTTATTTTTTTAACACAGTAAATCTTTGATATGTATGTAACCTAGTCAGATGAAATCTTAACAACTAACATATGAATAAGCAATTTTTTTTGTAAAATGTTGGGCTTGAGAGTTCTACCTTCGTTGATATTTCATTAAAATACGAATTTTTAAGAGTGCCAAAATGTGTGTGAGAAGTGCCAGTGAAATTGCATTTGCTATTAGGGAATATAATATGGATGTCACAGTATACAATACGATGTTAAGAATTGTAAATTTTTAGGTATGCACTTGGGTTTTTTGGAGTTGTTTTATAATGCAACAATCATGTCACATTACTATACTATAATTTTTATTTGAAGAAAGTTATAATGAATGCGCTATATTACATTTTAACTGAAAGGAATATTGCCAAGGAACTCATTGAAGAGATTTCCGATATTCTAATATCTGTAAGTTGACCCACTTCTTGAAGCTTTTGATATCGCAATGTAAACTTAGCTCATTTCTGAATGAACTAAAGGCGGATCAAAATCGATGTTGGACTTATTAAAAAAAGTTTTAATGATAAATAAACATCAAAAATATAAATCAACCACTGAGATGAAAAATTATGTCATTCAATGTGCGTCACATAAAATTGGGTTTTTTCTAATTTGTTAATTTCTAACCGCACTAACGCGTCAATAAATGTCTGAGGATTTGACAAGTGAATTCATTGAGTAAATTGTTTAATGCTAGTAAAAGGGTGAAAGAGTATAGTAGATAGAGCAGTGGATGGAAACGTTTTATCGACAAAAGAGCTCTGTAACTCTACTAATCGGTTTCTTATTATAATTTATAATTATAAGATAGAGACTGTCGAACGGTCACTTCCTGACTATATCAATAACAGTTTAGCTTAGTTTTCTTTACATAATTTCGTCTAATTTATTGGATTTATTAGACAATCTTCATGCAAAAATCTTAAGTATGTCTAAAATAAAAAGTATTGGTCCAAGAATAAACCCTTTCAGCACTCCAGAACATTCCAAAGCAAAGAGTATAGTTATTGTCATATCACGTATGACAGCTACTAGAAAGATGTTTTAATAAGCTTGAAATAGCGTTGCTTACGATGACAGTTAACTGACAGTGCGCGGTGAATGATATTGTTGCTTGCTCTTTATTTATTTGTCTTTTTGCTTTAATGAAATGAAATATTGCATTGTTTAATGCTTGTGTTAAATATTATTATAACGGATAACTTGTAAATATTGTCGTTTATGACAATTTTGTCATCAAACCAAAAATGGCTGCAACCTACAACATATAACAAAATAAAATAAAGAAGATAGAAAAAAAAACAATTGAAGGGTCAGATTCTTATCAACAAATAACATTAAAAAAAATATTATTTTGAGAACATTAATTGCTAAATAACAGAAGTTTAATAAAAGACAATAAGTCAACCAAAGAAGAAAATTATGCGAATTTAACTATTGATTAGATAATGCGCTAAATACAAGCAAGCATAAGCCAAGATAGTTACGGTTTCTGCGATTAAAATCTAATGTGACGACTTGATTTATTTTACCTTTTAATAAATGAATCGAATTACAAATAAGTAAAAGATATGGCGAGAATACTGTCAGAAATAGGACTCATTATGAAGAAACATAAAGATACTCTTAATTGTAAGCGTCTAGCATCCAGACCACATAGGGAAATGCTTGTAAGGTTTAACTAAAACAATATGCAAGAATTACATAAGATCACGCGGGGAGATGCGCGCGAGACCCCCGCGGCGTGCGCATCTGATCCCGCTAACGAGGACCGGACAATGTCTCTATTAGCTTATTCTGGGGTTTAGATTGGAATACTGGTATATGGAGAGTCGGTATTACATTTTAAACATTGGTAAATAAACATTTTCATGTTTCAAATAGGTGTAGAAGATAACATCAATTAAACTCACTGAAATGAAGAAAAGTAAAGAGGTTTGTGATGACATCAATTGATTATTAAATTGTAACAGAAAGAAATGTTCACTACATTTATACAAGACTAGCGGGCGCCCGCGACTTCGTCCGCGTAGAAGTTCTGATTTTCTATGAGATTATAAAAAGATAATTTTTCCCGCTGCTGTAATAATCTAAATGCCAATTTTCATATTCCCGCTTTTCTAACCTCAAACTTTAAAAGCATAGGACTTTCATATAACCTTCAAACCCCCATTCCACCCCTTAGGAGGGGCACCCCCGTAAAAAAAATCTTAGCTGACACCTACCCTCTAGAGAGAACCTACTTTCCAAATTTCAAGTTAAGAGTGACAATAAATTAAACTTTCCCATACAAACTTTCATCCCCTATTTTACCACCCTTAAGGGGGTATTTTGCAAAATAAATTATACAGATTTTTATTATTGTAAGTTATTAATGTAAATACCGATTTTCATAAGTCTAACTTCAAAAACATAGGACTTTCATATAACCTTCCAAACCCCATTTTACCCCCTTAGGGGAGGATTTTCTCAAATCCGTTTCTTAGTGGACACCTACGTCCTAGAAGGAACCTACATTCCAAATTTCAAGTTTGTAGGTTTTATAGTTCCTGAGATTTCGTGATGATCAGTCAGTCAGTCAGTCAGTGACTTTTCGCTTTTATATATATAGATTACAAGACCGTAAGCATCGACTGAAACTGAACAAAATTCTGTACATATCTTGATGACAAACTTGATTTTGAGGCAGATAAAATGAAAGAGATTTAAGATCAAGCAACATGCGTTAAAGTAGTAAGAACGATAAATATTTATAAAAGAAGCATCGATATAAACAGGAAAATATTATAACAATGTTAATGTGAATATGAATTGTATTGCTGATCTTTATATTGACACCTTTATATAAAAATTGCAAAAGATTTAAAAGCAGTATTTAGGGTTGTTGATGATTCTATTTCAAAAAGTGTACTGGATGTTGTTTGAACTTCAAAACATTTTAATTCCCTCTCCATTCCACTCCGTCCAATCGAGCATCGTTCCCCTTATACTATGCAAATAAAGTTGGTAGCAAAAACAAAGCGAAACACGGTAATTACACTTGCTGGAAAATTAACTGACATCGATAGCTCCGTGAATGTGGTCGTAATGAGTCGATATCGCGCACGCGGCACGGTGTATTTACCATACACTTGTTTTGTTTTTATTAACATTGTTAAAAGTAGGAGAAAATATTTTGTAGCTAGTAACAAACAAGCAGAAGAATTATTTCCTAATTTAGATTTTCATATCCCTTTCAAAAAAGAGTAATATTATGTCAACTCTAAGATAGGACTTTTTTTGTCCTCTAATGTGTGTGTTGTGTGTGTGAATTAATTTATCTTTTTGTTTGACTAGCCATATTGCAATATGAATTTGAATTATTTTTTATTATCAACGTAATAACATAACGTAGTTTATAGTAGGATTATGATTCTAAGGCAGTGCTCACTTTTTTTCCTTTATTCCCATTTAATATGTCTATTTAAGATTTTAGAGTTGAGTATTTCTTTTATTATTTTATTTTTTACGGTACATAAGGTGCAAACGAGCAGTTGGTCTCCCTGATGGTAAGTGGTCACCATCGCCCATGGACATCGACAAAACAAGAGATACTCTTGGTTTGTCGATGCGTTTCATCCTCGAAGATAGAGTGGGGAGGGGGAATGAAGAAAGAAAAATACTGCGATTTTAGCGGACTCTGAGCAAGAACCCAGAGTCCCCTAGATCCGCAGCGTTAATGGGATGGGAGAGGGAGGGGGTAAGTCTGGCCCACATGCGGCTAGACCGGAACGCGTCTATGACACTTGGCGGTCGGATTCGCATGCTGGTGGTCGCAAGCCAGACGGGGAACAGATCCCCGACCACCAAGTGGGTGCTGGGTTACTGGGCTCTTACGAGATGTTCTCCCAGCGGCAGAGGGGAATAGTATTCTAACCCGTCCACTCACGGGTGCATTTATATTGGATTCAGTTTTTATGTTCTTAAATTCCTTATATTTAAATTTTTAAACTATCAAAACAGCCCACGTCAATAATCGTGACTTCATTATCCACTGAAATAGCAATTCTTTGTTGTTGTTTGTATTGTTTAGGATTGAGACAATATAGCTAGATCACCTACTTATCAGTTTACTTATTCAAATTAGAATAAAAACAAAATCAGTAATCTTTCGTAATAATAGTATCATAGAAAAATATTTTAATATTAAGAACTTTCTCACGTTGCGATCGTTAAAAAGAAAGAGTTTTCAACTGACTAGAGACTTTTGTCATCGTGATAGATTAACAAATTCAATATAAAATCGGTTGTAATCTTAACCGATGACAAGGTATCTATCTTCAAAATTGATTTGTGTTATATTGAGTCACGTTACTGTAATAATATCCGAAACGATTGGTTTAAAAAATAACTAATTTAATATTTGTGTCATAGAGCTCAATAACTTACAAACTTTACATTTTATAAGCCTTTATCTCAAATAGATTGAGCTGAACACGATTGATATTGATGACAATACATGATTAGCTAAATAAAATAATTCTAAATCCAACATGGCGGACCCCCAAAGATGGCAAAACAATTAATTAAAAGCTTTTATTATCTCCAACCGATAGAGCTAAAATTTTACATTAACGTGTTTGGTTGATCCGCAAAGTTAACTTATTGGCATACCTTATTGTAAATCTAACATGGCGAAGTTCCAAATATGTATAGCGAGACCGATAGAGATATTATTTTGCATGAAAATTTTGATTGACAAATGCGATATAGCGAAATCCTAAATAAGATGGATTATTTGTTTTATAGGCACTTCCATGACATGGTTTTCAAAGAGAGGGGTTTGCTAAGATCACCATAAAACCAACTAATAGGTAGTATTTTCTGATATTTTATACGACATGATTGATAGCTTAGGTTATGATTAAAAACTAGATCAGAGTTATATACTTGAAAAGATCCAAAGACTTATGTCAAAATAAAAAAAATAAAAAGGTAATAAGATCGGCAATCTCTCGAACAGCCTACAAATATTTTTACGATACAGTTCTCTCTTTCGCATATTTTATTAAAATTGTAAAGCTTCCATACCATCGATAAAATAGTGATCACTATATTGTATCTACAGCGGCGCGTTTGATGTCATGTAGAGTAAGACGCAGATGCGATATGTATCTGGCATCCCGACCACAATTATAACTTTTAATTATTTTATTAATTCAGAATAACTTTGTCTCTTAGGTATATAATTATTTAACAACACCACGAATCATGCCCAGTTATAATTTCTTTCTTATAAGCAGAAGTTGGTAAGTTATCTATTGCTAAGAGTATGGGAGCTTTACTGCATAGTAACGCTCAATATATGATAATAAAATGCAATTTAGACGGAACTGAGAAGTGTCCAGGGCCTGAGACCCAGAAGCAAGTTTAAAGAGCTCTTTCATAATATATTAACTCTTACCTCCACCACTCGACCTCGCTAACGACAATAGATAATACAGTAAACTTACGTGGACTTCAAGAAGGGTGACCTTAATCACGACACTATAATACTAACTTCTATGTACAGTGCGAAAACAACAGAGAGACTGACTCTAATTTATCGCACTAAAGGTTATATATCGTCTACAGGTCGGTATCCTTGAAACAAAATACTATATAAATAAACTAATTTATAAACGGTGTTACTAACACTATATTTTAATGTTACGTCGTGAATTTTCGGGACTTTAAAACTTTTTATATGCATATTGATTGATTCACAATGTTTTTGCATATTTTAAAATATCTTGTTCCTATAATAATTACCGCAAAATATTAAGATGCTTTGACTGTGACGTTTACTCCGTTCCTCTGAAACTTTGTGACGATTGAACAAGAAACATGAAGCTGGAGAACTTTGTTCCTATTATTAGGAATAAAAATATTTTTAATTAAAATTTTCTGCGCCTCCGCAATATAATGCTAAATCTCATACTTCAAAAATATCTGTTCTTTAGGTAGATTATTTGTTTTATATATATTTTGTTGATCTATGACGGAAACACTAGTTCTAAATTGCCGGCGCTTCTTTGTGAATTATTACGGATCGCACGGGTCCGCTCCGGCCGACTCAATACCTTAATGGTACCTCATGTATTCACCTTCTTACTTCACCGGAGAACTAAAACCCAAAAAATACTGCCGAATTGAGAAATAGTACTGTCTTTGTAGACATTCAAAGTTATCTACACTTTCGATATATGAAAGATACCTACGTAACATAACATAAACGCACAATGAAAAATCTTTCTCTCAACATGAAGATAAATATCAAGAAAACTATCGATTAAAATTTATTAAAAACATTGGGTTTATTTTAATTTGAATGTAGTGTTAGTATGAATATATAATAATGTATTTGTCTTATATTTAGATTACAAAATTTAGAATTTGGTAATATTAATATAATTTTTATTAGATACGTAAGAACGACAGAGTTCAGAATTGGAAATATATGATAGAATTCCTAATTACTTTAAAAATAGGGGATGAAATTGCAGTTTGGAGACAGAAATAATGAGTGGGATAAACAAAAAAGTGCGGATTTCTACTGTTTATCTCTTTGTTACTTATAGGCGACAACTACTAAGCTTTTGTTGTTCGCTCTACGAATTCCATGAGGCTTGAGATCTCCAATATACACTATAGATCTCCCAAAAATCAATTTCAGCCATAGTTTATGTATATTAAAACGATATCTCTTCTATACTTTTAAATATTTAACTGAGGAACTAATCCATTATATTATCATCAAAAAATATATGTATTGAAAACACTTTTATTCTTGTCTAAAAAGACCATTATCTCTAGATTTGTCTTTTCTCTAAATTTTGGTCCAACTTCCTCTTATCTGTATAAAAGTGGGGGTTCAAGTTAAAAAGGTCGACATACATCACTATGAAAGGGGGTAAGAATTTACAACCCTTTGCTAGTAGATTTATGAAGAGGTCGAAGTTAACCCTCGCACGCAGAAAAGATCGTGTTTCTTTATTTTACAAATTGCTTCCAAAATAGATAAGAAGGGTTCTTAAATTACCAAGTTTTTAAGTTATTTTAAAGTCTAAATAATATACTTATGTACTTTCTGAACGTCTAAAAATACTACTATTTCAACGATATTACAATAAAAAATTAACTCTTATATACTCGAAATGACTGATTTAAAAAGGAATACGTTTTACGTTTGATTTTTGACTAATATAATTTTTTTATGCATTTATGTTGGCAATACTAATTTGAGTATTATCCTGTTATTTACGATGTTGGTAGGATTGATTTTAGTACCATTTTTGCTTTCTTGAATGTTGGACAACTGATACACATCAATAGAAGAAATAGGCATTGGACTTTTATATAGTATAAAATGAAGTCGTTTCCGCTGTCTGTTCGCTTAGATTTTCAAACTACGCAACGGATTTTAATGAGGTTGTCACCATTAGATAGAGTGAATCAAGAGGAAGGTTTATATGTACAATACAAATATATTATAGTAGAGAAATCATGCGAAGCTGGCGGTTTGCTAGTGTGTTTTTGTGTAACGTAGACAGTTAATAAAATAGAATTAAAGGGTTATATTCGTTATCTAACACTCGCTTAAACAAGATTTATTTCTATACAAAATTCCAAAAAAAAATTAAAAAATATTGCCATCTATTATAAAATTACTTCCCGTATATTTTTTTCAACATCAATATATCGACACTGATCATTTATATTATAATTATATTATGAATAGATTATGTTAAATATTTACGCGAAAAAACCTTCCTACAAAGATATTGACAATAACATAATTTATTACAAAAAGCTTACATAGTGTATATTAAGCAAATTATGAATTCCTTAAATCCGACAACGAAATATTGCCTACGAATAGATTTAATCGTAGATTAATTCTAATGTTCTCTCAAAAATATGAATTTATAAAAAATATTATGTGTGAAACCTGCTTTGGTGTCAGTAAGATTGTGCTTTTAAATACAACACTAAAAAAATTAAGCTGAGGGTTGCCAGCCTCCAGCTCCAGCAAGTCCTAAGCTCCAGGCATTACTTAGGTTACTGTCAGGGTCATGACATTAAAATACTCAAATATTAAATGCTCAGAGGTCACTATTAGGCATTTTTAGCAGGGAGTAAGGTGCGAAAGGAGCGCGCCACTTCGTGAATAGAACCACTTTTTTTCTCAAACGTTGAGATAGCTGCCGGCCAGTATATCACAAGATATAAATATTATACTTTCTAAAATCATATAACGTAATAACGTAAAAATTTACCTTCCGATATATTCAGGAAATTTCCAATTTTTTTTTTCAGTAATTTCATAAATAGGCTACAACTTAGAGCATACGCGATTAAGCCCGACCCTTCGACTGCGTTTCAATTAGCGATTTATTATATGTAAAAAAATCTTACAATATCTCGTAATATAGGGAAGGCTATTGAAAAAAATCATTAGTTTAGTACTAAACCAAACGAACCGCGAAAAGCTGATGATCCCATAATTATTTATTTAACGGTTAATTCCTATTCACGATCGTATTTCAATATAGTACTCGAGAGCGGAGCGCTTCGAAATTGTGGAATCTTTTTAAAGTCTGTACAGGTAGTTTCAATATGGAGGTAATATAATGTATGAACCTAAGCAACTATAAGTAGTACTACACAATCAGCATCAAAAATACCTCAGTCCAATGGCTACCTATTTGAAAATTTTAGTACTCTACGGACGGTCGCCTTAATAGTATTTAAACACTTAAAATCATACTTACTTACACTAAACATCAACTTACTCAAGCTGCCTATAGCTTAAAATTAAAAGCTTCATATATTCGGTAAATATTTTGTTAATTGTTTTCTTAGTAATATAATACTTATTATTTCATCAATTCAAGATATTAAAGTAATAACATGGATTTATTAGTTTCTTCAACAACTATCTAAATTTAAAATGATGAGAGTGTGAGAGGACTAAGATATTGAAGTTTTATCTAATCCTATAATATAATAAAAAAAGTTTTAAAAAATCCAACTAATAAATGAGTACAAATAAAAGAGATGGCCGTTTATACCGAATTTATGATACTTTGAAACTCGCAAGGGTACTTCCTGTCTAAGAATCAAACAATCTGATTAGAAGAAATGTCTTACAGCACACGTAGATAGAAAATAACAAAAACTGTTTTTTTGCAGTTGAGAAAGAAACTATGATTTGTTGGTCCAATTCAGATTGTAGGTACGGAACCTTTAATGCACAACTCCGATTCGCATTTGATTAAATTTTTGTTATTATGATTGTTTTTACATACCTCTGAAGAGAGAGCGAATAGCGGAAGTGCATATTTTATAAATATTTTTTTATTGAAAACAATTCTGGTCGTAACAAGTTGCCTACTCCATAAATATTTAGTTTATGGTCCACAGGCAGTTTATGGTAATGTGACACAAACGTATATCGATTCTCACGGCTGGCGACACCGGGTCTAGCAGTCGTTGACCGGTAAATCGGTAAAAAATCAAGAAGCTTTATCAATTGATTGCCGATGACGATTTATTAGCTAATGCATGTTTCATTACTATCTAATGACGAATTTAAATTGTTGTAATTACTAGTTTTGTAGTCGGACAAGCTTTCTTTTTAACAAAATTGACCGTTCTCAAGAGTTTAGATAAATTATAAAATCTTTTAAAAAATCCGACGTAAGGACACTACCATAGTACTTAAGATTCGTGGTGGACAAATAGTCAAAACAAAATTGATGAAATTTTTTGAGATCTTCTTCCAGACAAAAACATTTTTTATTTAGATCAATTTCTCCTATTTGAAAAATATGAATTTACTATTGATTTTTTAGAGTAAGTATATAGGAAATAATATTCAGTACATGTATTGAATATCTATACGAAACCAAAAGCTAAACCAAAAAATCCATCAGCACTATATTGAATAGCTGGATACTCTTTTCAATCCTTTAATTCTCCTTTAGGATGATTTCGATACTAACCGAAATCCGCATTTTTCGTGTACCCACAAAGGTCCGTTCGGGATAGTAATTAGTAAATGGCTAAAGATCTGCGCCAATATCTCAATATGTGTTTTTCGATTTTTCACATTCGGTTTTTGGTCAACGGTAATTTTTATACTGAAAAATCTAAAACCATACTGGTGTAGCTGTTCGAAGAATTCGTATATATATTCTGGCTCTCTTTTACTAATAGGATTACCTCTTGATAATTTTTTTACAACCAGAAGTTACTGGATTTTTGTTTAATTCCAGATGAATTAAATATGATAATTATTTCTCTTTTTTATAAGAGAAGACGAGATCGATTAATGGAAGAATCTATCTTTTAAAAACTGAAAAATTTATATTTTTCTTGAACTTTTAGAACCATTATTTAGCGAAAACTTAACGGAAATCATTAGATTTATTTTATCTAGAATCGATTTTTCACGGCGAATCGTCCATCCCTATTTGTTACCCGCGTTATGTTAGCAACAATTTATAACCGCTTCAGATAGACAATATTTCACCATCTTGCTGTAATATAGATTAGAATATAATGTAGAAATTCAGAACATTCATCAATTTAAAACCACAAGTAACTGTGTTAAATTGAATTATATTTATCTATACTAGTTAAGATTAGGAAGTATAAATTTCTTGTTTCTAATAAAATTTTATTATTATTATAGCTTGCGACAAATCTACTTATAAAAATCTAAATCTTCACTATAAAAATATATAGGTAGTGAATGACTTTTAAATTATAATAAAAGATTTTAAGTATTTATCAAAAGAAAAAAATTTTATACAAATAAATCTGTAGTTAAATAAAAATAAAAAAAATATTTTCTGATTTTTAAAAAGAATTATTTTGATAGTTAGCAACACGTTTAAGAGGAAATCAGTCGACACTTTTTTCATACAAACGTAGTCCCCTGTTTCCTCCTAGGATAATGAAGTTACAGAAGAAAAAAAATACCATGCGATATATACGTACCTCTGCCATTACTGTGCGTTTTGTTTTTTTTATTATTTGATTAATATAATAGAAAAAAACGACTTTTATATTTAAATTTGCAAACATCCAGCAAACTAATTATTCTAAGATAAACCAAAAAAGCAAAACGTACGGGCATAGCTTAGACCCTGTACTGCATTTTAACGAAATAAATATTAAAATCGGTCCAGATTTCGAGGAGGAAACAGGGGATTACGAAAGGACGATTTTCTTAATGTTACGTAGGTAAAATCAGTTCTAGCTGTAGTTCTCTCTATCACACGGTAAGGGGTAAGCTTGTGTGTAATATATTGGTGTAAAAATCTATTTTTCAAAAGTGTTGTTCGTACGAAGTCCTCTTAATAACGTAGTATTCCCTGGTATACCTAGCTAACAATATATAACCTGTGTTCCGATAGATTTGAGTAAGTTATCAAAGTCGTCTTAAATAATAATTTTCAAATCCACCAAACTTTCTGGACATTTCCAAATATTTACTTATTTGGAAATATTTTAAAATTTAAATTACACGTAATGGTTATGAAATAAACATCTTTAGTTAAAAAAGATGATATAAAGAAACGTTTTACGATATATTTAAAAACAATTAACTCTAACGTTAGAAATACAATCATAAATATCTTATTAAGACATAAAGAATACTATGTTATGGCCACCATAGATATCAAACCAGCTATAATTGGCCTTTGATCTCGAATACTTTGTTGGTTTTTAGAGTTTTTTTATGAGTGGTTTTCTTATAAAGTCTACAATAAAACTGTGGTCTAACAAGCAATCAAATAACTTTGTTTTAGACGAGTTATAAAGCGTTTTATATTAAAGGTATAGATTGCTATCGTACGAGCGGTTTATAACGCCCGAATTACCATTAAAGAAACGTATAAGATGTCGTCACATAGGTTGGTATACGACGACGTGAAAAATTTATTAAGTGTCATAGAAATAAATAAGATTTTCTGATGTCATCACTTGTATAGTACATTAAATTGAGCTTAAGTGATTTAAAAACGGTTAACACAAAGTAGAATGATAAATGATAATTAGTATACCTACTAATTATTTCTTGGATCTGTGCGAAATTATTTTATTTAGTACTCTAGAATATTTTAAGGTAAAATTGTCTTCACATACCTATTTACTTATGCCATCACAGTTAATAGCATGGTTTTTTTTTTCTTTTTGGGGGCAAGAGTACATCACTTGCTAAAAAAAATATACAATTTTATCAGAATGCATTAAGAAAATCGTATTTTTCTAGAAGTGATTTTAATGTAGTACAAAACTATCAATCGTGATATGTACCAAATGTCTGTTTTTACTCATGGAATTATAACTTCTCATGAGATAAGAAAAAGCGGACTTTTGGAACTTAGTACAAAATACACTATTTTTATGGACAACTAGCCGACCCGCGCGACTTCGTTCGCGTGTTGCTCCGCTCCTAAGGGTCGTAGCGAGATGTTAAATAGCCCAAGTTACTCCTTGTTATATCAGCTATCTGCCTGTGAAAGTCCCGTCAAAATCGGTCCAGCCAATTCAAAGATTAGCCGGAACAAACAGACAGACAGACAGACAAAAATTGCAAAAAATGTTGTTTTAGTATATGTACCGTGTACACATCCATATGCACTTAGTAAAAAGCGGTTATTTTAATATTACAAACAGACACTCCAATTTTATTTATTTGTATGGATAGAAAAGCGCTCGACAGTGCGATTTTCCGAAAGATGCCTATTCACTCTTCTTTTAGACAAATTCTGACATCGTCGGTATTACATAATAAAGATGATGTTTTCATCCATTCAGATACATCTTACCGGATAGAGGATATTATCTCGTGCGAATAACCTCTAACGGTATGGGGTAACGTTTAAGAACTATTATAGAAATAATTTTATAGAACCCTAATGACATAATTGTGCCGCACCATTTTGAAGATAAATGAAGGTAATTTTACTTAAAAGTGTTTTAAAATTTGTCTTTATTTGTAGATATTGGTAGAAGGCTGTGGGCGGTCATTTCATGGAAGTAGAAGTTTCACTTACCTGATCAAACATGAAGAAATTAAGACTCGGGATCTTCAAAGTCACGCATCTCGTTACCAAAATGTACCTGTAAAAAAATAAGAAAGAGTCAATAGCTGGATACTTGTGGGTTATGATGGATCCTGATCCTCTCCAGGATCGTGACCACTATCACGTCAATATTGTATTATGTAAGTATATGTTGTATTACTAATTCACTAGTCTATGTAAGGTAGTTAAAAGTTATGCCTTTAGTCTGTTTCAAGGAAAGAAATGTTGAAATTGTCTATTCATGATTTAATTTTAATAAAAACTAAATGTAAAAAAATCTAGTCTAGCAATAAATTTTTTTCGCTATAAAAATCTCTAAAAAAAGACTGGAAACTTTGGCTTTATTTCTTTAATAGGGATAATGACTGTTTATAAATAAATATAATTTACTGCATTCATTGTTCAGTCCGGCTGAATAGTGGAGCCTGCTATACCTAACAAGGCTTTCAGCTATTTTTTTGAATCTATTGAAAAATAGAAAGTACCTTACGTTAAATACAATTGATGTTTTAAATTTTTATTACAAAGTTTTGCTCAATAATACCATGCACTGGGATACTCTTATATTGTTAATATCAGATTTATCACAACAAACTTAGTGAGAGTAAAAAATGTCGTTAGCTGCTTAGAGAAAGAGTTACTACGGTTTGCTGGACTTGGCGGGAGCACTGCAGCGCCCGTGCTGATTTTATTTTATTTTCAACATGTCGAAAGTAATATTTACTACAAAATGACTATGAAAAGTGAAACACTATAATTTATTACCCGATAAAAAATTATTGTCACAGGATTTTATAACTTCATCCCGCTAGTAGTTCCCAAGCAAACAAAAACAAAACAGCTGGTAATCAAAGCAAGTTATGCTTTGAGATCCACCGTGGAAATTGTGATCGCTACCCGACCACCATCGATTGGCAGATAATTTCAAAAATAAGGCAGAACAAAGGAGCCGACTCTTTGCTAAAATTCGCAGATTGCCGCGGCATGCGATAAAACCAATACGCGTGTAGTGATGTTGGCGGAGAATGGACCGTGAGATAATCCACATTATATGTACTACATCCCTACATATATCTATGGTTATATATTTTAGTCAAATGTAACGTATATTTTAGAAAAATAGTACTAGCATAATTTGGTTATTAGGTATGGTAAGCGTTGTATCAATATTTATATAAATTACTAGCTGACCCAGCAAACGTTGTTTTGCCACTGTGGGCCACCCTTATTACTTAGGGGTATAAAAAATAGATGTTGACCGATTCTCAGACTTACCCGATATGCACACTGTGGAGCCGTTTCGGAGGAGTACGGTAACTAACTTTGTGACACGATAATTTTATATATAAGATTATTAATGTTAGTCACCACCTATATAAGCAATTATTAAGCAATGTAGTATTTTAAAAATAACTACAAAAGATTGCTTAGGTTTAAAAGCATTGCTGAAAATGGCAAATATTCTTCTAAAGTACAAATGCTGTATTAGAAACCTCTGCTTTTTAATTCACATTAAAGAAGGAAATCTAGTGATTATTTTAAAATTTAAAAAACTATATATGGTCAGCGATATGAGTAATAACAAATAAATATATAGATTAAAAATTTTTAAATCGTAATATTATAATTTCGAAAGTAACACTTAACATAGGTAATACTTAAGAATACAAACTAATCAAACGAAAGTGCGATTTAATATACTACTACCCACGCCATCTATTGACGGATAGATGATCTGTCTTGTCTGTTGTTAGAGAAGAACTTGGGCTTTGGGGTATAAGTAATATAGAGATATATCGATTAAAATGTGAAATTAAACTACTCGACTAGTAATACTATATTTTTCGTAATATTTTGTAAAAAGTTTACATTACTCCATCTGTTCGACTACTTATAATTACAATTCTATAGAATGATAATTGAAGAAGGATCTTAGAAGTTGAAAACATGCGAAATACTATATACGTATTGGTTTGTAAAGAAGAAAAATAATTTCCTATACATGAATTTAAAAAGTCTCTACCGTCTACTGTCTCTAATACTTGATGTACAGTTTTTTTTATATTCCATCAATAGCCACAAATACATTGAAAGGAACGTACCGGAAATATGAAATAAAATGTAACAGTTGAATCTTAATTCCGTAACATTCAAAAGCTACAATTTCACAGAATGTTGTAATTTTCAGCTTTCTTTCAACGTCGGAGAGCGAAAACTTGGAGCTTTGTGTGTCAACAGGAGGCTTTTAGAATTATTCGGCCTTTTCGAATCCTGCACTCGCAAAGGAAATGCTTACTCTCATTCACTCTACAATCTAACTATGCAATTTGGATTGTTTTTTGAAAAAAATTATATTCACTTGCATTCGCTTCAACAAAGTTCTTTTAAAATGTTAGTTCAGATTCTCTAATTATATCGTAAGTTTCTTTTTTCACGATCCTTTCGTACGTTACCTTTTATAATTTAATTAAACTACAAATGCAAATATTCTAAAGGATTCTTCATTATAATTAGGAAGTTTCTATTCTGTACATTATGAAAAGGACTTGCTAGTTGTCCATTTGTATTATAAATCAGGCATGATTGGATGTTTGTTACTTAATCGTACAAATCGAACTCAAATTTTTAACTTTTATCCAAAATAAAGATCGTTTCTATAATTTGTAAGGGAGTAGAAAGCTTGAGTGATTAATGAATTAATAAAAGGAGATTTAGTGGATAGGAAATTAAGTGAGTGAGTTTATTGAATGAGTGAGTGCATAAATAGTGCTTCATTGAATACAAAAATTTAGTAAGTGATTAACTTATTATCCGGAAAAACACTGTTCCAGTGAGATAGAATAAACCCACATATGAAAACAACAACAAATTGGATTTGAATGATATTTGTCATACATATTACTCTATAACAACACTGTTTCCGTGAATAGGATGAAATATTATTAATATAAATAGATTTATTATTATAATAGGAGCACTGCAACAGCCAATCCACAGCAGAGCCATTGTAAGAGACAGTGTCAAGATGAAAGGGCCCGACGGCGATTGTCGCATTGTTTCTTCACTCGTTAGCGGCAGATTTATTTAACGATTAATTGTAGTTCAAGGCATCAAGGTAATGCTGACCTTCATACTTCTTATCCTATCTATTGGAATGTTTTATGTATAACACGTCATTATTTATCCAGCTTTCTGCTATAAATAGGTTGAAAAACTATATCTTTATAACCTAGAAGATAAGAAAAATGGTATCACATCCCGGCTAGGTTTGATTTCACATTTTGATTGCTATATTCACTATTTTGGCGATAATAGCTTACACATAACACCTTACAACAACATGCTGTCAGGCTTTTTTTGTAAGACTATTTAAAATAAACTTGTCCATCATACATTATATACGTGTAGCTAGTACCTTGCTACTTACTTGACACTTATCGTTATATTTTTGATAATTCACACAATATCTTTATAAATTATAACCAGCTTTTTATTCTGATTTATAAGCTATATTATTGCAAAGTTTCGTTAAAATCCATTCAGTAGTTTTTGCGTGAAAGAGTAACAAACATCCATTCAAAATTTTAAATATCTTCTCTTCCCTACTGACTCGATAACATAATAACTTGTGTCCTGATACATTTTAACATCTAGTGAACATTATTAACGATCAGTTTAGTGTAATGTAACTACATTTATTTTGGTTTAATGTGTCAAGGAGGTGAGTAGTGGATAGTGTGTGCAATGTGTTTAAATTAGTTGAACAGCAACTGGTTCACATGCTCCAGGTTCTGCTCATCTCTCTGTCTAAGGTGCATGTATTGTACGTATTGATGAATGAAAAAACTCATTTATGCTATAGTGAAAAAACTTGAAAAACTTGATTTATGTTAAATAGCTAGTGTTAGTAATATTTTTTCTATGCAATTTTGTCTATTAAGTTAATAATCCCTCAGTGAAGCGAGGGTTGGTAATTATTATAAAATAAAATATGATTTTTCCTCCATACACTCCAACATATTGCGATAAATCTTTCGTATAATACTGAGGCTGTCTGTCAAATGACTTTATACAGTCAACCTGCTTTTGGGCCGCAAGCCTACAGCACAGTGCGATTGCCTGTTTTCTCATTCTCTTACACAATAAGTCAAAATCTAAAAAATATTTAATATAAGATGTAATGTATATCTACATAATATACATTTACGATTATTATTTTTAAAGTAGGTGATTATGTTTTTACGTCTTTTTAATTTCTTGTAATAAAATTCTCATACTGTTATCGTATCAATAAACAGTATAATATAAAATGTATTATGAAAAAAATATTCTGCAGAATGTTTTTAATGATTCAATATCAATGTTTTCTGATTATAACCTTTAACATCAAAATATTCGCATTCTTAATATTTTATTGTTGTAAAAGTATGTTTTTTGTTGTGGCCTTCTGTCATAGAATGAGAGAGACTAAAAACTATGCTGTAATTTAAACTATGCTGTATGCCCATATATGCATGTATTTCCATTTGTTCTCTTTACCTAGTCATTAACCATTAACAATAATACTATCGTGATTTTTTATATTACATATATAATAAATTGAACCAATAGAAACTGTTAGCTAATTAAATGTTATAAGCTGTGTTGCTAGCACTAATACTGTTGGAAACTTAAGATTGTGTAATAGAGTTTTAACTGTTTCTTGAATACTGAAAAATATAATAAGTGTATACATTTAATACCAAGTCTATATTAATATGTATAATAGAATAAATGATCCCGTCATTGTGTTACGGTATCTTAGCCGAGGGCGTTTATTAATTAAGTCATCCTTATCTAACCGGTCCTGGGACCCGTCGTTAGTATCACTATCGGTGAGTGTCTTGCATCGATAACAATCGTATCAATATGATGAAATACTTGCTTTATATTGATTATTAAAATATTTATTATTAGTTGAATATAAACCAAACAGTGACTGTTAATCGGAAGTAGGTATGCAGTATGCACCAGGTAATAATTAAATCAAGTCCCGAAAATACAAAAATTACGACTATTATTAGACGAATCAAACTATAGATAAATGAAAAATAAATCGACCTAGTGCGAGTGTAGAACTTGTGCATTGAAGTATTAATGCGTATTTCAATTGACATATTTATTAGAATTATATATATTAGAATCATCATCATCATCGTCGCCCTTTAATGCTGATCCGGGTCTCCTTAAAATGAGGAAGAATTAGGCAATAGTCTACCGCGCTGACCAAATGCAGGCTGGCAGACTTTACACACTTTGAAAACATGGAGAACTCTCAGGAGTGCAGGTTTCCTCCCGATATTTTCCTTCACCGTTAAAGCAAGTGATATTTAATTGCTTAAAACAAACATAACACAGAAAAGTCAGAGGGTACAAACTGGGTACAAACAGTATTAAACTCCGACCTTCCGAGTAGACATCAACGTTTAAACCACTGGGCTATCACTGCTTTATAACTAGAATAATATTTGTAATTGTAAAATAAATCTATAAGTTTTTTCTATAGACCTTTTCATGGTCAAGTATTACTAGCTCTAGCTCTAGACGATAATTATTAAATTGAAGAATACCACATTGTTGATATAATATTGATTTATTAAAATTATATTTATCTGTTCAAGTAGTCTGACAGAGACTTCGATGTTAATTTTCTACTGATAAAACTCAAATAATGAGTGAGATTTGTTATTTATCTAACATCTAAAAATACATTATATATATCACTTTATTTGATATCATGATGTCTATAGTATACCAGTGGTTTGCGTTCTTCTGAAAACCCTTACCTAGGTAATCCATGATATGATGATATGATAATCTAACTTATCCATAAACAACTGTTTTTAAGTTGAAAAAAGAAAACTAAAAAGTAATAGGTAGAGAGTGATAGTTATTAGAATAGATAATTCAAGTAATATTATTTATTTAAGTAGTGAATTGATATCTAAAGGGTAATCATTGAGCCCTTCAAGAAATATCTATTCATTTACAATTATCTGAATTTTGTCACGTTTGAATGTAAATAAAACGTATTTCATATGATCTGTATTTGAACGATAAAAACAAATCGCCCTATATTAGAAAATAATGGGTTTTGAAAATAACCGGAAAATGCAACGCCAAAGCCGGAAAGGCGTCCAGACGGGAAATAGATTTTTGAAAGTTACCTATAGTGCTTCGTTTTTGTTTTCATTTATTTGCTTTTTGAATGTAATGAAATGCAAATTCAAAATATACAAAAAAAACTACCTCAATAGGACAAACTTCGTTCGACTGTCAAGATCTTTTATTCTTAGGAATGCCTTGAAAACATAAGGTTTCTAAATTAACATAATCAAAAGATGTGGTCATTATACCTTTGGTGCTTGAGAGGGAATCAAAACATATGAATACTTGATTGACAAAACCGTAAGCCGTATTGTTTAATAAAAAATACTTTTTTGGAGATGTATGGAAACACTATCTGTAAGCAAAATTAATTCCGTCCCACAATTATAATTGTAGGCAACCCTCGGTATCCTCCGGCTCGCACTTGGCATATTTTTTAACAAGTTGTAGATAATTGATTCAACACAAAATCTTACAAAAATTGTAAATGTGAAAGTGTGTATGCTTGGATATTTGAATGTCCGGAATGTTTGTTAGTTAATCACACAAAAACGGATGAACGGATTTCATTGAGATTCGGTACACAGATACTTTATAACTTGTTTTAATACATGGGCTACTTTTTATCCCGGAGAAAAATTTATTGTTCCAGCGGAATATTAAAATATGCTAAGTGTCATAAGCGTCTGAATATTTTTATTTAACAATACAATATTTTTCAAATTAAATGTTTTAAAAAAAATCTAAGTATTTTCGTGGTAGGTTGCATCCGTGGTAAGTCGGGGCGTTCGACTAGTATAATATAAAAATGACTCCTCTTTAAAGATGGTTACAGACAATGATAAATGCTAATGGCTTTTTTGTAATTCGATATGAAAATAAACTGGTTATACTTGTGTGTTCGCCATGAGTTATGTTAACCACATTCTAAGACGAAGTATGTTAATGTCCTTGAACATCTTGTATGTATTTAATATCAATACAATAAAGTTATTATAAAGAATACACATTGTTTACTTCTTCTAATATATAAAGCTGAAGAGTGTGTTTGTTTGCTTGAACGCACTAATCTCAGGAACTACTGGTCCGATTTGAAAATTTCTTTCAGTGTTAGATAGACCACTTATCGAGGAAGGCTATAGGCTATAATATCATCACGCTAACACCAATAGGAGCGGAGCGTCACGCGGTCGAAGTCGCGCAGGTCGACTAGTATTTATATAAAACATACACTCCGTTTTTTTTTTTAAATGTTTGTGTGAGTAGATTAGGGTTATTTTTTTCTCATACTGTTTGATAAAAGTTTTCCCTAAGCTTATGTTCAATAATATCTCATGATTCGTTCATTGTTATAATGGACCAATTTCTAGTGATCGGTCAAGCTAGAGATTTTATTTAATACCATTTATTCGAAAATGGGAAAAAACTTTCTGAAAATAATTATAATTCCTGTTCTTCATTTATATTTTTTGTATCTGTTAATCTATAGTATATTCGGTTATATAAATATCAAATATTTAATCAGAACTTATATGTAAATAAATATGTATATCACATAATATGAAACAGGTAAACATTTTAATTATATTTGTGCATGTTTAGAAAATCTTTTTAGGGTCACGTATTTCAAAATGAATAAGGAACTCTTCGTTGTCCGTCTGTTAAGTTAACATAATCAAAAGACGTGGTCGTCACACATGGTGCTTGCGAGGGAATCAAAACATATGGGTACTTCTAAGTGAATATATACACCTGGAATTTTTTTATTCAAAGTATCTTTTCTATTAAGATGAGATTATGTAGAAAAAAAAATTAAAGAAACTATTGCTTGATAAATGATAATGCAGAATTATTTTTTCTGCATTACAGTCTTCTACTTCTGAATATAAATAACATTATACCTTCTCATGGCCCAGAGATCAAGACTTGAATGTCTTACTCGGGCAATCTTCGATCATCGGCACACACCCCCGACTTTTCCGAGTTAAATATCACTTGCTTTAACGGCGAAGGAAATCATATCACAGAAACCTGCACTTCTGAGAGTTCCCTAAAGTATTCAAAGGTGTGTCAAATCTGCCAACCCGCATTGGATCTACGTGGTGGACTATGGCCTTACACTCTCATTCTGAGGAGCAAACCCGGCTCAGGAGTGGGTCATTAACGCGTTAACTATGTCCTTATAACTAACATTACATTTATATATATTTTTGTTATTTTATACCAACTATTTTTGATTATAATACCACTTTACCTAAATATTCGGTAAATACAGAATATTATTTAACATTCTTTCGTTGTTTCTTTTGTTATTACATAATATAAAATATTATTTTATTTGCAATAAATAAACATACCTCGATTATACTTTATATCATATTATGATGAAGTATACATAAAAAAGTATTAAAAAATAAGAAATAAATAATCTAACACAGTGAGGGGTCACGTTGTTAAATATAAATAAGAAATTTTATATCTTTAATGCACGTAACATGCTTTTAATGAGCAGTTAATATAGTAGCTCCAAAACACTGTAAAACTAGTCTAAGTTTCACTAAAATAAGACTTATTTTGGTTTGGTTTTGTTTAAACAAGTTTAAGATGTATCACATCGTTTGACCTTTGTGACATGATTCACACTATATCGATAGATTTTAATATTAAATAAGAATTTTATTGTTTCAAAGAATCTTGGAATTGTTACAATGATATCATTTTTATTTTTTTATTGCATAAGAAATCAAATTTTATACAAAAAAGTATCCATGTCAGAATCGATCGGAATTCTAATGAAGGAATCTTAATTTTATTACCACTTTTCCTTAAGATTTTTTTTGGGTAGTTTAAAATTGTCACATTGTGCGGTTCATTGTGCGTGCAGGGATGACTAGCTATAAGAGCCAGCCCAGCTCCTTCCAGAAGCGCAGAAGTTTCCTGGGAACTTCACAAGCTTCATGTCCTTGAGGATTTGTGCCCAAAAAAAATTGTCACATATTTGGAGTCGTATCGTCGTATTTAAAATGATTTATTTAGATCATATTCTAGCAATCAGTAAGTAGAGCAATGTTTAGTGATCCAGGAGTAGAGTTAATAGATTTTTAATTTATATTCTTTAAGCACAAATTATAAAACACGTCCTTACTATTTTAACAGCCTTTTAACAGTTGTATAGAGTTGCCAAAATAAAAATGAAGTTTTCTTGGGTAGAAGATTCAATGCTAAAAATCGAACTAAAATTTATTTTTTCGGGTTTAAAAGATCACCAGGATCTAGAAACATAAACAATATTTGTATATGACAGTTAGTATGAAAAATTGGACATATATCCCTCTTAACAAAAAAAAAATAGAAATCAATAACAGTAACGTAATATTTTTGGTAAAACCATGTATATCTATCATATATATCCGGGAGCAATGATACTTTAATAATGATACATTACATGTTTTTGTTATTTTTTCTAAGCCTTCGCGTCTTTTGTAGTCACACTAAATTGTATAGGAATAATTGTAATTCTATATTGTGACATGAATTGTTGTTTCTTCATTTCTTATTTATTCTATACTAGTGTTATAAAGCAGAAGAGTTTCTTTGTTTCGTTGAATGCGCTACTCTCAGGAACTAATGATTCGAATTGAAAAAATCTTTCAAGCTACGACTTATACGAGCGGAGCATCAATAAAAAAAGTTGCAAAAACCGTTTTCAACGCACAACTTTCAACGTAAACGGCGATAAAAGAAAGAAATTTCCAGCCCCTTTAAGTTAGCAACACTGTTTATAAAGTAGTAGTAGCGGGTAGATCATTTTATATTATTTCAAGTATTCGGTGAAGACAATATAAAACTTTTAGTGCGATAGATTAGTCTCAGTCTCTTTGATGTTTTCGTGCAGTGAACATGGGAGTTAGTGTTATAGTGTCGTGATTAAGGTTACCTTTCTCGAGGTCCACGTAAGTTTACTTTATTATCTATTGTCGTTAGCGAGGTCGAGTAGTGGAGGTGAGAGATAATATATTATGAAAGAGATCTTTAAACCTGCTCCTGGGTCTTTATTATTTATTAAATTACATCTCCTAGGTGTATAAGAACATAAAACAACATTGTTTTTATTATCTGTCCCTTTGCCTAATTATATCGTTAACTTGCCTCTGTGCAACTTCGTTCGCGTGTTGCTCCGCTCCTATGGGTCGTAGCGAGATGTTAAATAGGCTTAGTTACTCCTTGTTCCATCAGCTATCTGCCAATGAAAGTCCCGTCCCCAGAGATTAGCCGGAACAAACAGACAGACAGACAGATAAAAAATGTAAAAAATGTTGTTGTTGGTATATGTCCCGTGTGCGTGTATTCATCTATATGCACTATATATATGCTCAAAGCGGTTATTTTAATATTACAAACAGAAACTGCAATTTTATTTATTTGTATGGATTAATAAAAGAAAAAAGAAGTTGAGTTAGACCACTATTAATAATTAATTATCTCAAGTTCATTATGTAAATTTTTTCGAAAGTGTATCTATTCAAATTTCGAAAAAATATAACCATATTAGTAGTAGAGAAAAAATATTCTAGAGTCATAAAAATATTAATTTTACTATTAGTGATTAGTGTGTTTTGCAAAATCTGACTAACAAACAAGTTTTATCAGATGATTAATTTAGACAATATTATTAAGCGAAGAAAAACCTTTTTCTTTTTTTTTCTCGTTTTGTAGGTCCTTACCAAAGTTAAACATTACCAATAAAAGTTAAATGAATACTCTTCTGATGTAGAGACATCAGAAGTAAGACGTATGTTGTACTGATTGTAAAGGAATGATGTGAATTTTTGAAGTGAAAACTTCTTTAGCGGCATTGTGCAGTAGTGTACTTTTTTTGGGATGGGTAAAAAAATGTGTCACGTTCTGGTCTCGCCGTAGGTAAGCCAGATCTCAATAATACAGTTAGGTTTTTTGAAGTATCGTTATATAAAATTTAAAAAGCTCCTTCTTTATATAAAATTAAATAAGAAATTAAAAAAAATTGTTTTATAATTGTGCCAAAATTGTGTCGTGGTTAAAAATTAAAAGAATAACGTCACTTTTTTTTTTCAGGTACGAAATTTAGTATTCAAATTTTCCTATCTTACCTACCTCTACTTAGATACCCCTTCTTCCCCTTTCCTTGCTTATCTACGGAATACACCAAAATTCCTGTACAAAATTAACCATTTAAAACTAAGAAAAAAATATATGTTATGCTAGTTGTCAACGTGAAATGTCTCATGGAATATTAAGTAACAAACATTGTCCCTAAAGATATTATGTAAATATAGCAAGTAAGCCTGAAAAGCAGTGTATTACACAATAGACAACAATAAAGTAAAACTACCACTAGTAATATATAAAATTAAGCTGTAGCAACATTAGAAATAACCGATACTATATAAAGAGGAACTGTACCTATATAACATAGGAATAAGAAAAAGGTAAACTTAGAAAACATATGTAATGAAAAAAAAATATTTCAATCCTGTACAAAATTAAAAACAGAACTTAAATAGGTAGAAAACATCTTCGATAACGTTGAAATAAAACTTTTAAATTTTCAGATGGACTTTTATGGATTTCTACTACCAACCAACCAAAAAGATATTAAAATTTTACCAAACCGTTTTGGAATTGGTTGGAAACCCTAAAATAAATACAATAAAACATTATCTAAATATGTTTACACATCCAAAATTATGTGTAACAAGATAAAATACCGATTCCCAATAAAAATTCAAAACCAAGTGAAAAGTGTGATAAACCATCCATTATCTGAATCGAAAAGTAAAATCAATCTGCGGGTCACAACTCTATCTGAGGTCAGGCACTGTGCATAATTATGTAAATATTAGAAACATATAGTAAAAAATACTTGCAATAACAAATTTAGGTTTGCGGGTCAATAATCCTTATGTACAGAGAGGTAAGGTTGATTTTGTAGTGTTGTGTGTACCGTGTGTGCGTGTTAACACGGTTATGGGCAGACAGACGGGCGCAGAATGAGTTTGTGAATATTTGAAATGCAATCTCCAGTCGTTGCCCACTAAAGTTGGTATTGTTCGTGCTCTACTTTATTGTGGAAAAGGATTTTTTCAAAAATAATTGATTCAGAGACAATATATGAATTTCGATAAAAGAGTATCCAATTTCCTTGTACTTTTATGCGACAGTAAGACTGCGTACCCACCAGAGATGGTTTTTAATAAATACACCTCCTTTTAAATTATGTCCTATTAAATCCACGGTAGTTTGACTAGTAGTTTCATAGATTGAATATTGAAAATAATAGTGAAGTTGCAGCACGCTGATGAGCATCCCCGGTTCATACACTGTAATCACAAATTTATGTTATTTTTTATTATATTTATGTATTAAATGTAGATTTTCTATTGCACTATAATTTTGTCTTTGCATTACATTATACTATAACTGTCGCTTCCGAGGTCACCGTCATTTTGGCTGGTACATAATATCAGTGTTAGGTGCGTTTAAATATGTGCCTGACAAAGCTGACTGCCATCCAATTTGGGACACTGTACGACATGTTCTTTTTAGCAATTATATAATGAGTAGCAGTAAGTATTTATTAGTTATTTAGATTACTTGGTAGTATTGTAAAAGTATCGTTTAATTTTATATTCTTTCTTTTATTTTATATATTATAGTGGTTTAGTATTTCGAATATAGTAATTTATAATATGGTTAGATAATAGAAATTTATTACGTAATATTACACGTATTATTATATAATACATTCTTACTATTACCTTATATATATTATGTTGTATAAAAAATAGTGTTACCCTTATCGTTGATATTTTTAAAGAGTAGAATACTATAATACTTTCATTAAGTACTAAAGTTAAGCAGTCTCAAACCCAAGATGCCGCTCAGCTGTCTAAGATATGCATCTGTAATCATAATAAAAAAATCCTCCCACTTATATGTGATATTTGGTCTGATGTTTAATGGTTTTTTGTAATTTTTGAATAGGATTTGAAGTTTCGATTGCACTTCAAATGTGACTCTACAAAGTAGATACTTTAGGTTTTGAGATCAAAACCTCTCTCCGTCTCGTCTATATCACTAACTTAATATATCTTTATTGTTATATGTATATGATAATTGACAACCAATAAAAAAATAATTACATTTTCTTTAATAAATCTAAAAAAATAAATTAAAAGCTCTTTCCACGTTGTCGAAGCCCTTGAGCCGCCAGGATGATGTTTGCTCGCAACAATAGGCGCCACAATATCTTTTGTCAACCTTTTATCAACCTTCGAACAATATGTATGAAGCGAAATGGGTTTTCTTGACACTGACTAAAGAGGGTACTTACACAAAATATTAGTAATGGAATGAATGGGATAAGGCTTCACATCATTAAGTCTGTATTTTGCAAATCAAAGAAAGTCTGACGAGTATTATCATATAGTAAATATCTAATTTAATATACACATTGAAAGTCTAAGTGTAATCTTAGTAAAATGTTAGGTAAGGGAGTAGAGCAGTAGAGGCGAAAGTTTGTGCATAATATGGCTTCTTAAGCCTGCTCTTGTGTCCAAACCCTTAAGGCCTAGGCACATTCAGTAAATATTGATTATCACATCATGAGTGATTATTGACACTGAAGACAGTGGTTAAACGAAGGAGATCATTCTTAATTAAATGTATAACAAAAGTGTTACCAACTTGAAAACAATTTTATAGTTTATTTTTATATTTTTTAAACTCGGTCAAGTAATTAATGAATATAGTTTTATTGCCTACGTGTAGATAAATTCTACTTCTCGTTGAAATAATTCTTTAAAATTTCGTAACATCCGGAGATTAGCTTACTTTATATTTTAGGGCGAGGTAATTAAATTTTACGTATGGTCATAATCGAATAGGATTATAATAAATCGATTTTGATGGGAATTCGGTATTGGTAAACGAATAATTGGTGTTTCTCCATAGAGGGCACTATTAAGCTCAATGTCATCTATTCCTCGTGCGACCTTTAAGGGTCAAGTTCTTATAATAGGTACTGAATGAATAACAATACGAACTTAATAATACACTATCAATAGAAACTAATCAATTAACAATACGAACTGAGCGATGAATAAGTGGAATTGAACGATTAACAATACGTAATAAACAACTAATAATAGGAACTAAACTATTATTAAAACAAACTTGCCTACTAAACGAAATTACAAACTACTAAATTAACAAAGTAACAATATAAACTAAACATCTAGCAATAGAAACTAGACTACTAATTAAATGAATTTTACAACTATTAATTTTAACTAAAGGACTAATAATATTAACTAAGATATTAGCTATTAGAACTTAACAGCTAATAGTACGTATGAAACGTCAAAAATAAGAATAAAATTATCAACAAAAAGAACTAAACAACTAACAACACGAAGTTTAGGTGTTTAGATTAACGATTGATAAAAACAACATAACAACACAAAGTATTGATAATAACAACGTAATAATATAAAGCAACACGAGTTTACCGATTGATAATACGAACTATACAGTTAACAATACTAACAAAACAACTAACAACACGAACTAAACACCTAGCAACACGAGTTTAACGATTGATAATACGAACTATACAGTTAACAATACTAACTTAACAACTAACAATACGAACTACACACCTAGCAAACAAATAACTAATAATACGAATTTGATAGTTTGTGAGTAGCGATGGTGTAATAGGTGAAATTTTCGGTTAGGCGACACCTTTTAAAATAAAATTGCTCTTTCTAAGGAACTACGGTTTTGTCTTTTAATATCTGTTATTTCCAAATAGTAAACTGAACGCAATATAATCGAAAGTGATGAACTTTAATTAATCTAGTATTGAGACCAGTGAGCAAGCAAGCGAGCAATTACTAGTGGCATTTAGTAGAAGGGCAAACATTGTTCGAGTAATTAGAATGGCGGACTACAATAGAGATTACCTTCGAAAACTATGTTTTAAATATACCTATACATAACGTTATTTCATGTTTATTAACTTGTAATAAAAAATAATTGGACTGCGGCGCCTTTTAATTACTAAACATTGTGTTATGACTGGTTAAACATTACCACATACCACATTTCCAGGACAGGACAATCACTGCATGATTTCAATCCCTTGCTACATTCTTTCTGAGCATCTTCTGAGTACAGTTAGGGGTAAGAACTGTGCAAATATGTTTGGCATTGAAGTAGGCTTAGTTTATTTAACGAGTAGATGGTCCACCTGATGGTAAGTGGCCTCCGAAATTAAACAGATTGTGTCTTGTTTTTCTTGAAAGCCGTGTGAAGAGTAATGAAGAGAAGAATGCTAAGAATCCACTGGAACTACAGCATTAGTGGGATGGAAGAGAGAGGGGTAAGTCAAGCGGGGCGGTGGGATTCGCATGCTGGTGGTCGCAAGACAGTCGCGGAACAGATCCCCTACAGTTCTTCAAAAAGATTTTAACTGAGGTAGGGCACAGCAGGAAATTTCCTGCTCAAATATTTAGCAGCCCGACTGGGGTAGTACCTCGACCTTACAGAAGATCACAGCTAAATAACACTACTCTAAAGCAGTGTTGTGTTCCTATTGGTGAGTAAGGTGACCAGAGCTCCTGGGGGGAAATGGGGATAGGGTCGGCAATGCGCTTGCGATGCTTCTGGTGTTGCAGACGTCTATAAGCTACGGTAATCGCTTACCATCAGGTGAGCCGTACGCTTATTTGCCGACCTACTTATATATAAAAAAGAAATTACAGTGATAGTGGTCAAGAATTCGTTTTTAAGCTTCTCATGGAATTAAATTTTATTCTATTTCGCGAAAGCTTTTAGACTATAAGGAAACTTAACGGTAGATATGATAGTGGTCATGGATACGCCTTTTAGAAGCTTCTCACGGGTTCAACTTTTAATATAAATGTAAAATTTCTATTAAACCAATAATTTGATGTCAAGGCCAGATGAAGCTGCAGAGAAGAATTTGCATAATCTTTATTTAATTGTTTGTATGGATTTCGTGTTGAAACCTGTCTTATATCTCGAACACCTGTCGACTGTCGACGGTCGACTGTCGAGTGTCGAGGTACAGCTATATACAGGTTTCGACTAAAAGTTGCTTATTTATTATGTTTAGTAGTAAATCTGATTTGATTGCTAAATGGTATGGGAAACTTTTGTAACTGGTATGAGAATGAGAAAGTTGGATACTACTATGTATAGTATGCCATGATGTTGTTATGTATGTATTTATTACTAGCCGACTCGTTCTCGCTTCGCAGAGGGGTAAAAAGCTATATGCTTATCATCACGCTAAGACCAATAAAAGTAGAGGATTACGCGGAAGAAGTCTCGCGGGTCTATTAGTATAATATAAAACGGTTTCGTATCGTGTTAAGTTTTTTTTATTTAATTTCCTGACGTTTTGACTAGTTTGCAGTGTTCGTACAGTATTTGTTTTTGTTTAAAATTTTATTTTTTTAATAACCAGGTCCCAAACCAAACTATCTTCTCTATTAAAATTTTGATACTTCCTAATTTCAATTGCTCGGTATATAACGATACTCTTTGGCAAGGATTTGTGGTATATAAAAATGTATACAGTAGTTGGGTTAGTCTTTATTATGTTCAAATACTGCAGATTAAGTGTATAACTTGATTGTGATTGTGGTTTATCTTATATTGGACAAACAAAGAATGTTAAAGAACATATCTCTGATTGTTTTTCATAAACAAAGGCACACACGATATTATTGATTTCATTATGGTTTAATTGTGTTTTCATAATATTAATAAGAAATGACCTTATTTTAAGCTCTCTTTATATTTTAAATTTTTTTCTTCCTTTCATTTCTTTTGATTGTCTATTAGAAATTATGTTTTTTTAGGTTAAATCAATAACATAAAATAATATATCTATTCCACAAAATTAACCTGATTCTATTGTTGTATTATTGCTAATGTAATAAATAATTTATAAAGCAGTTCCAGGGTATTCAATAGTTAATAAACGAGATATTGCGAGATTTGGCGCAACTCGCAGGCATTGAGAGTGGACGCAACTACGCATTGTTATAGAACACGTTAACTTATCACTTCACACAGGGACATACTTTATTATAATATTATTACTTTCCGACCTGCCCTCGCTTCGCTGAGATACACTTACCACTCTCTCATTGGACATCATTTATTACAAAGAATAAATTGTTTTGTTATATATAAAGGGATTAGGTAGCGTTGGAGTTGAAAGCTCCCATACTTCACTTTTTTTGACAATTTCGAGAATTATCGTCATATTTCAACCACTTTACACAAAATGTTAACAAATTATATATTTAAAGATTCCGCATGAGTCACTCTATCTATTGGTTGACATTATTGAATGACAATCTGTTCAGTCGTTTTTGAGTATATCGCGAACCGATAGACGCGATTTAGTGATGATTTAGTATCACGTCAGTAATTTGCAATCCAAAGTGCTAGTAACCTTTTTTTTAAAATAGGTTAGATTTAAATAGACCTAAAAAGCTGAAAAAAGTGACTTCATAATTTAGCTATCCATTCTGAGTTCTAGCTGGAAAATTATCAACTTAGCCATAGAGTAGTAGCCAATCTAAATATTAGTAGTTCTTTCCTCAATTTACTTTTTTAGGGAGAAAACTAGTAATTTTCTTTATTAATGTCTAACTTAAAGTATAGGCTTTTTTATTTAAATCTGTTGTCAAGAAAATTTATAGTCATATAAAATGTTTTAGCCCAGCGAAGTAAGGCATGTGAACAAGACGTTTTAACGGTACAATAAATACATTGAAATTTATGTTCTAGTATAAGTAAATAAGTGATACATTCGAAGGAAATGCTAACCGATGTCTAGATATTGTCTATTGTGAAAAATTGATTTATGTTCCACATCTGTTAAATTGCAGTTTAATGTTATTATTGTTAGAGGAATTCAGGGCTCGGTGTGAACAATCTCGAGTCAGAGATCAATAATATATGGACGCTCTTTAACCCGTTGCGTGTGATAACAATAATGTTTAGTAATAATAGATATTGCCATGGATTTTAGATAATACGCCCAACGTCGCCTGGGTTTTGCGACCCACGTGTAGAGGCATTCTCTACTTGACAAACAAACTGTACTAAGTAACTTAACTTAACTTAACTACCAATATTATAAATGCGAAAGTTTGTATGTTTAAATATTTGGATGTTTGGATGTTTCTTGCTCAGTCATACAAAAACAGCTGAATGGATTTCGATGATATATAGCACACAGATACTTTATAATTTGAATTAACACATAGGCTACTTTTTATCCCAGATAAATTTAAAGTTCCTGCGGGATAATAATTAATTTTGTTTAACGTTGTAAGCGACTGAATACGAAATGTTTCTTCTTGTTCCCGTGCGAAGCCGAGTCAGGTCGACTAGTATTAAATGTATCCATACATATAAATAAAATTAGAGTGTCTGTTTGTAACATTAAAATAACCGCTTTTTACTAAGTGCATATGGATGTATACACGGTACATATACATTTAACCAAAACAGCATTTTTTTTACAATTTTTGTCTGTCTGTTTGTTCCAGCTAATCTATAACAGGGCTGGACTGATTTTGACGGGACTTTCACTGGCAGATAGCTGATGTATCAAGCAGTAACCTAAGCTATTTAACATCTCGCTAAGACTCATAGGAGCGGAGCAGCACGTGAATTAAGTCGCGCGGGTCGGTTAGTATTATAATAAAACAGCATTTTTTTTTACAATTTTTGTTTGTCTGTTTGTTCCGGCTAATCTATGACAGGGCTGGACTGATTTTGACGGGACTTTCACTGGCAAATAGCTGATGTAACAAGCAGTAACTTAAGCTATTTAACATCTCGCTAAGACTCATAGGAGCGGAGCAGCACGTGAATTAAGTCGCGCGGGTCGGTTAGTATTATAATAAAACAGCATTTTTTTTTACAATTTTTGTTTGTCTGTTTGTTCCGGCTAATCTATGACAGGGCTGGACTGATTTTGACGGGACTTTCACTGGCAAATAGCTGATGTAACAAGCAGTAACTTAAGCTATTTAACATCTAGTTAAGACTCATAGGAGCGGAGCAGCACGTGAATTAATTCGCGCGGGTCGGTTAGTATTATAATAAAACTGTATTTTTTTTAAATTTTCGATCAGTATTAGAATTGAATATTGACATTACAGGGATACCCTCATAATGAATTTATAGAATCAGCTCCTATATATTGGTAAATAAATATTTGTAACATAGTTACAAATATGCTAATTTTATTACATACCACTTAATGATACATAGAATTGAACGTATTATTGAAGGACGTGTTGCAAAACTTATCTAAGTATGAATTGTTGACTTTGAATTAGTTTACTTTCACTATTTTTATGATCTTCTAAACTTTATTCGCACGAGAGAATAATTTCTTTGTATGTGATTCATACAAGAGTATACTCAAAAGTGTCCTCGAACTACTTATAAGTAGTTATAGATAGATGTTTAAATTCAAACAAATGCTTACTATTTGTCGGAGAATAGCAAAAGATTATCGAGTAATCGAATTGTCATCGCTGTCTATGGCGTTGGAGTAGGGTAGTAGTCACTTCCGTTATTTTGAGAGTCTCGATCCCTTATATGCCATCGACAGTCTGACTGAAGTCTTAGTCGTACGCGGTCTTTGAAGAAGTGAAGTAGTCTCTAATGCAGTGTTAAGTGCAGTGTTGTGTTAGTGCTTAAGAGTGCTGTTCAATTAAGGTCACGTGAGTACTACTACAATGTAATTACAACGTCTCGTGTTAGGTTAGGTTTATATGCGTTTAACCTTGGGTATAAACAGAGAGCCTAGCAGTGGAGGCGAGTGTCTCGATCGAATAAAGGAATTCCTTAAGCGTTCCCCAATATACCTTTCACCTCCTACCTCCTCATCATCATTAAAATCCCTGACATATATATAATCTTTATTACGATTGTAATAACACCAAAATAAATTACTAGCCTAGCCCGTCCTCGCTTTATAAACGTGCATTGAAACCGCTCACTCACATACCACTTATTTATTTATTCATCTTCTGCCACTTGCAACTATGATAATACGTAGTGCATCACTTATTTGCAGTCAACACCACCATCTCACTGACTATACACTGTCTCGCTCATTTTTTCTTTTATACACACCTTTTCCTGACAACATCTAACACAACAAAAAAAAAATTATCCGATTTGATGCAGTAGTTCTGACGTTATGCACTTACAAACAATAGAGGCGATCCATTTTTATTTATATAAATTAGAAAGTAAAAAGCATAAAAAATATTTACGTGTAAAAATGTAAAAAAATATAACGGACGTTTTAAAACGCTCTTGCGAATAAGGCCTTTTAGTTAATGTGTCCTTACGGCTATGTAAGACGAATAAAATATAGCTTTTATTAGAACGTTGAGTGTCTATTATAGTTTCAAATTATTTTGTTGCTTAACATGTAAATAAACTAAAATATCACTTAATCTAATAAGTATTTATATTTTGTTTGAAACAATTTTTTTGCTAATAAAAATGTAGAAGTTGCTCAAATCGGTCGTTTTTTTATTCGTATGTTTTTTATAATAGTGTTGTCTTCTATCCATACTGCAATTATTTCATAAATTAACTAGGCTAGGCTTAATAGAACTGACACCTATTTTTCTTACCTCCATATTATTCACTTTTAGTGAACGACTTCTTGCATATAATTTATAATGTACTGCATTAACACATTATAGACTAATGGTCATTATCAATAGACCTTGGACTTCAAAGGGACTCGAGAGAACTCCATAAAATCCAGTAGTAATCGTTTAGGTAGCGTTATTCTCTACAAGTGATACAATTTAAACTGAATTACTTGAAATAATGATAACTTACTTTGAGACGTGGTGAATATTTATCTAAACTGTTTGCAATAAAACTTGCAATAAGTGTGAGGTTGCTAAATACACCGTAGTCGCCATGACTTGTATTATTGAATCACGAATAATATTCTAGTTAAAAAGCTGTAATATCGTAGCAGAAATATTTTTTATCCCTAAAAACACATTGAGTAAAATAGCTCCCGTGCGAAAACGCTGCTCCGTTCCTAGTATGAGATAAAATTAGGATACACTGAAATATATTTTCTTTTGTTACGACATGTATGTACAAATGTGTGTCCGTCACAATTACAAATACAAAACAATAATTTAAAAGGTAGCAGTAAAAATGTAATTTTAATTTATTCATGTAACACAATCGATCAGGGCGGCGCCTCGACTATGATCGATCGACTCGATCAGATGGTAATTAATCGATCGAGAGAGTAATGTGATGTAATGTTGCCAGCTAAATCTTGTTTAGATCTGATGGGTTTATTATATTATAGTAGATACTATATAAAATTACACTCAGACTATCCTCGGTCAACTATCAGTGGTTATAGATAAGTAAAAATGCTATTTGGTCCTTATTGCGTTCAGTTTAGTTAAGATGACTATGAATGTTTAAATGTACACCATTTGGTTAAAATATTTCTAAATGAACTATTAATTGTAACACATTTTTTATTTACACGCTGTATAACTGGAAGGTACTGTTTCCACGTGGCACATGATATACATGTTATTAAACAAAAACCCATTCCCAGTTTGTTTGTTCGTTAGCGAAAACTAAGTAATCGGATTTTCATGTAGTTTTCATTAATATATAGACTAATTCATGAGGAAGGTTTATGTGTATAATTTTTTAAGGTTTTGTGTAAATTTGTAGAAATATGATGATAATAGTTGAAGGGAGTTTCCATCTTGAACGCTGACAAATCCATTTTTGTGATATAACAAAACAATGTATGGAGGGATACATGTAGGTATAATATGCTCTACTGACATGCGAAGACAGGCTGAAATACTAGTTAGGACTAAAGAGTTTATAATTATTACAATTATTATTGTGTATGTATTAATTGTATTTTTTGTTTATATTGATATTTTTAATTTCGTAATATGTATTGAATGGAATATCCGATTTTAATAATTCAAAAAGTAATCAACAGATATTGAAAGAGTCTTGAATACGAAATATTTTTTTTATATATAAGAATTAATACAAAAGAATGGATAACATGGTCCGATTTCGGTAAGCAATTCTATCAACTTTTAAAATGTAAAAAAGTAGTTATAGACATAACTACAATAGGTGGATATATGGTCTCGCAAAGTTTTTTGTAGATATTGATACGTTCTATAATATTATAAAACATGTTTTTGTTCTATCATCAATACTTTCCGCAGTGCATGCGCTGAAAGACATTTTATGGCTAATTTTTTTACACCTTGGGTTGGTTTTAGTAAGAATTTCTAAAAATCTCTAATTTTTTCTAGTAATAAACATAGCCTATGTTACTCAGTGATAATGTAGCTTTCTAATGGCGAAAGAATTATTGAAATTGGTCCAGTAGTTTTTAAGTTTATTCGTTTACATACAAAAGTACTAATCTTTCCTCTTTATAACATTAGTAGATATATATATAATAATAGAATGTTTAATTACATTACATAATGAGGTTGTTGATTCCCACACAATGAATTATATTCAAGATGAAGTAGAGCAAGTTGTCGTGTAACTGGTTGGAATACAGGATGTGCTAGTTAATATATAATTTGTCAACTCAAAACATATTTATTGTTCTGACATAGTATATTTATTTGTGTGAACTAAGGTCATTAAGACATCATTTAGAAACTGGATTATTTTGAACCAAGTTCGTGACGAAAATTATATATAACGCTATAAATTTGATTTTTTAGGGTTCCGTACTTAAAAGGAAATATCACCCTTATAGTGTCACCACATTGAACGTTTGTCTGTCTTTCTGCTTACGAAGACCTTTTTCTCTAGAACGCGTGGAGTTTTCTCTAGAGGTGTAAAGTAAAAATTAATATCAAATATTCAGGTTTTATTCAGTTTGAAATAAGGGACAAGATTTTACCGTCACAAACGGTTGGCCCTATACATAAACATGGTTCAGTTAGTTTACCAACTGCAAAAAATGTATTTTATATGTTATTTTAGGATATTATTATTTCCTTGACGTGTGCTGAAGCACATTGCTTTTAACCAAATTTCATGATTCTACGTTAACTAGAAGTATCTAATAGGTTATAATTTCTATGCGAGTATCAAAATAATATGCATAAACGGACGTATCTTACTTACAAGTATGAGTTTTTACAGCTCCAAGGAACCGCAAGCCTGAAGAATTGATATTAATTTCATCTTGATACCTTCAAGCCTTGAGATAAAGGTTCTTAACAGACAAACGAACGACGAAGTGATCCCATAATGATTTGATTTTTCTTTTAAAAGTACAGAACCCTATAAATATTAACAGAAATTCGTTAAGTTTTGTATAACAGCCTCTATATAAGTCTGCCCACAGTCCACTCGATCACGAGAGCGCTGAGCGGACGTCCCTTGCGAAAGCAAACAATCGCGATTTGCAACCTGTTACTTGTTACTGAGATATAGAGGTTTATTTTATTTATTCTATCAATTAAAAAAAATATAGAGTACTAGTGCGTGGGCGTCGCACAGGTGACATTTAATACATACACTTAGGTTAAACAAAAACTCATAGAACTTTAATGAACATATTTTATTATTATCCCGCAGGAACTATGATTTTTTTTTCAGGATAGAAACTGGCTTATATGTTAATACGGGTTATAAATAATGTGTGTGCTAAATTTTATCAAAAACTTTTCAGCCGTTTTTGCGTCATTCATTAATAAACATAAAAGCAGTGATGGCCCAGTGGTTGAGACTTCAAGTCTTACTCGGGAGGTCCGAGTTCGATCCCCCACACCGGCACACACGTCTGACTCTAAGTAATGTGTGTTTTAAGCAATTCAATATCACTTGCTTTAACGGTGAAGGAAAACATCGTGAGGAGACCTGCACTCCTGAGAGTTCCTTAAAAGTTCTCAAAGGTATATGACGTCTGCCAACTCGCACTGGGCCAGCGTGGTGGAGTATGGCCTAATTGAGGTAGCTTTTAACTGAGGTTTACCTTTTAACTGAGGTAGGGCACAGTAGGAAACTTCCTGCTCAAATATGGAGCAGCCCGACTGGGGTAGTACCTCGACCTTACAGAAGATCACAGCTAAATAACACTACTCTAAAGCAGTGTTGTGTTCCTGTTGGTGAGTAAGGTGACCAGAGCTCCTGGGGGGAATTGGGGATAGGGTCGGCAACGCGCTTGCGATGCTTCTGGTGTTGCAGACGTCTATAAGCTACGGTAATCGCTTACCATCAGGTGAGCCGTACGCTTGTTTGCCGACCTAGTTACATAATACTCTCCTCATTCAGAGGAGGAGACCCGGCTCAGCAATGGTCCATTGACGGGTCATGTGATTATTATTATTATTTATTAACAAACAAACTTTCTAATATTAATAAGAAAATCTAGTTCAAAAAATTTGTCGCAACCAAATGATTCAAAAAGTATTTAGAATTTAGTGCGACATTATAGAAGTGTTTCCATGGAGACGGTCGCGAAGTGGCTCAGTACCTTTTACACTTAAAGGTATAGTCGAAGGCATGTAAATATACTTCTAAGTTTGAATGCGCATAAGTCACTATTAAGGCCTTTACAATAAGGAATGCAGGGTGAGAGGAGCATGCAACCCGTGACTGGTTCTTACGCGACAATTCTGCTCCCGCGCGCATGTTATTTGTCAAACTAGTAAACGTCGTGGATAGAAGTACCTTTACACTCTAACAATCCCTACTACTTTTGCTCAAACGTGCAGATAGGTTGATGAAAACAATTTAAGATTTTATACGAAATTTAAATGGTATAAATTACATCAACTTTATGATCAATTAGACTAGTCATCGTCGATGTGCTCTAATTAACATATTTTTTTATTTATTCAAAATTAAATTTAATATGCCTCTTAAACTACTGCTATCATCATTAATTATGAATAAGTTTGCGAAAAAAACTAAATTTTATAAAATATATTTTGCATTTTACATATATTTTGTTTTTAATAGATTTTATTGACAAAATTTATGATAGAGTTTCAATAATTAATATCAATTTACTATGAAGGATACCTGTGGTTTTTGTCAAAATTTTTGTCGAATATACTCGTATTTTCATAGATTTATTTTAGTAATTCTGCTCAAAACTATGAAAAATGTTTATATCGAAAAATGAAAAATGTTTATTTCGTTTCCAGATATACATTTTAACATATAAAGGTTGAGACCTCCTAGTAAGTATGACAATACCTGTGTCAGGAGGTCTCGCTCTTCCATTACAACAGTTTTTTTGTACAGGAAACAAAACTATAAAAGTATAAATTTACTGAAACTGACATGGTAATCTAATTCTTAAGATACACAAACGGTAAAAATTCATGTATTGTTATTGACAATTGTTGACTATAGTTTCAACCGCATTCCGCCGCGAGAGTGGACTCATGCACGGTCGGCAGACACTGCGTGCGGAGCGCGCAAAGACAGCGGTTGTACAGTAGGTGAGGGATCGGAATCGAGAGTACTCTCTTTGAAGAAGACCACCGAAAACGGTTGAAACTATAGTTAATATCTGACAAAAACAATACGTGAGTTATTTACTCACTCATTGTTAAATAAAAAATTTAAGTAAACGAGGCGTAATTTTTTGAGTACAGTTTTAAGAATAATATTTATTACATGGTATAAAACCCAGTCCCTTCCAGATTTTGATGCGGTTTTCACCCATAACAGAGTGATTCAAAAAGAAGGTTTATATGTATAATACATGCATATTATAGTAGAGAAAGCCGAGGCGGATCACTAGCTATGTTTATCTGTAGTCATTTGTGTAAAAACCTACAATAGACTAGTCACAATACACACGGATTTGGGTATAACCAACGTACAATAGATGTTTGTATAGTCTGAGAGACAAATTGACCTTTACTATACCGTTAAATGATGAATTGGTGTTAGTCTATTGCTTTGTATTTTTAGTGTCAAAATTTGTGTTCAATAATAACCTGTTAGGTGCTCTTGAATGTATGTGCAAGTATTTTTCTTGTTATGGTTATAATAATAGAAGTAAATATAAAGAACTTAGTTGCTTAATATTCAAACACTTTAAATAACGCCTTTCTGGGATTAGTTAAGTAACGACATATAATTCATTCTTACTTTGACTAGTGTGAGCGATATAGAGTCGACCGCCGCTGTGGTTCTACTAGTAGGGCATCCAAGAGGTTGTTTAACTAGTAAAGCGTAAAATCAGTTATGTAATTTACAATCAGGTTAAACAGTGAACCCTATTATTGGAGTGAACATATTGCCTTTGAGATAGCTGTTTTCGAGTCAAGATCCGTTCGTTATAAAATTGTGACTTAAGCTACTAGACGACCAGTTCTCGCTTCACTGAAGGCGAATTGATTCTGTTTTCAAAATCTTTTGCAAATGCAACCATTTTTTTAATAAATTCGATCACGCAGTAAGAAAGTTCATTAATATAATCATTTTCATTCAACTTGCTTCGTCTCAACATGAAAATGGTTAATCAATTACCATATCAACATAAAACAATAACTCACAGATAATGAAATATGTTAATAAATACATGATCGAAACAACCCAATTATTTACAGCCAGCCCCTTAACTACACCAATTGTACGGTTAATACATCAGATGATTGACAGATGATGTTTCTATCGGGAACGATCAAACTTTTGATACTGATCGTTAATCATTATAAGCTTTTATATTAACCTCTTGTATAATTATACAATATGTATTCAAAATAAGTTTAATTTTTAACTTTTTTCCCAACTTTAAAAATAGAAGATTATCTATTTTTTGTTGGAAATTAGGTATTTCAAAATGGCGCTTAAATTTTAATTTCTAAAATATTGGACTTAACTCTTTTAAGATACATCAAGGAATTCTTCAAAATTATTTCTTTCTTCCTGCTACTTTAAAAGAAACACTGTTACGTGAAGTGAAACATTATGTGACGTCACATCGTGTAGAACGCCATTGTTGCTATATTAGTGCAACGTGATGTCAAATGTCACTTGGTGATGGGATCTAAATAGTTAAGTATTATAATTATATATATTCCCAAAGATATTCATATTTATATGTTTAATTTACATTTCGTGATTGTTTGTGTTTTTGGGGATCACTAAGACCCCTGAGGAAGATAAAATTATATTATTATAGATATAGTAAGTGCTATAATACAAAACACTATTATTTCAGTATTACGTAACAATTAAAGCATCAAATGATTGCCTAACCGTGACTAATTGTAATGTAAAATACCTGTACCAAGCTCTTGGTCTATGTTGGACGTGTTAACATGAGTGCGCTTTAAGAGCTAATTTAAAGGGCATTTTCTCCTTCTAGATCTAAAATAATATAAATGGGATTTTAGACTTTATAGCCATAGATAAAGGTTTTAGTATCAAATTGTTTTGATTTCTGTTAATCGATAAAGCTAAGTGTTATTTAAGACAAATGATTTTAAGTAACTATAGCATTGTACTGGTATTTATCACAATTGATTATTAAGAAAATATTCTACATTTGAATGTGTGTTTGTTCATACTGATCTGGAGAAATAAGAACATAAAAACTACTTTATTTTCTTAAAGTATACAAGCAATTTTGATTACTTTAACGTAGAAATGGGACACGTGAGCTTTTGATTACTAATCTAAGGATTCGAAGGCTACCCGTGGGAGACCGCCATATTGGGTTACGTGTGAACATAGAATATTTTATTGAATAATTAGTCTATTGACAATTTGAACCATTTTCAGTAATCTTTTTTTGATACCATGGAGATTAAATTGGGGACCAAGTATTTTAAGATTGGGAGTCCGCCATATTGTGTTAACATATGACCATAGAAAGATGTCACTAAGTTAACCATGCAGTGTCGTACAATCCAAATCTTAAAAGCTTTTAAAAATATTGCAAAGTCAGCTTTTATTAAAATATTAATACTATCGATATTATTTAGAATTTTTTTTTATTTATGTTAGATAAGGTGCAAACGTACTGATGGTCCACCTGATGGTAAGTGGCCACCATCGCTTATAGACATCGTTGCGTTGCATCCTCGGAGATAAAGTAGGGAGAGGGAGTGAAAAAAAAAATGCTGCGCTTTAAGCGGACCCTGAGCAAGAGCCCAGATTCCACCAGAACCGCACCATTAATGAGATAGGAAAGGGACGGGGTAAGTCTGGGCCATATGCGGCTCGACCGGAACGCGTCCCCTACCACCAAGGGGGTGCTGGGATACTCGTCTTTTACGAGATGCTCTCAGAGGAGAATAGTATTTTAACCCGTCCCCTCACGGGTTAAAATAATATAATCAATATCTCGATTATCCAATATTAATTTACACAGGCCTTCGACCCCACCTGTGGGACTAGATAAGGGGTACCCCCCTTTTGTATTATAAAAAGGATAACTTTTACGGAATGAAGTTTAGTTGCTCTCGGAACTCGTGTGACTTCAGTGTTGTGTATTTAAATATAGTTTGCTGAATATTTAAATAATTAGTGTAATTGTTATTTTGCTGAAGAAGTGTTTAATATTAGAGCCCCGAGACCGAGCAGTGAAGGAGAGTGTTTACTGGTAGTAGAAATGCATTTTAATCCTGCACTAGCTTTTATTAAGTTATAATAACTTTTAATTTCAGATGTAGTGTTATTCTCTAATTTGTATGTATGTAAGTACATTTGTATGTAATGTAATTACTTAACATAGTATACATTATAAAAGCTTTCTAAACCTGAGGAGTTGCGTTACAATGCTCTTTTACCAAATTTTGCTTTGTAAATAGCAATCACTTGAGAGTACTTGTTGTGTACTTGACTATTGTAAATTACACAATGTAACCACATCGCGAGACTTATACAAATACTGCGATATTACTAGCTTATTTATCTTGGTTTGTTTGAAAATTTGTTTGTAACATTTAGTATTTAATTCTCAAATTAAAGAATCAACAAGTCATATCTGAAAATTGGTGTAAGCCGTTCATAACTTTATATTCGCGGGTAGAACTTTTTATTTTATTCCAAGACTGTATATCTCTGTTCCAACAGACTTGAGCTAGGTGTCAAACGGGGTTCGCCTGGTAACCATTATGGGTCTCCATTATTAAGGTTTGGAACAATATATATATTATATCTTAATATAGGAATTCCATGATCTAATTTTTAAAACTTACAAAAAACTTCTTCAAATATTTTAATAATTAGACCTATTGTAAAGTATAGTGTTTAACACTTTAGCTGATTTAATTATGACTTTAATAAATCTTATACATTTTAAGTTAACATAAATTAATTAAAACACACATACATACCTGTAGATCTTAATATGTATGCACTAGCACTTGTGTCAACATAGTCTCTTGAAAAGAGTCCGTTTCGCGATTGACATTATTGCATTTAATTGTACCTGAGACAAAACAGAAATAATAAATATTAATATAATTACAATAGTTATTATATATAATATTAGTTTAGTTTGTCTTGAGATTTAATTCTGCTCTTTTCGATTGTATGACTTTTTTATTAAAACTAAACTAGCTTATGACATCATGGCTATATAATTCCTATTATAAAAAGTATGGGGTACATAAATAAAACTGCGCGAAATTGTTTAAAGACATCCAAAGATTATTCGGTAATATAAAATAGACATTAATGCTATATTTTATTACTAATTAGAATTTAAGAAGTTTAAGTTTAACGTTTTTCAAGGTTAGGGAAGCTTGATGAACGAAATATTAAAAATGGAGTTAAGAATGATGATCGTGAATGCTAAGAAAGTCAATCTATGTATGTAGACATCTGATGAAGTGATGGTCCAGTGGTGGAGACTTCAAGTCTTACTCGGTAGATCCGAGGTTCGATCCTGGGCACACACCTCTGAGTTATGTGTGCTTTAAGCAATTAAATATCACTTGCTTTAACGGTGAAGGAAAACATCGTGAGGAAACCTGCACTCCTGAGTACTCCCTAAAAGTTCTCAAAGGTGTGTGAAGTCTGCCAACCCGCACTGGGCCAGCGTGGTGGACTATGGCCTAATACCCTCCTCATTCTGAGGAGGAGACCCGGCTCAGCAGTGGGCCATTGAAGGGTCGTGATGATAGCTTATGACTTAATACCAGTTCAAATTATATTGCATACTTTACTATAGAGTTTCCATGCCCAACTTCCCGCCCCATCATCAGATCAGCTTCATGTCATAATTGAGTCAATATGCACTTGCAAGATCATCATTGATATCACATACATACATCGCAGCTAAATCTATGTAATGTTTAAAATATGTATAACTAATACAGAATGGGCACATAACTCTGATTTTACTGTGTTATGTGTGTTTTAAGCAATAAAATATCACTTTATTTAACGGTGATGAGAAGAACTCCTGAGAGCTCTCTATTGTCTCTGTCGGTGTGTGAAGTCTGCCAACATGCACTGAGCTTACGGAGTATGACCTAACCTTCCTCATTCTGAGGAGGAGACCCGGCTCAGCAGTGGACCATTAACCGGTTATGATGATGATGAGGATGATAAATACTACATACGTAATATTTTTACTAGCCTAAGGGTAGTTTACTATTGGTTTAATCGTGATCAGTTACTTCATATTTGTATCTTACAGAAATCATTTGCAAAACATTGTATTTGAAAAAACAAAAAGAAAGTATCTAAAATGATTGGTTAAGTATCACACTAAAATGTCACAATGTAAAAATTAACCCGAGCTAAATAGGAAGAACAAACAAACAAAATTAACGAACTTAAAGATTTACTAAAAACCTTATCAGAACGTGTAAATGATAATAACCAAACCAGTTTCTATGGTAAATGACCAAAAGTATGCGCACAAGTTGCTGGCACTTCATGTATTGAACTTGAATGAATAAGTATGGTATAGGGCAGAGTCCCCAAACCTATTTGACTGTAGACCCGTTTGCTATAGTTTAGTAAATTTCGCTTTTCAACCAACTTCCTTCAAAAAAGTAGGAGGTTCTATGTTCGTCTGTATATGTTTTTTTTATGTATGTTCATCGATTTCTCCGTCAGTTGTGGACCGATTCTCTAAATTCTTTTTTATTCGAAAGAGTGCACTTTCGAGGTGGTACCATTGGAACTATGTCAGGATCTGATGGTGGAATCCGAAGAAATTTAAGTAAACCCTCAAATTTCAAAGGTACTTAATGTTTTTCACATCTTTTGATCTATAAAATAATCAGATAATGTGTATAATGTTATTGCTGAACTGATGTGATGGAAGACACAACTCCTCAACGGTTAGAAGTTAGATACTTCTTCAAATATTATGGGAACGTACTGGCAACTAATTGCATACTTTGAAGTTATTTAGGTAAGCTGATAAAAAGAGAAAAATAAAATATTTAAAAAAAAATTGATGAATTATTTTTTGCTTTTTAGTGAGTTCATTTTTGAAGTCAGTTCATTTTTTTTTATATTGTTGCTGCTCATCGATCGATCGATCGAAATTCTTTTTTCTTTTACGTGGACTCTGTATCTCATCATTAAGGATATAAAACACTTAGGGGATCTTTTTTCTCCATCTTCTTTCTCATCCAGTCAACAATAAATTTAGGATAAGAAAAGAAAAAATAATTTGACACCAAGATTGTCAAAGCGGAAAATAATCTGAGAGCATGAAAAATAAACCAAATTGAACCGTAATAAAGCAGTAAGAGATAAGAAGGCAGCAATATGAGAAAGGGGCCTATATACAAGCGCTAGCTAGCTAACATAAGTTTGGAAACCGCTAGAAAAGAGAATAAACAGCTGTCACGGTGGGCTATTGTCCGTCATCTTTTGTTTACCACTTTCACAATTAGGAAGTTCACATGTGCCAGACGAATGTCTAATACCCACGTATTATGTATTTGTAAGCGAAAAATTGTACCTACTTCATATTTATTACTTATGTGTGTAATAAGTTACATACTATTGTACGGCAATATGTATAAACATGCGTTTGTCTTTGACATGATCAAGACACTCACTAATCACTGTTTGAAATCGCTGTCCAATCTATAGTGATATTATAATTTCGAAAATAACACTTATGAAACGTAGGTAATACTTAAGAATACAAACTAAATATACGAAAGTGCGATTTAATCTACTACTTACGCCATCTATTAACGGATAGATGATCTGTCTTGGTTGGTACACAATGAAGCTTAAATCACTGAACCGATTTGGGTAAAATTTGGTATAGAGATAGATAAGAGGGAAGGACATCTAAGAATACAAAGTAAAAAAAATTAGTGCGCGATTACGCCATCTATCGACGAGAGGATAAAGTGCATGACGAGCTTTGTGGCCGTTGTCTTTATTAATTACTTTGTTGATTAAATTAAAAATGAAAAATATAGCGATAAGTTATATAGCGATAAATGTGAAACTAAACCTATATACACGTGATAAATTGCTTTCGAATAAAGCCGGGACTGGTTGTCTAGTATTTAATAAAGTATCTATAACAAGACAATGTTTATTGTCTGAAATAACTAGACAGACTGCATCAGTTCTATCGGGACTGAGTTTATATGTTCTCAAGAGAGTGGGTATACTTGATATAAAACAAAAGTAAGTGCTCTTCAATGTAAGTTATCAACAATATTTGTTCAAAATTTAGTCTTCATTTACTATCATAGGTTATACTAGATAACAATTGGTACTCTTTGTCCTTTATTGATAAGCTATGTTTTTCAAAAAAAAAGTTTCTTAAGAGGAAATCAGTCGACACTTTTTTCATACAAACGTAGTACCCTATTTCCTCCTAGGATAATGAAGTCACAGAAGAAAAAAAAATACCATGCGATATATACGTACCTCTGCCATGACGATTTTTATTATTTGATTAAAATAATAGAAAAAAAAACTTTTAAAATAAAAAAAACGCCTTTTTTATTTACATTTGCAAACATCCAGCAAACTAATTATTACTAACATAAACTAAAAAAGCAAAACGAGATTTCGAGGAGGAAACAGGGGATTACGAAAGGTCGATTTCCTTAATGTTACGTAGGTAAAATCAGTTCGAGCTGTAGTTCTCTCTATCACACGGTAAGGGGTAAGCTTGGGGCTCAGCGCGACACCAATATTTTTGGTAAAAATCTATTTTTCAAAAGTGTCGTTCGTACGAAGTCCTCTTAAGCGAGCGAGGGCAAGCCAAATTCATTGATCAATGAATATCAGTTTTTTATCTTTGGAAATACTATTACATCAAATTAATATACAAAAATAATTTAATGCAAGAAAATTATAATGATCCATAGCACAATAACTGATTGCTAGCATTACTATTAAATAACTATAGACTATCCTTAATAGTCTCCAATATGAACAAATTGAAATGACTTTGCCGTAGTAACAAGTAAAGTTAGCAAAAACATTAAATTAAGAGCATGACAAGTAGTTTTAAGTGCATATGGTTTGGTTTTGTACTATTTAGTTTAATGACACTGCCGAATTTTCAACGTCGTTACAATCTTTTGAAATTGCTTTAACATTTGCTTTAGTTATATCTATTGTACGTAGACTATTAGTAAGTTTTTTAAGTTACTTTCGTGAAAAAAAGACTTTTTACTATCGTTGCTTTGTCGAGTGTTATTATATGGAAGTCATACTGCATAGTAACACGCAAAAGCCAATAATAACATACTCTTTAGACGGAAATCGAACAAATTCTGTCTCAAAACCATTCACAATGGAGTCCGACAGCATTACGACACCACACAACAACCACCAGGAAAGCTCCGTTTGAAAACTGGCACAAGTCTATCAGAACAGAGGTTATATATGACGGACTACTTATAAGACGGAGTAGATAGGTATTATTTAATGTTTGGTAATATCACCCGCCTTACGTCATAACAACACTTGATGATTTTGATAGCCTGAATCGAGTAAACGATTATCGATTAATCAGGACGCCAGCGCCATATTTTCTATTTGACGATTAACTTCTCCCCACTCGTGGAATGGCATTGTCCAGTCCCTTTATATTCCTTGACTGACGCAGTACACTTTAGTCTTATGACGAGTCTCTTTGAGTAAACATCACCTGGAGTTGGAGTGTAACAATAGTGTGTCGCATTGTTATGGATTTGCATTCGACTAAGGATCATGTGAGTTCTTACGTCTTGTTTATGGTGTGAGTCTCTACATTGCATTTAGGTGTGTTAACAAAACCTTAGGTTAGGCTTACGTCAACCTAAACTTTTGTGTTGTGTTCACTTAAAGGACATATTATTAACCTTGGTCATAAAAAGACATCACATAACCTAAGACATTGTTAAGGAAGATTTTAGTTAGTGATGGTCTTACAAATTCTCCTTCCATTTTAAAGACTGGTATTTATGAAAACTATCTTTTAGTGCAGCTAGGAGTTATTAAACCACGTAATTTTGGAAACAAATTACATGGTAACATGAAATTTAGTCTCTTATGTCCGGTTTGAAAGTGGTATAAATCTTCGAAACACTTTAATACTTCAATAGTTAAATCATTGATACAAGTGGTCATCTAAGTCAAGTCATACTTACCAGTCACAATATATTCCAGTCAAGAGCAAACAAACTAACGCTGACAGAATGAACCGTTAAAGCTTAACGGAACGCAAAAATCATGTCAGTAAGTAAGTTTTTGATATGAAGACACTTAGCAGACGTAGGAATGGCAGTGGCCGGGTCAGAATGTTAGTCAGCGGGCGGTCTTTGGATTACAAATTGTTATACAATACTACTAGTATCTGCCTGTGATTTTGTTCGAAGAATCTTGGTTGAGATGGCAACAGTCACGTGATGAAATTTAGTTAAAATTTAATTTTTTTGTAACTTCTAACAAACAACATATTCGTAATACGCTTAAGGGTTCCGTACCAAAATGACGTACGTTGTTAAACTTTGTAGTCCGTCTTTCAGTATGTCAAAATCCTCTTTCTCAAGAACACGTGAGTATTGAAATTATTATCAAATTGTCAGGTCTAAAGACATTTTTTTTTAAATTCACAATTTAAGCATCAGTAGCTTAGTAGTTACGGAGTTGGATACCCGATTAATAGGTCGTGAGTCCAAATCCCAGTTATTTGTCTTCTGACGTAGCCCACTCCTAACACAAGCATTTAGCTTAGTTGGAGGGGTTAAGGAATACTAGTAGTATGTGATCCATACTGCTAATAATCTTTATTTTTTTATAAATTGAAACAGAATCAAAAGAATGGTCCCCTTAATGCCTATAGGGACTTCTCTTTCACCTAAAGACATACAATTTCGTATGAAGCAATGTCTAACAGTACAAGCAAAGGGCTTTCTGCTTTGGCTCACTCTCAGCAACAAAAAAAGTATTTTCATTCATACATGTTTTAACTCGGCGAAGCTAGGGCTCATGGTAACATATCTTATCATAATGACATAATCCTCGAGCAATTTCGCCAAAATTTCTGTTTTGTCATGGCCAATTTATACAATAAATATTAGTTTTTAATAGCTCTAACGATGCATGATTAATCAAGTAATTGCTTAAGCTAAGGACCGCCCGCAGGTAACCCTAATTTGACCCATGCTTCTGCCATTTCATGTCTGCTAAGTGTCTTCATATCAAAATAAATGTTACACCGACACAGGTCAAGCAAAATAATGGAGTACTTTCTATTAAAGAATTATATTGTCTTAACCCATTTTTTATTTTACTTATTTATACTAAGACCTACCCTGGCTTCACTTACATATGTTGCTATATTTATATATTATTCGCCAGTCACCAAAGATTTAAATGGTCACACAGCTCGACATGTACTTCATCCCCTATTTCAATTCCTTCAAACCATTTTTCGAGATAAAACGTAGCCTATGTCCTTTTCCAAGCTCTAGGTTATCCCTGTACATAATTTTATTAAAATCGGTTCAGTAGTTTAAGCTTGAAAACATAAAAGATAGATAGAGTAAATATTGTATTTAGTAATATTAGATTTGAATATCTCCCAGGAAAAAATGGTTTTTTATAAAACTCAACCTATGTGTTAATCCAGGTTACATAGTATCTGTTTGTCAAATCTTATTGTTTGTTGTTTATAAGCTGGAATAACCAATAGGATACTTTTGATTAAGCAGATGTCTTTCAATTAACTCTGGTCTGAAGGTCACATACAGTCTGGCTAACTATGTACAAACAAATAAAAAATATCTTAGATAGACCACTTGACCCCATATACATTTCTACTTAATTCATAATGACTAGACCATACCAACAAATCATTTAGTTATAGCTCATAATTTATACACTAACTATTGTCCAGACAAAACCGAAAAGAATAGAGTCGCTTTAGTAGTCAAGAAACCATTTAAAATATTCAATGAAAAACTTAAAATATTTAAGTTTCATATTTAAGTTTCATAGTATTATGTATGTGTTTGATTTAATAAAGTTATGACTATTTTCTGATATATAGTAAATTCATAGAGTTAATATTCTCTATAGTAGAGCAATTGAAAATATGTATAATAAAGTGTAACTTTATAATACTTTATACAGAAAACAGTCCAATGCCTGGAGCTAGTGACCCTGGTGCAAGTTTACAGGACCCTTTTACAAAGCATTAACACTCAACTTAGAGATGAACAACTTAAGATCATGATTTTGAAACTAATATCGATAGCTTAAGCCTGACAGCAAAAACATCGATGTTTGTAAAAGTAAAATATTGATGCATATGTATAATACAAATGTTACGCAAATTAGTGATATTAAATCTAAATTGATATCGACGATTTATAAGTTGCGCAAAATCATATTAAAATATCGATTATAAAAAGACCTAAATTAAACCTGCATCTAGGTCTCACGGTCCAGTAATAATAAAATATTATCATGTTAATATTGTTTACGTTGCTGACTTAAGAATAATGTATAATAAATTACATTTGTGTACAAAAGCAACTCTACTGCTTTGTAGCTTTAATAAGTACGGAACAACATTAAAAAACAACAATGACTCTAACGTCAACGTTAACGTCTGACCATTCTAAAGTGGAGGTCAGGAACTATTGTAACAAATAAAAAGTTTGGTTACGTGTTGACCAGCATAACTTGACACCTTCATTAGAGAACTCACACACTATTCACTTTTTTATATTTCCATACTAATATTATTAATTCGAAAATGTATTTGTTGGTTTTTCTTTAAGGAAAAGCTACTACTAAAAACTTGCACTACTTTAGACAATGCTCACTGTACGAATTTTCTTGTCAGACTGTCTTAGATCGAACTTAAAAAAACAGTTTCATACCTAAATCGAGATCGAGATGCTGAAAAAATAATGGCGCCACCATCTTTGGGAGGCCGCCATATTGGATTTGGTAGAATTTGACCTACACAAATTAATAATATATTTGTGTCAAATTTACTCATTCACACTATACATACTAAAATTACTCGAAGTCAAATTTGCAAAAAGTCTGCCAATTCACAGCGGAAGTTATACTCAAACGCATCTCCTACAGAAGTGCAACAGTTGTGCAACGTGTGAAGAATATTTATAGCTAATGTATTGTCATCCTAACAAAAATAACTGAACTTACGAACCCAGTTTGAGTGGTGAAGCGAAATTTAAAATGCGTGTCAGAGGTTAAACATTATCTTATGTTAATGCGTGCGATGCGGCCTTAATCAATTATAATAGCGACCCATAGAGGTCTACGAGCTTTTATATTATGTAACTATTTAGATATATTGCTTCTCTAAGTTGTAATAGCATCTTTACCGTGGATTTGCTTCCCTTTTGCTTTTATTCTCAATTAAATCAATTATTTATTTATTTATTATTTTAATTTTACATATATCGTTATTATATCGGTTTTTGAGAAGACAAAAAGGGTTAATTATATATAAAATACAACTAATATATCTTTTTTTTCTTTTTGAATAAGATTTTGAAAATTCTATGCTAATAAAAAAAAGTCTGATTTCATCGATGTTTAGTACTATGGATTGAGAATCAGCGTTTTAAAGTATCTGAAGTTTGCGTAAAGATATTACTCCAGTAACGTGGAAGAAATTAAAGTTCATTATATTTTTGGTAAATACTTTCATTTTATTGTTAGAGTTGCTTTGTACCACACTAATACGAAAAAAAATATCCTGTAACCCAAATTAGCACACTGTTCAACTAAACTAAGTAAAAACGTTAACAAGTTTTCGTCCTTTCTCATTTGATCTCCTAGGGAGATCTTGATAGATATGTATATTCCATTTTCTATTTTCTCTTTAATATTCCTCTTTACTACTATCGGAAGAAAACGAGCATTATTTTAGTATTTAAAAGAAACCAATAAGAATTACTAGTAAATCAAAAGCTGTGGAGAAAAATACTTATAATGTTTTTAGAGAGACCTACCTATCTCTTTTTATTTTTTATTGCTTCCTGAAATAAATATCAGTGACACTAGGACAACATACAGTACACGGAAAGTGCCTAAAAAAATAATTTTTGATTTCAACATTTTTGTCAAGCTCGCATGTCTGCACAAACTGTATTAAGTGATTCCTATCTGTAATCATTACGTGTTAACGCAATAAGTTCTTCATCACACATATTTTTCTATAACCTACAATTAAAAATAATCAATATAATAATTAAAAGAAATAACACTTGTAAAATTGCCTCACAAATGACGTAAACACTTAAACAGAAATCAACTACATTCAAGCACTATAATGTGTAGTAATTACTAATTACTATTTCACGTCAGTCAGAAAGTAAATTCAATAAATAGCTACCGTGGTAGCCACAATGTGTTAGTGACGAAGCAGTTTTGTGTATCTAATTGTATGTTTTGATTTGGTGTACGCCTACTATAGACTCGATAGTCGCTAACGAGTGAGTCGTAGTTACCGATCACGTGACTTTTTGATATTATTGCTGGCATAGTTAAATAGAGAAGAGTATAGGAGCTCTGTTTTGGAGTCTTTGCCTGCTCTCAGGTCTCAAACCCCGTGCATATTCTTATTGCCCTTTATATATCACTATAGTCTGTAGAGTATTTTTTTTAAATGACAGATAAGGGCCAAACGAGCAGACGGTCCACCTGATAGAAAGTGGCCACTGTCGTCCATAGACATCAACAAAACTAGAGGGTGTCTCTTGTTTTGACGATGCGTTGCCGCCTTGAAGATAGAGTGAGGAGGGGGAGTGAAGAGAAGACTGCTGCGGTTTCAATGGACCCCGAGCAAGAACCGGTGTTCACTGGTAGCTCTGGCCCACAAGCGGCTCGGGCGGAACGCGTCAGAGACACCTGACGGTCGGATTCGAATGCTGGTGGTCGCAAGCCAGTCGGGGAACAGATCCCCTACCACCAACAAAAACACGTGCATATTCTAATTTAGTCAATTAAAGTTGGATAGCTTTATATTCTCTTACACTCTAGATCAGTTTTATCCTAAGTAAATAATGAAGAATACTAAAAGTAATCGAAATAGAAAGAAAATGACATAAATATTTGTCTGTAGTTTACTATTTTTAAGACAATACGTTTAGCGACGAAAATTCTGAGACCTAATTTAATGTGTATTATTAAAGAAAAGTGTTCGCTGTCCAATTAATCTAAGGGTTTTTTAACGTATATAAGAGATAAGACAAATGATGAAAAATACTACGAAATTCTATATAAGCAAATTTTTTGACTGTAACATACAAACGTTAACGTTAGCGAGAGCATTAAAACCTATGCTGCTTGATTTATAACTTGCGAAAGTAATACATGTTAAGTACATTCCGAGTACAATCGAACAAATGAAACAACTGACTTAATTAACAAAATAGCGAATCAATATTTCATTTGGTGTAATAAAAAAGGTGTAAAAACTTGTCAAGATACAATGCATAATCACTTGATGTTTTTGATGAATCACTAAAAAAAGTTGTATTGGAAATATCGTCCATGTTAATTTTTTGCTATTTCAATTCAATACGTTGTTTCGTTGATCGTTATTTAATTTGGTATTCATCGTTTGATATGTTCTCATTACCAAAAGTTAACAACACCGTTGATAACTTAGTATTTGCGGGTAGTTTTTTTTTGGTAGCCACTTACCATCCCCCATTGACATCGGCACAATAAGAGATACTCCCTTGTTTTGTCGATGCGTTGCATCCTCGAAGATAGAGTGGGGAGGGGGAGTAAAGAAAAAATGCTGCGGTTACAGCGGACCATGAGCAAGAGCCCATAGTCCACTGGATCCGCAGCAATAATGGGATGGGAGAGGGAGGGGGTAAGTCTGGCCCACACGCGGCTCGGCTGGAACGCGTCTATGACACTTGGCAGCCGGATTCGCATGCTGGTGGTTGCAAGCCAGTCGGGGAATAGATACCCTAACCCTAAACCCTAGGGGGTCTGGGTTACTGGACTCTTACGAGATGCTCTCCTAGCGGCAGAGGGGAATAGTTTCTTTATTTTATTTCAAGTATACCCACGCGTAGATAACATATAACCTCTGTTTAGATAGTTTTAAGCCTGTTGCCTGTGATCTCGCTCCGTGACCATCAACGTTTTGCGTTGTTACGCTGGGACTCCATTATGAAGGTTTGTCTAAAGTACATATTATTGTTGTCTGATACGTTTTACTATACAGTATTGCTTCCATATAGATAGTAAAAATCAAGTCTTTTAATGTTTTTATTAAACACTTTTTAAAATTTTATTGTATTAAAGAAAAGTGATAGGTGACCAATGAAATCAAAGCTACATAGGAATTAAAACTTAAAAGAGAAGATTTTCAAAAGAACGAATATGTTACAATTGACAATCATGAAGAAACTACTGATATAACAGCAATACTTATAAAGGTTGCGAAATAAAAACCATTTGGTCTTAAATAGTAAAAAGTATTAGTAATCTATAAGAAGAATAAATCAACTAAAAAAGAAACTAAACATTATTATGCTGCTCAACATTTGCCTCTTGTTTTTTGTTAACGGTACCGATCTAACAGTGATTGCCGTATAATTTTTAAAGCATTACTCGTTTAATAACATAACTAGTACCTATTACTAAAATCGTGTCAGTCGGTAACAGATGTTTAACAGTTAACTTATTAAAATTAGTATTTCGAATTGATCAGGTTGCTTGTGTAATATTGAAGATACATAAATATTTGCAAGTTCTTTTATACAAAGACAAATTTGAATAAAAGATAGATGTTCAACAATAGTAGACGTCGTTAGGTGTGTGATTGATTTATAACTACAGATAAACGTCAACTGGAAATGGTGGTGTTAATCAATTCCCAAAACTACTCTCACAGATTAGATGACATCATGGCTATATAATTCCTATTATAAAAAGTATGGGGTATATAAATAAAGCTAAATTGATAAATAAAACTGCACGAAATTGTTTAAAGACAGCCAAAGATTATTCGGTAATATAAAATAGACATTAATGCTATATTTTATTACTAATTAGAATTTAAGAAGTTTAAGTTTGACGTTTTTCAAGGTTGATGAAGCTTGATGAACGAAATATTAAAAATGGAGTTAAGAATGATGATCGTGAATGCTAAGAAAGTCAATCTATGTATGTAGACATCTGATGAAGTGATGGTCCAGTGGTTGAGACTTCAAGTCTTACTCAGAAGTTCCGAGTTCGATCCTGGGCACCCACCTCTGACTCTAAGTTATGTTGTTTTAAGCAATTAAATATCACTTGCTTTAACGGTGAAGGAAAACATCGTGAGGAAACCTGCACTCCTGAGAGTTCCCTAAAAGTTCGTGGTGGACTATGGCCTAATACCCTTCTCATTTTGAGGAGGAGACCCGGATCAGCAGTGGGCCATTCACGGGTCGCGATGATGAAGAAAGACAATCTTATGAAATATCTGAAGATTAAAGGTCGATATAAAAAATATTACTTCTAGACACGGCACATATTGTAAGTAGGTCCTTCTCTTTGGGAACCTAAACATTGGTAGCTAGTACCCTGTTTCTGCTGCCGGTTGGGTTTCTTTTCCATGCATTAATATTAAATCTATCTATGTAATAAATTGTTTCTAATAAGAATATTCTCGTATGTCGTAACAAAAAAGAACCGACAAACAAGTATCACATGCTGACGATCTATCATCGAACCTGTTGACCCGCGATTGTCAGTCCGCCTGCGCATCTCTTATTTCTTGTCTAAATGACATTCGTTTCTACGACCTAATTTTTTTCTATGGCATGTGTCTATCGAGTATGTGAAACTTTTGTTTTAATGGAGCCAAGAAGTCTGATCAGACCAGACAAATGTAACTACGAATATGTTATTCATAAAGGTCGAGAGCAAGGCTAATTTCTTATATACCATACAATCTTTTCTTGTTCTTTGTACATATCTTATCGAAACTCAATATCTCTATTTTTTGCTCTGATTTATCTTGCAATTGTACTTGCTTTCTGCGTTTGACATAATTTATTTTCGCGTTGTTACAAAAATTTACCCACGGGGTGAGATGTTAACAAATAAATAGAGTACATAATCTCTAAGTTTTTATGTTTTCGTTTTTTATCACCATATCTTCTGCGAAGACTTGCGATATCGTTGCTGCAAAATCCCGATTAAACCTGCAGATCATGTTTTGTAAGTGGATATGGATAGACGGATCCTGAATAAATCTTTTTACCCGACTTGCACGGTCCTTTTTTTTGTCATTCCTCTCCCATTGCACCTTTTTTGAACCTTTTGATTGGAAGGTCGACAAGAGAATTGCTCGTTACACTATCCGAAAACTGTTCCAGGATATTAAAACTATTATTTTCATGCCAGTCTATATGCTGTATGTTGGGTAACGCTAAGGATCGAAGTCGCCGTGTTGTTATTAATAACCTAATAAAGGAAACCGATCTACGACAAGATTACCTTTATGGTTAGTTTTATAGCAAATTAAACAGGCATTAATGCAGCGGAGAAACCATGCGAAAGGTGAAATGACCGGTGGCGGTCATAAAATAAATAATTTTAATAACTTTAACTATACTTGTTGTTGGGTAAAGTACTTTACAGGAGTTATAAAAAAAGTTAAAAGGTTTAGATAAAATATGGTTTAAATAGCTTATATAGAAACAAGAGTTTAATGTAGATATTATGTTGTATAATAAATGTGTTACTATCTAAACATTATATAGTTAAATATTATTTTCAGTTCATTAAATGTTGTAACCATTCTTCAGTTACTTTTTGTGGAACAACATAATGAATCACAATGACATTAGGGCTATTTATTGCTATTTGTTGAATGTTGCTCATCGCACCCAAACTGCCAGTATAATGTGCGATGAGCAACAACAAAATATTACAATAGCAATGAGTTGCAATTTGCAAAGCTTGTGTTGTTACCATATATTGATGATTTTTTACAGTTAGACAACATTGTTATTGAATGTTGTACACTCTTGGAAATAAATTCATTGAAATTCCTTTTAGTTTTTTTTTTCATATTTATTTTATTTTATTAAATGATGCATCCACAACGCAGTTTCTTTTTGTGTAGCAACAACAAAATGCAACACAACATTGAAGGCAACATTTTTTTAACTATAGCGACAACTCATTGCTATTTATTGAATGTTGCTCAACATAACATCGAACAACGTATTAACAAAATCTAACCAACTGTAGGTGAGTTAACAAATGTCTGTGGACAACAAAGAATTCTTTGTTATTAAATGTTGCCCACTAACACTTGGAAATGTTGTTCCACAAAAAATAAATGCAGTAACCAATACCAGTTTTTTTAAATAAATAATATCAATACTAGATTATTTTTTAAAACAATTAACCTTATTACAACTAAGATTAGAGACTAATCAACACTCGCTAGCTCATACTACTTTCTACATAATCTTTACGATACTCTATTCATAGTATAGGCCTATTATTTTGCTATGTTTTATATCTGGTTTTATAAACCAAATCTTTACTGGGTATAGAGTCTATGATTTTAAATGAAAGAATTTTTACCAATTGCATAGTTTTGCACACTAATTGTCACAAAGATGAATAAATTATTAAAACGCCTTTATATCAAGATATTTTTCAGTTTTTTGTTATTGTCTTTTTGTAAGTGTAAATGTAAGTTACATTAGGTTTTTGTCTTTATAATTTATTTTGGTCACGACTTAGTAAGGTTTTACAAATAATAATTTTAGATATTCCTAATCTATTTCGAACTTAAATTAGAAATCGTGTTAAAGATTGTTGAAATGCAATTTTTTTCAGTTCAATACTGTACTGAGTATTAAACAGTTGCTTTAACATACATCACTGTAAGTATTTATATTATAAAAGTAATAAAACGACCTGTCCTGGCTACTCCTGGGTGCAGTTTACTACGTGGGTCTTTTAAATTTTAATTTTTAAATAAAATATTACTATATATCATCACTATATCCCTTTTTTTTGTTATCCTAATTTTTAACATTAACATATCTTTAACATTTAATATCAATTTTTCTTATATGGTAAAAGTAACTTTTAACCTTCATAAAAATTTTTTGTTTGTTTTTGAGTTCACTTATTGTATATAGCATTAGTGAAAACTTTGTTGGCATAAGTATTAGTTATAAATATTATTTTTATGTGTTATAAGACATGCTGTTTGTTTTCCAAAGTAATAAATAAATAAATATTGTGATTTATTCCCACAAAGACATACGGTCTCTCAACTCGACATGCATTGCATTACATGCATCTCCTATTTCAACCCCTTCCAGTCTTTTTTCGCAAAAAAATTGGGCCTATGTCCTTTCCCAAGCTTTAGGCTATCTCTGTACTTAATTTCATCAAGATCGGTGTGGTTTAAGCGTGAAAGCGTAAAAGACAGACGAAGTTAATTTCGAATTTATATTATTAAAATAATATTATTGGAATTATGCTTACAAGAAGAAAACTCAAATTGCAATCAAAACCGATTATGAAAGTATAGATAACAAAATCAAATATAGGCAATCAAAATCGATATCCTATATTCAAATAACTTTCAAGCTAAGTCTCGACTATAAATACATCATGGAACTGGTTATCTATTTGCTTTGTTACGCCGCCCGGCATCGCGCGAGATACCATCTCCAGATAGATCTAAAGATCGGTTATAAGCTTCCGTTCTCATTGCATTAACACAAATGTTGAAATCTTTTGAGGCTGTTCACATAATATATTATTCATGAACATCGGAACTAATCGATTACAATTTATATTTATAAAGAATGCGAATAACCTCATTAATAGTTCTGATTTGATGATGCTTAATTATAGCTGTTATAGTGTATTATGTTGTTAATATATAAAAGAAAGCGTCAATATTATTAGTAGGCTATATACTCATTGATGAAATCGATTTAATTAATATTAAATAGATTCATGGAAGGATGATATTCTAAAAAAAATTGTAGCGCCACAGTTTTAACGCACAGATTAATATAAAAAAAATACAATTCTTAAAGATATCGAGAGAGAGAGAGAGAGAGAAAAAGTATCTATTAGAAAAAATACTGCAAATTAGTTGTAGCAGAATAAACAGATTGACTGTTTGATATATTTAAACTTTTTATTTGAACTAAGCTAACTTTTCTTCGCATGATCTTAGATCGCTTTAACACGTCGAAAACGACAAAAAGAAGGACTTTTTTTATCTGTTAGGTTTTGATACCATTCACTGGCCCAGTTTCCGCCTTATGAAGTCTTTTTTGTCCCAGCTTAGAGCTTTACTTTATAATTTTTATAAGTTTCTGAGAAAAAATATATAGACATCTAAACAAGGTATTTAAACATATTTTAATTTGAGTAAAAATCTGAATACTAAATAAGCCGTCTTTCTTTATATATTGTGATAAAAAATACCTATAAAATGGAATTAACACAAATAGATAACACCATCAAAACTAGTAGTACCGTATCATTAGTCAATAAGTCATTTTAATTAAATCATTCAGAGTCAGTCACTTTCTAGACGTTTGACAGCTCGGCCATTAGTGATGGTATATGATATGATATACGATTGATGTGATATAGTTATTCGATGGTTTTGATTGAAAATTGGTGGTGGTTTATTGATTGATCTACTACTTTATTACGATGAATATAGATATAAACTTTATGATTTTATCTGTCTATCTTTGAGCACAGTTATCAAATGTTTGTTAAAATTAAAAGATATTCGCTTAACTCTCAACTACAATTTTATGTATACATAAAGTAGACAGCTGTGATGGTATAGTAGCCGGCAGCTAACTTTAGGTCTGAGAAAAATGGTAGGTAAAAGTTTTGCCTATATTGGTACGTCCATTCGTGAAATTTACTATTTTGACAAATAGTAGACTTGCGTGAACTCAAACTTGGTATAAGAACCAATCGCGTGTGAGGCTTTGCTCTCGCCCCGCGATCCCCAGTAAAAAAGCCCAAATAGTGACCTCTGCGCATTCAAGGTCAAACCTACACTTACATGCCGTTAGCTATATATGATATGATACGATGCGATTCTAACATAGATAGATCCAATTTTTATGTTTCCGTCTATTTTGAGCACAGTTACCGAATATTATTTGCCAAGGTTAAAGAACTTTATTTGCTTGCATACTTTTAGTATTGTATTTTGAATATATAGATAAACCTGTTGTTGTTGTTGTTTTCAAATTATATGAATAAATGAATAAAAGTACCGTATCATAAGTCATTAAATAAATTTGATTAAATCAGGCGACTAAACTAAACAAAAACAGACAACAGTCATTAGTGATGGTATATGATATGATAATATGATATATGTTATTACATGTTTTTTTTAATCGTTGGTGGCTTATTGACTGATCATGATCAATCTTCATAACTACATACTAATTTTTTTTTTAAATATTAATGAAATATTTATTGTTAATAAATTATTTTATCTTAATAGCAAAGAAGAATATTTCAGTACAGATACAAATTAAAAAAAATGGACTCTGTTCCCAAAGGGTAAAAATTACTAAGGGACCTTATTACTAAGACTCCGCTGTACGTCTGTCTGTCACCAGACTCGATCTCATAAACCGTGATTTCTAGACAGTCGACATTTTAACAAATCATAACAGAAGAAGAAAAATAAAATAAATATTTAACTATACAACAAACAGTGATTTTTTTTGCCAAATATTGGTACGGAACCCTACGCGCGCGAGTCCGACTCGCACTTTGCAGGTTTTTTATTATTATTTCTAACTATCGTTTAGATAAACAGTTGTTTTTCTGTAATAATATAAAATGGCAACAACAAATGGTAATATTATAGCATGTTTTAAAACATTGCATAATACGCTAATAATTAGAAAAAAACAAAACTCAGTGACCTAGAATCTAAACATGAGCAAAATAACGTTAAGTGGTACCGAATTATTGGCAACACCGGATATCCTAAATAGAGCCTTACAATATCTTTGTGATGTAAATATTACACAAGTATTATAATTGATATACGCAATATTTTTTAGATATTTTTATTTCATTCAAATTATTGGCAACTTTTTAAAATTCTACAGGGAAAGGAAAGAAAATTTTAGAACGTATGTACTCCCACTGATGCAATAACTTATAAGCTCGTTCCCTAAAGATAAGTGACAGTTTAACTAGCAATTTAATGAAGACAATATTGGATCAATTATCATAGTGAAGTGAATCCCTTATTGAGGAACATGTAGGGGAGAGAACGCGTAATAGAAGCTCTTAAAACCTGCTCCTGGTTCTCAATCCCTAAGCACTAGTGTGTATTATTTAAGTATTTTTAGTTACCTCCTAAAATTTTAACTTACTAATTGTTAACTTTATACTTATAATATAAATGCGAAATTTCGTTCGGGTGCTTAGATGTTTGTATGTTTGTTACTCAATCAAGCAAAAACGGCTAAACGGATTTCAAAAAATGTGGCACACAGATACTTTATAACCCGGATTAACACATAGGCTACTTTTTATCCCAGAAAAAATCGGCGTTCCTTCGGGATAATAATAAAATATGTTACTGTAAGTATTAAGAAAATGGGAGCTATACTGCGCAGTAACACTCAAACGAAAATATTTAGGTACATGTAATCTAGATGGAAGCTGAGTTAAGTGAGAGTGCCTGGGGCTCGAGACCCAGGAGCAGGTTTAAAGACGTCTTTTATAACCGTAAACTCTCACCTTCACCGCTCCACGCTTCACCGCTACCGATCGAGTTGCTAACATAAGATCAAATGAACTACCCGCAATTACTGATTTATAAACGGTGTTGTTAAAAGTAGGGCGATTAATATTAGTTCGTTATTGTTCATAAGGTTTTTGTTTTATCAAGTAGGTAGTACGAGAAGTATAATTATGGATTATCAGAAGTGACATAAAGTAGCGGTTTTAAAATGTTAATCTTGAGGCAAATCGCCTTATGTGTAGTGTAGTGTAGTGTGGTGAGAAACAGGCGCACCTTTACCGGTCGGTGCAGGTTAGTGATGTGGGATTAACTTTTAATATACCGATAAATTGTTATTACGATAAGATTAGTTATTTTGACAAATACTTGAAACACTACAATGTAACCGATTTGATAAAAAACTTTACGTTTAAGTTATCTACATAAATATTATTGTTATATTATCCAGATAAATCTATGTTCTTTTATTATGAGAGATAAGGGATAAACGAGCAGATGGTCCACCTGATGGAAAGTGGCCACCATCGCCCATGGACATCGGCAAAACTAAAGAGTATTTCTTGTATTGCCGATGCGTTGCCGCCTCGAAGATAAGAGTTAGGAGGGGGAGCGAAGAGAAGAATGCTGCGGTTTCAGTGGACTCTGAACAAGAACCCGATGTTCACTGGAACTACTGAATTAATGGGATGAGAGGGACCGGAACGCGTCAGAGACACTAAGCGGTCGCATTCGCATGCTGGTGGTCACAAGCCAGTTGGGGGACAAATCCCCTACCACCAATGGGGGTGCTGGGTTAATCGCCTCTTGCGAAATGCTCTCCTAGCGGAAGAGAGAAATTGCATTCTAACTCGTTCCCTCACGGGATCTAATCCTTGTAAGATAAGCTTTAAATTTTCATTTTATTTCATTTGTATGGTACTATACAAATGCATTTAAAGGTACCCATTGGTCAGCATTGCTATGAAGCACTATACTTCCAGATACTCAGTCCAAGCTATGGATTGGACTGAGTATCTGGAGCTATAGATGAAACTATGTTGCCATTTAACTAACAATTTAATCGTCAGTAGCTTAGTGGTTCAGACGTTGAACTACTGACGTGGTCCACTCCACTTGTAGGGTATAAGTATGGTGATCGCCATTTTAATCTCTTTGATTCATCCATATAGACACCTATCTATACTAATATATAAAGCTGAAGTTTGTTTGTTTGCTTGAACGCGCTAATCTCAGGAACTACTAGTCCGATTTGAAAAATTCTTTCAGTGTTAGATAGCTCATTTATCGAGGAAGGCTATAGACTATATATCATAACGTTACAACCAATAGGAGCGGAGCTACACGCGGACGAAGTCGCGTGGGTCGACCAGTGAAGATATAAAGAAGTAATTGCAAACAGTTAGCAAAATAATGATATGTTTGACAAAGTATTTGTTATTAGTGAAGTATCGATATTGATCAGTATTCAGTATGCAGTATCCATCCCGTTAGCCTCACGCTGGGCTCGGCCCGTTGTCGGCTCACGTCGTAAATCACACGCTAATAGCGGCTAAACTCATTCGCTAATATCACTCAACTCAGTGTATACTATATAGTAGGGGCAGATAATAACCCCTAACATTTATTCGAAAAATTTCCGCTATATCATAACGAAAGTTATAGTCAAACACATTTCCTACGGGAGTTCAATAGTTGTGCTACCTTTTAATCAAAATATAAACAAGTTTTACATGAGACCATACAGCTTTTTCAATCAAAAGACTTCATTGCGAGAATTGGTTTCTTTTACATCATTTTATTGTTATCATAATAGATTTTTAAGAGAATCTTAATAATATTATAAATGTGAAAATTTGTATATTTAGATGTTTGGATATTTGTTACTTAAACACGTAAAAACAATATAAAAAAAAGAAATGATGATATTTCGATTCTACTTTTGTTTTTAATCAAAAATCTTTGAGAATATTTACATTGTATAGTTAATGTAATTACAATATATAATTCGGAGAAAAAATGGTGAAAAAGAGAAGGAGAAGAGGGGGCATGTTAAAAATATTAAGAGGGGTGTGATTTCAAATGTACTATTGGGTAAACGCAACGTGCTGCTACTGAACCAATAAATAATCAAACATTATGATCTCTTACAATTACGAGATAAACCTAAGCAGTGCCATGGACTTGTGACCAAGGTATAGGCTTAAGGACGTCCTTTAACAGAATTGCAACACTCGCCTCCACTGCTTAGTTTTGCTGTTTAAACCTATATACTATAAGTAACAAATAGCAGAGTAAATACAAAATGAGTATACAGGAATGACGAGAATGTTAGTTGCGTTTCCGCATTCAATTACTGACCTGATAATAATCTTGAGAGGAACAGCCTCTTGGTGAATTGTTGGAAACCCTTCATTTGATAACATATTGTATATACATATATGTAAACATAACATATTGTATTATATATATGAAAGTTTTTATAGGGAGGGAAGATGACGGTTTTGTCAACGAAACGAACAATTCAACGAATTAAAATTAAAGCTCCTTGTGGTAGGAGAAAGGAAAAGAAACTCACTTTCTCCCGTTCTACAGGTGTGGTAGTGAGTGAGTCGCTGCGTGAGTGTGTGAGTCTCTTTCAAATCACTGAATAAATATATATAAAGTTCTCCCCACCGAAGTCGCGAGCAGTTACTATTTAACTATAAGCGTTAATTGCCAATGGTTTTATCCAATTACTTCATTGTTTTCTACCAAGAAATTAATTGATTTTTGAATTTTACAATAAATATAATTTTTTTCTACTTGCTACTTTTATTTCTCCATAAAATCAAACTTTATCAAACGAGACTATTTTTTAATTTAAAAGCAAACTTCTTGATATTCTAACACAAAATTAGGTGTTAATAGTTAATTTGCATTAATACAATTCTACACTAGTAATTACTTGTTTATTAGTAGTAACTTTAAATAATAACCCAATAAAATAACTTCACAAGGTACAGGACATCTATTAAACGATTAATTATTCAAGTGACTTGTCTATACCATATTAATATTTAAAATTATCATATTTAACATTCTTCTTGAGACATTTAAATTGATCTGTAATTTAGTAAACTATAGGCGTTATTTACGAGAAATTGTTGCTCGTAGGCAAACCTATAAAAAGTATTTTTTTTTATTTGCAAATTCCACAACAAAGCTAACTTAAGTTTATCATAGGCTGTCTATCTGAAATCCAAAAGATTAAACATAGATACTAAATTTAAATTTTCTATACATGATTTTTTTTTCAATCCATAATTCAAGATTTTCGGATAGACATTGATTATTAATTTCGGCCGTAAGTGAGACGTAAGATCAAAAGATTGAATTATAAAAACACATGTGTATGTGTGTGGTATGTGCTGTGGTGACTAAGTTGAAGGCTTAAGTAGTTTTTTAATAAAATACGTCATTAAAAAGGAATCAAAAAGGTTAGAATCCGCGGAATTCTGAACAAACCCACTCGTACAGCACAACTCAGAAGAGCACACTGATCAGGACACACCACACAAGTAGATCGCTCGACAATCGACGTACGTTTCGCTCCGAACCGAAGCATCTTCAGGAGTAGTTGACTCTACAAGCATCACTTGCGAAGTGACGTTTTTGTTGTTCAATGTCTACTGTACTAACGTGTAAGTTAACTAAATAATAAGAGCTTTCATATTGGATACACTTCACTACAAATAATGACTAGTCGATCCACCCAGTCTTCGCACGGATGCAATTGTAAAATTTTGAAAGTTGAGCAAGCTAATGAGGTTTAATTTTAAACTGTAAATCTACTGAAAGATGCACACACCAAGCACGCGCAATGTAATAGAAAGATATCAAATTATTTATATGTAAAATTAATTAACTATTTTCAATGTATACCAATATGTAAAGCTGAAGAATTTGTTTGTTTACTTAAACCCGCTAATCTCAGGAACTACTGATCCGATTTGAAAAATTCTTTCTGTGTTAGATAACCCATTTATCGAGAAAGGCTATAGGCTATATATCATCACGCTAAGACCAATAGGAGCGGAGCATCACGCGGATGAAGTCGCGCGGGTCGACTAGCTTTGTATAAATCTTCTTTTGTATGATCCAATGGAAAGCCTGACACGAATTTTTCAGTACTAATGATTGACTATGATTTTTTCGGGATATAAAGTAGCCAATGTGTTAAACCGGGTTATGAAATATCTGTGTGCTAAATTTTATCGAAATCTGTTCAGCCGTTTTTGTGTAATAAAGTAATAAACTTACAAAAATAGAGATTCAGAGAGAAATCTGTATTTAGAGTGGCAACCCTAACTCAATTATGAACCATTGACTTTTAGCATTTCTACCCACTATTAACTTTACACAATACTTTAAATATTGTTATTTTATGTATATTTGTATAAGGCAATCGAAAAACAATATTAAACAGTTTTCATTGAAGCTATTTACATACAAAAAGAAACACCACGATATGTATGATAATTGTGCAACTTATTATAATATTTATTCATAGGCTTTGTTAACTATGTAACAAGCTATTTTATCTTACTTTTCATAAATATGGAAATTACTTGAATGTATTATGGTCATATACTATGATAGCAATCTAGCGCTTCAATATAAATGTTAGTAACACACTGTATACAAAATATCATGTCATAGAATGAGAGAGAGAGGATTGATAGGAAGCCGAGCAGCGCCTTGGTGTTGGGACCAAGGTGTTTAACCCTTAAACCCTTAAAGGCCTTTTATATAGTTACAACGCTCCCCTTCGCTCGAACACTAAACTCAAGAAGGGAGACCTTACCACGACACTATAGCACTAACTTTCATGTACACTACACGACAACACCAGAGAGACTGACTCTAATCCATCACACTAAAGGTTATATATTGAAAAAATTTAAAACTACCCGCGGATAGTACGGTGTTGCTAACATACGGCAATACGTATAAACATACACTTAGATAGGAGCATCTGGACGTGACCCATGTGCAGGGTTAACTTAAAGGAGCTTCAACATCTTAATAAGTTAGACATCGCCACTACAGTTAACCACATTGCTTTCACTACTTTAGACAATTTTAAATGCATAAACATTTTACATGTAGATATTTGTTTATAATATGTAAGAGAATTATAATTGTCTATGATCGTTCTCAGAATGTTAAAGGTCATTGAACCCAGAGCCTTAAATGACCCTAGAGCTGAAGTTTCCATACGAAGTTCTATTTGAAATATATGATTAACTGAATCAGGCGATACTTTGCGGAAATTCATGAATTAAAAGCAAGGTAACCTTTTGATTCCTTTTGCTATTTGGAAGTTGCCTATCTTCACTAGAAAACTACTATTCTCCGACGACTGCTTTAACTATAAATACAAAATTTACACAGGAACTGGGCTTCATTGCCAAATAAACTAATTTATATATAACAGACTAGCTGCGCCCCGCGGTTTCACCCGCTGTATTTTGGATAATTCACACTATATCATTATAAATTAAGTCTTATGTGTTATTCTGATGTATCAGCTATATTATTGTAAAGTTTCATCAAAATCCATTCAGTAGTTTTTGCGTTAAAGAGCAACAAACATACATCCACACATCCATACATTTTTACAAACTTTCACGTTTATAATATTAGTAGGATACTATAGAGAATTTCTTTTCGGGATAAAAAATAAATAGGATAAGAAATCTGTCGTTTTTTTTTTTTTTTTATGTAACTAGGTCGGCAAACAAGCGTACGGCTCACCTGATGGTAAGCGATTACCGTCGCTTATAGACGTCTGCAACACCAGAAGCATCGCAAGCGCGTCGCCGACCCTATCCCCAATTCCCCCCAGGAGCTCTGGTCACCTTACTCACCAACAGGAACACAACACTGCTTTAGAGTAGTGTTATTTAGCTGTGTTTTAAGATTGAATAACAAACATACCTACTTTCATATTTATAATATTATTAGTTGTATCATCTATTATACTTATTATGAATACTTATCTCGATGGAAAGTGTAGTTTATAGAAGACAAGTAATATATTGATAAAACTTTTATGTAATAAATTTATGACGTGTTCCTTACATTAATATTGAATATTATTACGTAGTAATAAAATGAATTTTGTAGCGGTAATAATAGGTTTTATACTTTAGAGTAATGATAAGCTTTAGATAATGAAAAACGTAAAATGTAAAAACACCAATCTCGCAGTAGAGGAGTTTTATTTTTGGGTTAGGTTCGATTAATGTTACAAAAACTCTTTAAAAATGTTCCTGGGTCTCAAGTCACAGGCATTCATAGGTTTTCGTCTAAAGGTTATGTTAATACTGTCTTTAAGTTTTAATTATTTTTCAATATTTTTAATACATATATAAAAAAAAGGGTATTAGTGTCATTAAATTCGTAAAATACTTCAGTAAATTTTCCTCTTGTCACTATAAAAAGTGGACAAGATATAAAGATTTCATGAAAACAATTATAAAATATGATCATGCCTAGACCCGGTTAGATAAAGCTAAAACAAAGATAAAGGTTTGTCACAGAAACCAGTTTAGTTGTAAAGTATAATGAAAAGTACTTCCGTCATAGAACTTCACATTTCTTCCCACGACTTATTTATTACGTAACAAGTTACGGTTTCCTGTAACGACTTTTTATGTAAATCAATTATTTGATTTATATAGAAATGTTTGTTGAGTTATCTTTTGGTTTCCAAGTTACAGTTTTTGTGCTTGGACATTTTTTACATGTTACGTGTGAGAATAATGAAGATCAAGATCTTAATTAAAATATTCAGATTTTTGTATTGGAATACATTTCTAATAAATATTTAATTTTTTTCAACTTGATAGGGAACTGTGTCATGAGTAGCTATAGTTGACATCTTGAAAAATACGTTTTGTTGCATAAAGGGTTAGTTTTACGTGAAAATTATAATAGTATTTTTATAGGATAATAATTTTTTTTAGTTTTAGAGGGTCAAAATCTGTCTATCATAAGAAAAAATTAATTCAAAATTTTTATTTAAAAATAATGTATGTACCCAGAAATACTATTACAATTGTTTTACAATTTACTGTTAAATCAACTAAATTTATTTATGAATAAAACTACTTATTCTAAATCAGAAAAAATAGTGAAAAAATCATCATGTCGTTAACGCGAAAGCCCAACTTGTTATGCATGAAAGTGGAAGTTCCCTTTTCATTGTAAACTAGTTTGCTCATGAGGTTTCTCCTACGTCTTACCTTTTATAGCGGTCCTAAGCAAAGTTTATTATAATTTTTTCCATATTAAGTTCTAACAGTCCATAATAATATAATTATCATAAATTTTCTATTTCTGTTGGGAAAAGAAATTTAACAAAAGGTGTCGTAAGAATGAATTTATGGTGAATCAGAAAATAGTTTCTATTATAATTTAGTGTCTCTGTATATAATAAAAGGTTAGTTGTAGTGTATATGTGAATTTGTGTAATGTAGAGGTGTATTAGCCGGCAGCTAACTTTAGGTCTGAGAAAAAATAGTAGGGGAAAGTTTTGCATTGTGAGCATGCTGCGTACGTGTATTGGAAGTATCATCCGTGACGTTCACTATTTTGGCAAATAGCAGATGTGCGGAGACTAGCAGGTCGCATAAGGACCAATCGCGTGTGACGTGCTGTTCTCCTCCTAATAATCACTTCTGCGCACTCAAGGTCAGACCTATCCTTACGTGCCGATAGAGCAATTTTTTTTATGATAGTTAAGGGACAAACGAGCAGGTGGACCACCTGTTGGAAAATGGCCACCGTCGCTCATACACATCGACGAAACTAGAGGGTATCTTGTTTTGTCGATGCGTTGCCGCCTCGAAGATGAAGTGAGGAGGGGCAGCGAAGAGAAGATTGCTGTGGTTTTAATGGACCCCGGGCAAGAACCCGGTGTTCATAGGAATCGCAGCAGTAATGGGATGGGAGAGGGAGGGATAGATCTGTATGCGAGCTATATGCGTATATGAGAAGTATGGTTTAATACACGAGTATAAGAAGAGAACATATGCTAAGTTATTGCGTTTCTTGATTAGTGACTACATTTATCTAGCAAAATCCAGCAAAGTTCACACTTTAAGTGACTGCTTTTAATGGTAACATAAAACGGGAAAATAAAGCTAAATAGAAAAGTGTAAAACTGTTGAAGAAATGATCTACCAAACTAATAAACAAACCTTCATGTGTAAAGTTTACTTTTTTTCAACAACAGCCTGTCCCTGCTAAATAGTTGATAAATCATTCAATCAAGTTTAACATGACATGTTATTTTATGATATGTATAGACATAATAAACAATGACAGAAGCAAATTACACCTTATTTATTAAAGTAAAAAAAAGTAAATGAATTTAATGCTTTAGCTTATAATTATACGGTATCGTAATTGATAGTTGCGAGGCATTTTGTTACACGCAGATGGCTCATATGATAATTAGAGTGTATACTGCCTATTGCCTTCATAAGCTGTGAAATTAATTTTTTTAATACGTACTGTCTAGAATGAGAGAGGTATTATACCCATGACTGTACAGCAATAGGTATACACATGCCATTTAGACAGAAAGCCGGGCAGCGTCTTGGACTTGCGACAGAGGAGCAGGTTTAAAGGCTTTTTACATAACTATAACGTTATTTTTCGCTGCCCGGACACAAAATACAATAGATAGTAAAGTGTGTGTAAAAAACGTCGATCTCAAGAAGGGCGACTTTTAACCGACAAATTATAATACTAACTTCCATGTACACTACACGACAACACTAGAGAGACTGACTCTAATCTATCGCAGTAAAGGTTATTATATATTGTATACACGTAACGAAATAATATAAAATAATATAAAAGTAACTAGTACCTGAGAACACTAATTTATAAACAGTACAGTACAATTTAAACAGTGTACTGTTAACAACACGTTAACAGTACACTGTTTAAATTTCCTGAATCGGGTCTATCAACTAACATGGAAAACAGTTATAATTTTGATAATTGTGGTGTAACTAATAAATGATTAAAAAAATCCAATATTTAACAAAAATCGGAAAACGATAGCCGGACGTAGTTGAAGGTTCCGTGTCCATACAGCGAAAAAGTCGAAGTTTTTTCAACTGTAAATAAGTTAATATATGTTTGTGACATTTCAGTTTGCGATATATTTCGGTTTGTACTTACTTACTTGTATTATGTTAACAGTACTTCACGGCCATATTTTTTGATTGTGTATTTAGAAATATTTTTATAATTAAATTAATTAAACTTAATATATTCTTGAGAAAAAAAGGGCAAACAGACGGACGCGAAGTAATCATATAAGACATTTTTTCTGTTAAATTGCTTCCATAAACATAATTATTGTTTTTAATAAATAATTGATGTAACTATTAGAACAACAGTAACCAATTTGTAGGTTAGTGCGATTGGTCACGACTATTGTACAACTGGATGAATTCTTCGTTTATTGATGTACTTTGTGATTCTTCATGGGTTGCCAAAACTTTTGACAGGGGATCTCAAGAATCCTACTAATATTATAAACAAGCCGATGGGCACCCACTTTGCTGAGGTTATACATTAACTCATTTGTTCATTCTTACTGCCACTCTCCGCTATAAATATTTTCCTACTATTTCTGTTGAATTTCTATTCTATAATGTTATATCTCACTTACTTTTTCTTTTATACAAACATTGTCCTGACTATAACTCACAACAAAAGAATAATTATCAGATTTGATGCTGTCGTTCTGAGTATATAAATAGAGGCGATCCATTTTTTTATTAATATAGATGTGAATGTTTGTTGTATGAATGTTTCTCAATCACACAAAAAAGCCTAAACTGATTTAAATGAAAAGCATATGGATTCTTTATAAACTTAATGCGCTACATTTTGTCTCTAAAAAGTAAATTCCTGTGGGGTAAGAAAGAAGGGAATAATTGACACATAAATAGATCAATATATTTCAATGAATAATATTTAATAAGTCAGAAAAACACGTGATTGAATGAGTTGGAGTTGAATAAGTGTTTTTTTTAATTTGCTTTGTACCCATTAGTAAAGATACCGTGGAAGTCGCAGAAAGACAGTAGTAGTAAATAATACAATCCTAATGTATTAAATCATCCCATCCTTTATTAAATATTTTAGAAGTGATACTAATAAATAAAAATTCGACAGTTTTGATAATTTAATACACACCGATATAAAATAAGTATATCAATTTTAATAAATGGACTAGTTTGTATAAATTAACACTGACATATTTATTTTAAATTTTAGTATTTTACTAATGTAAAGATACATACTAAACATACATACTACTAACAACCAATTCTCGCTTTAGTTTGGGAACAATCCTACTAATATAAGGATTTTTTCCTACTTACTTCACACTTAATACATGTATATTTTTATCAAGATTCTTATAGACAATTTTGCGTGAAAGGGTTAAAAACATAAAAACTTTCGCGCAGAATGTGTTTCTTTTACTCATAGCAGTGGTTTTATTGTATATGGAAGCATATTATAATATGCTTAATATTACTGCAAATCAGTGTTGTAATAAGATCTTCTCCACAATTTTTGCTCGCGAAAAAGGCCACAATCATTCGCAAGCTTGGCTAAATAAGCAAGTAGGAAAAATGTTTTTAGTACTTTTAAATGTCAATACCAATTTTTATGAGTTTCAGTTTTTCTATCCTTCAAAAACTGCGGCAAACTTGTACAAAATATTTTTTTTTTTTTTTCAAAGTCAAAATTTTTTATTCAATGTTGGAATTTACATTCTCTTATTGAACGTCGGAATCTACCACCCTTTCGGAAACGACCTAACCCAGACCTGAGAAGAATGGGCGCAAGAAACTCAGCGGGACTGTTTCTTTTGGATATTTTTTATCTTTGATTTTTTAAACGCCAATTTTTATAACAAGTATATTTAAACATTGAGAAAGCCTGGAGCGAACGCATCATTCCCAAGGCGTGACATCTTCCAAAAAATCTTTAATGTTATAATACCTTTGTCACACAAACGTTTTTTAACTAACTTTTTAAATTTTCCTATAGAACAATTTTGAACGTTTTCTGGGATCCTGTTGTAAAAGCATACACATCGCCCAACAAAAGAATTACTAATTCTACTCAATCGAGTAGTAGGAGTAACAAGTTTGTGTTTGTTCCTAGTATTGATGTCATGCAAGTCACTATTTCTAATAAAATCATTAATATTTTTACGCACATACATAACATTTTCAAAAATATATTGTGAAGCAACAGTCAATATATTAATTTCTTTGAATTTATCTCTTAAAGATATTTTAGGGCCGAGACCATAGATTGCGCGAATAGCCCTCTTCTGCAGTATGAAAATCGTGTTTATGTCGGCTGCGTTACCCCAAAGTAGAATGCCGTAAGACATTATACTATGGAAGTAGCTAAAGTAAACTAAACGAGCCGTGTCTATATCAGTTAATTGGCGTATTTTTTTAACCGCGTATGCTGCAGAGCTGAGTCTATTGGCCAACCTCTCAATATGGGGGCCCCATTGCAATTTAGAGTCGACAGTGATGCCCAAAAATACGGTAGATTCCACCGGTTCCAACTCCTCTCCATTTATAAATACACCACTCTCTATTTTCTTAACATTGGGTGTCGTAAATTTTATATATTTAGTTTTCTTACTATTTAACATTAGATTATTAGCACTGAACCAATGTACAATATCAGAGAGAGCATTGTTTACATCGTCATATTCAGTTTGATAGCGTTTCACTTTAAATATTAGTGAAGTGTCATCAGCAAACAATACTATCTTGTTCTTTTTTTCTACAAGGTTTGGCAGGTCGTTTATATAAATGAGGAAGAGAAATGGTCCAAGAATAGAACCCTGGGGGACCCCCATATCCAGACGAGCCCCAGGAGATCTCTTGCCATTCACGTCAACCCTTTGAACCCTATTGTTTAGATAGGAGTTCATAAGGTCGAGCGCAGTTCCTTTGATGCCATAGTGGCGCAGCTTTCTGACCAGAGTCGCATGTTGTACACAATCGAAGGCCTTAGATAAGTCACAGAATATTACAAGTGCATTCTGTGATTCCTCCCAGGCCTCGAAGATATTCTTAATTAATTCGACACCGGCATCCGTTGTTGAACAACCCTTAGTAAAACCAAATTGTTTCACATGGAGAAGTCTCTGTGAATTAAAATGAATCAACATTTGGTTTAAAATTAGTTTTTCAAAAATTTTACTAAGCGTTGGCAATACTGAGATGGGTCGAAAATTATTTGGATCAGTTATACATCCAGATTTAAATATAGGCGTTACTTTACTATGCTTCATCAGGTCAGGAAACACGCCACGTTTAATACAAGTATTGAAAATAGTAGCTAGATACGGTGCAATGGCATCAATTATGGAGTTAATTATTTTAACAGAAATACCCCAAATATCAGCTGTTTTCTTCATATCTAGGGTTTTAAATGTTTTAATTATATCTTTACTGTTGACAGTACTAAATTCGAACAGTACATCACATTTTTTAACATTTTCTAGCAATAATGATTCAGCAACGCTGGCAGATGAAATGAGAGAACAAATTGTTGAGATTGGAATGTCAGAGAAATATTTTTCAAACGTGGATGCAACTTCCTGATCAGTTTTGATATTAATGTTATTATAAATGAGATTATACTTGAAGTTACGATCTCTGACTCTTCCAGTTTCCCAATTGATAATATTCCATGTCATTTTTATTTTGTCTTGTGCATTATAAATTTTTTGTTTAATATGTAACGACTTTGCCATGGAACACACTTTTTTAAATAACTTTGAATATGCTTTAACAAAGGCTATAAAGGACTCTGAATGGTTGTATGATCTCTCATTATAAAGTTGATATAGTTTTTCTCTACTTCGATGAATACCAACAGTTGCCCAATCATTAAATGACAAGAGACCACCCGAATTGACTGTCTTGGTAGTGAATATAGCAGTAAACTCTGATTTTATTAATTTCCCTACGGGCCATACTCTTAGAACGCCTGGTTACTATGACGATCGCTTAAAATAACCAATTACACAGATTGGCGTGGAGGGCCTAAATTTTATATAAGATTTTTAATTGTTAAATGTTTATGTTTGTATGGTTGCAATTAGAATTTTATGATTTTTATTGGACTATAGAAAAGAGAACTAAAATAAATATTTTGAAATATTTTTTGTTTTGTAAATTGCATCCTTTCTCTTTTAAATTACAACAACAAAATGGCTAACTTTTTTTATTGAACCATTTTTATAATTTGTTCAATGATTGAAGAATTTAAAACTAAACTATAAGGGTTAGAAACTTGAAATTTTACCCAGGGGATTTTTGAAAATTCACCCTATAAGGGGGTAATACGGGGGTGCAAAGTTAGTACAAAATTTGCAGTTTTTAAACTTATTCAAATGAAATTTAGTATGAAGGTTCTTCATTAAAAGTCATGAAACACGTGTAAAATATTTTTTCGAAAATCATCCCTTAAGGGGTGTGCAAAGTTAGTATGACTACCTCATACAATTATTAAATATGTCTACCGACGATCTACTGTAGACTAATATAACTACCTCAATATCACAAACGAAGTTGCGGGTAAAAGCTATTCCGTCATATATTTTTTTGTCTTGTATATTATACTTAATCGTACAATTACACAGGAATTGTCTAATTTTTAACCGTGACGAGGATCCTTGACTATAAAAGTTTAATATTTTATGTATAATTGCTTAATAATCTTTTTACTCCCTCTACCCACTGAGTGTGTGTGTATGATTTTTTGGTTTTCCACGTAGTGTTTGTGTTCCTTTCCTACCTTAATGTATCTTATACGAGAATAGAAAAGAATTACATGCTAACTTTCAGATGGAAAAATAGAGAGGTGAGGGTGATCCTCCTCTTTAATGTAACGCCATGTGATTAGATAGTAATAATTTTAAGTTTTCGCTTAAATAATAGTGATTGATTTCTTTTGTCAAGCAATGTCGAGCTACGCGCCTTGTGAAGTCTCTGGATAAGAAAATTGAATTTACTTTGAACTTTATAAACTAAAATACAGATGAAATATCTCAAATTTATTGTTAGTTTATGAAATATTTCACTTTTGTCCATCCAGACATAGGCATAAAGTTAGCGTCACATTGTGTTGGGTCGAAATAACCAGCTTCGCGCTAAACATTGATTTTACGACACAATTGCTCTTTGCTCTTGTGTGGTATCACAGATACATTGGTACTAGAAGTGGCAATTACCTACTCATAAGACACTTTTTAATCTAAAACATACAATTAGTGGGAATTTTCTTCTTTTTTTTGGGATTGAATGAGGAAATGAGTTAGGTAGTAAGTGATTGAGAGGTTGTATTAATGAATCAAACAAGGATTTGAATGAAATGAATTAATGCATAGGATACCTTTTATCCCAAAAAGCTCCGTTCCTGGAAGATAAGCAATATTGTCTATTTTTCATTTGGAAGTGATTCGGAGGGAGGTTGAGTGAGTGAGTTGATGGGTGTGTAAATGAAACAATAAATTAATAAAATGGGCGAATGTTGAGTTTATAAAGTTTTGTCACATACACTCTCAGAAGAAGCGATCAAACGGCACTTACAAAAAAATCAAACCCTTGTAGAGATTTAACGAAGCTTTCTCATCATTACCTGAAACAAAAACAGAAATGTTAACAAAATTATGATTTATTGAAAAAAAGAAATACCAATATTTCATAACGTTTATTTTATATTCACTAATAACTAACATTATTCAATAATAACTGTTATACCAAAATTGTGTAGCACGTTCGTTAGTCTATCGTCGAAAGATAAATCTTTGCATAACTCTTATATTGAATTAAAATATGCATATTAAATAGTTAACAAAGAGATATCTAATATGACTCCCAGACGCTATTAATTTAGCGGTTGTTTGGTAGATCCTTTTTGTTTTAATGAATCAGATGATATATTGTTACCGAAGAATTATTTTGTATAAATATATCTAACAATGTTTTCTCACGCCATTTTGTAAACGTGGTTCTACTACACCATTTTTGCATTATTTATTTAAATACTTTATTGCACTTTGGTGTACATACGTACGTCTTACCTAGCCTCGCTCAGAGTGTGTCAAATGAAGCGATTTTTTTAGTTCTTAACAAAGACTTTTCACACTAAGAACTTTTTCCACCAGCTGACCCTAGACGTGAAAGTAAAAGTATGTAGGTACAGAATGAAAGACATCTAAGGGAAGAGCCACGACCTTAAGAAGTATGAAAGGACCTTGTACTAAAAGAAATATCATATATATTACAAGTTTGTCTAAAGAAATATCCATTATCCATGTTTTTCTGGTATTCTCTTTCTTGTAATATAGCTAAACTACGCAAAGTAGCCAATATTATCCAGATAATTATGAGTAAACTGACCTCAAAAAGAACCTAACCGATTAAAAACTTAGATTTTTGAAACTAATTTCAGTTGTTTAGTAGAACTTCTCATTCAATATTGTTGAAAAAATATTTTTGTTAGAAATCTAATATCATATAGGTATTTTTTTTTAAGATTACTAGCAGTATGGATCACATACTACTAGTATTCCCTTTACCCCTCCTAGTAAGGCTAAAATGCTTGTGTCAGGAGTGGGCCACGCCGTTAGTCCAATGTCCGGGATTTGAACCCACGACCTATATTGTACGACGGTATTGTATGAAATAATAAAATAACGTCGTAAATCACAATAATGACGGATGACATTTACATTGAATTCAAATATTTCGATGCAAGCTGGACCACAATAAACGTAGTTCCCAATAAATCTAGTATAAATTAGAATTATTTTACATATATAATTATGTTTTGTCTGCTTTATGCAACTGTATATTATCTTTTATAATTTACTGCTTACAGATGTTTAATTTATAACATTTAAGTAAAAATTATATTATTATAAAATGATATAATATTTTATTAAATTGGAGGAGCGCCGAAAGAGTATTTCTCAACTAATTTTCGAGTCTTCTAAGATGAAGAAAAAAAAGGTCATCAATGAAGCCTTAAATCGAGGTTTTAATGTAAGGCGACATTGTTTTTATACCCGATGAGGTGACGATCTGTAAGACCTTTTTTTTCGTTAACTAGGGGGGATAGGGTGATGGTTACACATGAGCGCTACATGGGCTAGAGATGCTCTTGATCTACTATTATATGTAAAAAATAATATATATATAATGCGTATTCGTCCCTAAGTTGCTAAACTTTAAGTATTAGGTTCAAGGGTACGGAAATTTTTGTAAAATACTAAAACTCGCACCAACTCACTCAACTGCCTTTTTATTAACAGACTTCATTCTTCGGGGTAAAAAGTAGCTTTATCTATATATAATTAAGTTTTCATTCCTTTAGAAGTGTGTGTGTATGTAATTGAGTGACAAAGACAAAAACATTTATTCGATTTCCTACAGAATTTTATTGCATTTATTGTTAAACCAACATTAGAATTGATAAACAACTATATTTATTAAAACAGAAGTGTAGTTACTAATCATACAGAACTTGATTTATTGTAAAAAACAAACTAACAAGAGACAAAAAATATACAGATAAAAATTATACATATAATATGACGAACACGCAAGACTTAAACGGTCACGCAGCTCGCACTTCATCCTCTACTTTAACCCCTTTAAACCTTTTTTTCGGGATAAAAGGTAGCCTATGTTGTTTCTCAAACTCTATTCGATCACTGTACCAAATTTCATCAAAATAAGTTCAGAGGTTTAGGCGTAACAGATAGACAGAACTACTTTTGCATTTATATTAGTTAGGATGGAACACTTTCACAATTAATATTTAAAATAATTAACAGTTCACCTGTTAAGAGAAATTCTTGGTCTACTTTGCGTAACATAAACAATATGGCGGTAACAGATTTAATCGTACCCTACGGCATAATCTTAAAATCTATTAAATGCGTAGGCGATAGGTGTTGCTTAATTGTAAACTTACATTAGAATTGATTTGATATAAATGGACTATAAATATGATGATTTGTATTCTGGATATTACAATATTTGCTAGAAATTTCTTAGTCCTAAATACACTGCTACTGTTTATTTTACTTATGACACTTCCAGTTAGTGATATCCAAATCAGACACTCAATTAATCTCAATTCAATATCTTTGGATTATAGTTGGTGAGGTATGGATTAAATTGAAAAAAAAAAAAAAAATTTTTTTTCAAATTTTAAAATATACCTGATCTATTATCCAAAGATATTTGATTGAGATTTGTTATTAATTTCGGCCGTAAAAAGATAGTACTCTATATAATATAATATGTATTTTAAGTCCTCTATCAGATTCTTTTTGCCTGGAAGAGCTTTTTATTGAATTAACTTTTTTCAATCACTAATATAGCATTTAATAATAAATAATGATTTATAATTTCAATGCCTCATCTAGTAGTTTTAGATCCAAAATTTACTTACACAAGTACAGCGGTGCTTCTATGACATCACGCCTTTGTGTGGAGTGGGCAGACAAAAGCGTCTGAGAATATTGACCATTCAAGATATAAGAACATTTAGACATGAATTATTAAATATTCGCGAACAATCCATGGGTTGTTACTGCTATGGGTAGTTCTTGTGGAGCCATTTTCCATATTTAAGCTGTCAAGCAGAATTTAAGCAGTTTCAACAATGTTTACTTCTATACTGTTAATTTCATAGAGTAAATATTTTTTTTAATGGAAATAAAATAAAGTGTAGAGCTAGTGCTAGGACTACCTTACTAGTACTCCCTTAGTTTAGTAGTAAAAGAGCTCTATAAACCTGCACCTGGGTCACAAAATTCTTGCCTAAAGCCCATGCGTTACTTAGATTCCTATCTAAAGTCCAATGTAGATTTAGACTACAACATTGTATATCTATTCCTGAAATTATGAGGTCAATGTTCATAAATAGAAGCTGACAGTTCTCAAGTGTTTACGTAGTATGTTTATTCTGACAACAAAAGTTTGAGTTGCGTCATATCTTAAGGTTGTTCTTACTCAAAAGTATGTTAGCAATTTGAAGAAATTGAAGGTTATTTCAAATTACTAAAATACAAACTAGCCTAATTACATTCAGATAAAAACATTGAAGTCGTTTGTATTGAAAAATCATATATTTAAATTTAAAATTGTCCTAGTCATTAATGTCTTAAGTTTCGTCGTCATAAATATTAATAAATACTCTTACTTCAAGACAGAGATGCCATGACGTGCTAGTTAAACCCAAGATTCCGTAAAATCGGCACTACAACTGACCCTTGCGTAAGTCCACAGCCTAAACGATGTCGACCGAGGATTCCCTTATATTACTCATCGTTCCTGAGGATATGTTTCTAACAACTTTCTCATGTAAGAAGATCCTGTGTTGTTCCTTCACTGACTTGTAAGGAAGACTGTTTTTAATCCAGTAAAGCTAACTGAAGAGTCTTTGGCTAAATTAAGAGCTATCGCCAAAACAGGATCTTTGTTTTTAACTTCGAATGTTTGTGTTTTAAAATATATTTTATTGAAAAAAAGCGATCTACCCCGGCTTCGCTCAAAGCTTGGAGCTATAAAGTTTTATCAGAAATCATCCAGCTGTTTAGGAGTCCATAAGGAATGTGGAATAGGTATAGAGCACCAGACAATAGACGTCTATCATTAACGACAAATTGTAAATTTATATTGATAAAAAATCTTTCACATAACGTAGGCCGTTTTGCAATAGATTTTTAATATTTCAAATTTTATTATGCCCTATCTAAATAGTGGTACATGTGAGTAGTGTACTGTGTACGACAAATACAATAGAAGCTGACAGTTCGAAGTGTTTGCACAGCGTGTTTGTTCTGCTGACAAAAGTCTCTTGCGCTTGCGCACGTTATGTTAACGATGTACAAAGTTATGCTCATTAAGATCGAGCAGATGGTGTCAAACTACTCGAAATTATTTCGTAACTTGGATTTAGAACTGTATTTTTTTTAAATATATGTTTTTTAATAATTCATATTTATATCGTAAAGATTTTTTTTAAATTTTTTATCGTAGTTGCAAATGATCTGATAGTCTACCTGATGGTAACTGGCCACCATCGCCATGGACATCAACAAAACAAGAGATACTTTCTTGTTTTGTTGATGCGTTGCGTCCTCGAAGATAGAGTGGGGAGGGGGAGTGAAGAAAAAGAAATGCTGCGGTTTCAGCGGACCCTGAACAAGTGCCCAGTGTCCACAGAATTAATGGGATGGGAGAGGGAGGGGGTAAGTCTGCTCTGCACCTCAGCGGGCTCAAAAATGCATGTGGCTTTACTTCATAGTTAGTTGATTGATCCTAAAAAAACTCATACTTTCACAGAACATCTATTTTATTGTACAAATCCCTTCAAAGAGTTGAAGAGATAACCTATGCAAGTCCTGTCATTAATGTAAGTTAAAAGTTTGAATAGAATTTAGACAAACGTCACCGCTCATTTAAAGAGATGAACAGCACACAGATTGCAAGTCCCAAGCGCTATTTGAGTTCCGTTCTGACATTTACTCGTAAGGGTATCTTAAAATATTGCGAATTTTGGTGTAACTGCTCGAAAAATTATAAATTCTCGAATGTTTAATATTTTTTGTTTCCTTAAAAAGATCAAGTGTAAACAGTTTATTTAATTATCTTCCATTGAATATGCAACAGTTTAAACTGGGCTATTAACATCTCCAAGTAAAGATAACAAAGACATTCCAGTATAATCTTTTAGACAGAGCATTAATAAGTCGAAGGCCATTAGAATCCCAAGTTATCTGATCAGATTTATGATAGGTGGTCCGGATTGAGATGCAACTGGTGGAGATTGTCACTCCTGATTTTGGGACTTTTTCATTTGTATTCTTCGTGTTATACTTAACTAACTTTTATCTGCGACTTCGTCTGCTTAAATTAAGAAATTAGTGAAGTACACATAGTACGACTTTGGTAACTAACAATGATGATATGGATTTTATTATTAAAATATTTAGAATTTTCATTACCTAAACAATAAAGACAGTAATATAGGATACAAAGAGTAGCGTATGTTATTTTATTACGACCACGCGAGTACTATAAGTATGAGGGTAGTAAGATCGACAGTTGTACACGAGTCGCAGACCCGAGCGGACGTCACCTTGATAGTACCTAATGACTATTTGTGTAATACTGAGCGAAATATTGAAACACAAGAGTAACCGAAGAAAATGTCCCAGATAATACTAATAAACATTATGTGCCTGCTGGACTGTCGGCAGACTACACAAGGTCTTCCTGCTCTGTCGAAGAGCCTACCCAGAAAACTACCCAGTCTGATCTGCATTAATCTCCGTCTAATGGTAGGAGTAATGTCGGGACATTGCCCACTAAACATCTATTACTATAGGCTTGACAGACCCTATTTGCAGGGGATGTCTACAGGCAGAAGAGACGACTGTCCTGGAATGCGTGGGTGTCACCACACAACGGGCACAAATCCTCAAGGACATTAGGTCGCTCCAAGAAGCCTGTGAAGTTTTGCGCTTCTGGGAGGAGCTGGGCTGGCTATCATAGCCAGTAATTAATTTTTGTACGCAAAATGGGCCGAATTAGAGTCTAAGTGCGGAAAGAGGAGCCCAAATATAATACAATATATTATGTGTCTGATCTAATAAGTAAAGATTAGAAACCCAAAGCCATTATATAACCTCCTAATATATAATCCAATAACCTCTCCAAGGAGATAAAGATAATATATCAGAAATATTTAAAAAAATTATAGATATCATTCAAGATATAAAAATATTATACTCGTTATGAAGTAACTGTTTTCTAAGTAATAATTAATATTCGAAAATGACCCATAAATGAGTCAAACCAGCCTACAGCTCATTGTCAGATACTGAGATACGATGACAATCATGACGTTTGTTTGCTTGTCCTGTTAGATTTATCTCATCAACTAACAATGGAGTTAAGCATCGTTGTATATTTATTATACTTAGATCATAAGATACTCCGGGAAATGATTTATTTGTATGTTCTTTTCTTAATGTTACATTAACGTTGTAACGTCATCTAGTTTAGATAATCTATGGTTTTGAGCTGTTGGGGGGTCCTTTAAAAAGAAACAGATTGATATATCAACGGACAACCCAACATATTCCTACTAATTAATAACCTTTATTAAAAAGTAGCTAAGTACTGATTTTGTGTATTAAAAGCTCTAGTATAATAAATCTACGATTGTTTTTTTAAAAAAGGTCATTGACCTCTGCTGACTTCTTCCCTTGCATACAAAAACACCAATTATTAAAAAAATTACTATTTTTCCTAAATATTTCAATTAATGTTTTAAAATTCCTACAACTACAATAGCTTTCTTTCAAAAGTTGGTGCATATTAGTAAATTTGTTGTTTTTTTAAAGGTTCATTGACCCGAACTAATTTCTACTGCTGTCTATTTACTATTTTTTTTAAATTTCTTCTTTTCCTAAATTCACAGATTTTAATGATCTTTTTGTTTACTTCTGTGGTTGCAACATAATTCTAATTTTGTGTATTAAAACATTTTTGATATAGGTCATTGACCTTGGCTGTCTTCTACCGTTTACTAAAACACCAAATCTTTTTTCCTAATCATTCTCTTCCTAAATTGCTTAGCCGATTTATTTGCTCTTTGTGTTTACTAATGAGATCGTGTTGATGGTTCTTAACTATAGTTATAGGTAAACAATTTTTTATATAAATCTACCTCAGCGAAAACATAGAGAAAATTGGTGAAATATTTTATTCAAACACGTTTACGGTAACGGTTTATTTACTCATTAAAATACAGCATGACAAGTAATTTCCAATGACCTTCATAAATTTATTCATATAGTTATGATTTGGCACACCCAAACTGCTTTCGATTATTATTATAGACTTGGAAAATAGTTGGAGTTTCGGAGGACTGTGAAGAGTCTTCGAGTTACAAAACTTACCAAAATTGCAAAAACATACTAACTGAAAATTTACAATAGAAAATTATGAATCTTCCTTAATCGTATAAAAGGGACGAAAGCTTTAATAAGATTACTTTTATAGAATAGGAAAATACTTTGATATAAATAAATTAAAAAAAAAAACAAAAATAATTATGAGTTTACACTAACAGAACTGTATCTTAGCTTCTTTAGACTTTACTTTAAAATCTTTTAATATTCATTAATTTTAATACATTTATTTAAACTTTATACAAATTGCAGTTCCCCAATTACAGTGTATATAGTGGATTCATAATCGAGATGTACGAAATAAACTGTTAAAGCGAAAAGCTAATAAATATCGGAAGAAAATGATAAAAGCACACATAGATCTCTAATAATATGTGTGAGCCTCGGACACTATTTTGTATTATATATTTGTATGAATATCCGACAACTAACCTAAAATCGTTAACTCAGTTAGAGAGGTCAATGACCTTGTAAATCAATATTATATAGCTTTAAAACTATTCTCTAAAAATCAACCCAATTCCCACATTTCCTTAACGCTCTATCATACAACTCCATACAAAACAGATCATTATAGAAATATTTCAACAGAACCATTTTATCGGTATCGAATAGATGGCTATCGTAAATCGATTGAGATTAGCTACCAAAATGCGTTATCGATTAATCACTCGATTCCACAATGCTTTCTATTTGGGACAAAATGAATTTCACTACGATTGCGTTATTTATTTCGGTTCTACGAGTAGCAGGTGTGCTTTCGTTTTATACAGGTTGTATTTTTTGTTGCATCTTCATACATTTTTTTGTATGAACTTTAATAATATTTATTGAATTTTTGAATCAAATTTTAAACTCAAACTCAAAATAGTTTATTTCAATTAGACTTTATACTTTTTTTATTACTTTTGACACGTCATAATTGGTCAGTCATTCAGCGTGTTTGAAGCTATCACCAGTTTAGAAAACGGTTTTCTGATGAGAAGAATTGGCAAGAAACTGAAAAGTGGCTCTTTTTTATAACGTGATACACAAACAATAGTGTTTGAATGAAATTTACCTTAATAATGTCTGTTAAATTCTAGTATCAATAATAATTATACTTTAATATAAATATACTTGAATTTTACAACTTATTAGTTAATAATGTATTTTGTGTAGGTACTGTTACTAAAAATACTGTTTTTATCAAGAGTAATGTATACAAAAAATATTTAGTGCCTAAAAAAGCAGAAGCATTAAATAGAATCACCCTATATCCAATCAGTATAACCCGTTGTATACGAATATTAATATTAAATTTGTTACAGCCTATACTTAACGTGTTCAAGCCTACCGCTTATTAGTACGTAATCTAAAATATACCTTATAACAATGAAGTAGAGATCAAAACAACAAATTCAGTATGAAGCGGTATGAGAATCTATAAAGGATTATATTTATAAGTCAACTATTATACATTGTAAATTTGACAATCGTAATGAGCTGTTCAATTGCATGGGAAACTTTATGTGGGTAATCTGAAATTTATGGACATTTAATTAAATGACTAAACAAATTATAAACGGATTTTCATTAAGGAAATTTTACTAAGATTTTATTTAATATAGATATACTTAATATTTTCATAACAGAGGATTTATTTAATTTAAATTTATTACAAACCGTAGTTCGAAATGAATCTCAAGTCAGTGCGAAATATTGTATGTAAAGTCATTTTATACACAAACTCTTTTGGGAATTGTTGGAAAAATTATACTCAGCTCTTTGCATTATCCAGCAGCGTTGTAAAATACTTACAAATTGACAGGAAGACATGGCGAATTTTTCTAAGGGTGATTGTTGTGATAAGAATTTCCATTATAATTTTAACCCGTCAATTTAAATTATACCTTAATAACATTGAAATAAAGTTTCAAGTAACTAATTCAGTTTGAAGAAGCGGTATGAGAATCTATAAAGGATTATATTTATAAGTCAACTATTATACATTGTAAATTTGACAATCGTAATGAGTTGTTCAATTGCATGGGAAACTTTATGTAAGTAATCTGAAATTTATGGACGTTTAATTAAATGACTAAACAAATTTATAAAGAGATTTTCGTTAAGGAATAGTTAATTTTACTAAGCGGCGTAAGTATTTTTATGTAGAACTACTTCATGTTTATATTTTTCCAACAGAGGATTAATTCGAAGTGGCTCTCATGTCAGTGAGAAATATTGTATGGAATATCATGGATAAGAAATAGTTACGTCATCGATAGTAAAAAACTGGATAATTTTTCAGAAGGTAACTCTGATGATAGCAATTTGAATAAGAAAAAAAACGGGTACAAAATGGCGTTGTTGTGAATCCTCCTTCTCTTTTAAATGAAAGGTTTCGTAGAAAGTAACTTTCTTCCTAAGAACGTCCCTATCCCTGGGATTTGAAATATTCTACACAAATAAAATTTAGAATGTGTGACGGAATGAAAATATTTGAGTGTTGGTCATCAATTTGTGTTGGTTACTGTCGATTTCTGTACATGAAATATCGTAACAGATATGCTCACTATCTGTAAACCTTACATTAAAAGTGTGATCCATATTCATAGACTAAAACTTAATACACACAATATTATATTGTCAAACATTACGCACAAAATTTTTGGTGACCATGGACAATATTTTTTATTCTATTTAGAAATTAATTTTTGTTACACTATAAAAGAAAATGATGAATATACGAAATAACAAAAATAGATAGGAATAATACAACGTCAAAAATGACCCTTTGAAACATAATTTTGTAAACCTCAACAACTTCATATAGCATTTATGTAATGTATATCCTCAACAATAGTTTATTTTTGGGGTCACTCTCAACTTAAGAGGAAAAATGTTGTTTCTGAGAAATAGTTGTGAGTAACCGGTGACAGCATCATTTATATAATGAAGGACACATTCCAGCTCTACATTAATTAAGGTTTTAAAGAAAGTTAAAGTTTAAAGTTATAAGATCCGCAAAAACACAAATAATATATTTCGTACCAAGTACAAAAATGCTTTTTCTTATTGATTTCGTACTCGGTGCGAATTATACAAAAATCGCTAGGAAACGGGGCCATAATATTATTTATATAATCAATTACTTACTGTTACTGTCCAATTATGACTTCTTTTATTAAGTAACTAGCGGCCCATCCCGGCTTCGCGCGGGTGGAATATTATTTTTAAAAATATATTGGCCTTCCCGCATTTCGGTGCCCCCTCTCTTGCCGCTTTACTCGCTGCGCTGCGTCGCTATACTGGCCCGTCGCGTCCTCGTGTATTTTTTGTTTATATTGATATTTTTAATTTCGTAATATCTTTTGAATGGAAAGTCCGATTTTAATAATTCAAAAAGTAATTTACAGGTATTGAAATAGTCTTGAATACGAAATAATTTATTTGGATAAGGATTAATACAAAGTTATAGAAAACATGGTCTGATTTTGATAGGCATTTTTATCAACTTTTAAAATGTAAAAAAGTAGTTATAGTGACGTAACTATAATAGTTGGACATATGGTCTCGCGGACTTTTTTGTAGATATTGATACGTTCTATAATATTGTAGAACATTTTTTTGTTCTATCATCAATACTTTTTGCAGCGCATGCGATGAAAGATATTTTATAATTAATTACTAATTTTTTGGCACCTTGGGTTGGTTTTCGTGAGATTTCCTAAGGATCTCTAATTTTTTCTTGTAATAAATATAGCCTATGTTACTCAGGGATAATGTAGCTTTCTAATGGTAAAAGAATTTTTGAAATCGGTCCAGTAGTTTTTATGTTTATTCGTTACATACAAAAATACAAAAATACAAATCTTTCTTCTTTATAATATTAGTATAGAAAAGGGCGTTAATTATTATCGAATGACAATTCATATAAATTGACTTTGAAAATAATCCGAGTATGAAATGAAATTTCATAGAATATTTCGAACTGGGAGTAAATTCGGACGGGGGCTAAAAAAATCTGCAAAATTAAGTTTGTGTGTGGCTCAATCAAGTTAGTGTAGAAACCTCGTTTCGCGAGACCGACTCGCTCTTAGCAGTTTTTTTATATTTAGTTTATGAATATAAAAGCATACGCTAATAAATTATTTCTCTACAATAATCCGAGCTAGTAATTAATTTTTTGTAACATCTTGAGAGAAGGGCGAGTTACGTCGAATATTAAAAAAACTTAGTCCTTATATTATATTATAGTCCTTATATTATAGTAGTCTCTTATGCTTTCACAGTTAATTTGGCTTAGCCGATTTTAATAAAATTTACGCTATGCACAGCAACATGAACTTTAGACGGGAAGATGAGAAGTACCTTTACCATTAGTTTAGTAAAGTCTTTTCATTGTCAGAAAAAAAATATCAAAGACTTGAGTGTTCCTCAATAAAAGTAACACTTAACTAGTCAATATTTACTCCCTGAAAATACTCGTCAAACTGTCGCAAGTTCATGGCAACAGCGCTTATAAATTGTCTACCCGATGGGGGTGTTTTTTAAATTAAATTATAGAGCTCATGTGTAAACGGTTTTTTTTTTATTTTTTCTATAATCGGTTTCTACAGGGGTTAAAAAAAACCGCCATTATGAACTTTATACAATTTAATATTCTATGTTAGCAACTCTTCTACATTTTCCTTTAGTATTCATGAAGTTAAGATTATAGATTATATTAAAATGGGCAAAGTTTCAGCGTATTCAGTTAAAGAAGCTTTGAGTGAGGCAGTCTGTTAAATGATTTCACGCAGTAAACATTGTATCTAATACTAAAATATAAAGCTGAAGAGTTTGTTTGAATGCGCTAATCTCAGGAACTTCTGGTCCGATTCGAAAAATTATTTCAGTGTTAGATAGCCCATTTATCGCAGAAGGCTATAGGAATTATAACATCACGCTAAGACCAATAAGAGCGGAGCTACACTCGGACGAAGTCGCGCAAGTCGACTAGTAAGTAATAAAAGTAATGTAGATGTCCTTATCGAAGATCACGTGAGTAATCATTACTGTCGTGATAAACCCAAATATCTTTTACAATTTGAACAAGAACCCAAGCAGTGTTTTGGACAAGGCAAGAAAAAACTAAAGTGACAAAACACTGGTAGGGGTAGAAGTAAAATTAACCAGAGGGAAACACTAACCAATGGGATTCGTTAGCTAATAAGAGGATTTTAAAAACCGTTGGTTGTTGTAATGACGCAACGAAAGTGATATTAAATACTACCCGCTCTTCTTGTGGGTCGCAAGTCCCAGGCAAAACATGTTTATACTGTACAGTACTAGATATTATTCTGTCATATTATTTAATAGGAAAACAAGAAGTTATATGAATTAACATAAATACACCTAACGTGCTACGGTACATCCGTGACGAAGTGATGTCACGGTAATGACATGGCAATTATTGGTTATCATTGTACTCTTTACGACTATTGGATGCGGTATGGAAAAGTTTTTTTTTTTAATTTTATTTAATAGATAACTAGTGAGTAGTGATAGTGTTGATAACGTTTGTTTGGTTAGTAGATTTTTTTTAACTATAATGAAGTGAGTGACGTGAGTATTTGATTAATTTCAAACTTACTTTAGTAAATTGCTTATAGTAGTGAACTCAAGTGGTGTAGGCGAGAATTTATTTATAGTAAAGGAGCTGCTAGAGCTTACCACTGGTCCTTAATCTCCAAGAACTCTTCGGATAACACTAAGCTGGTGTAATAGTTATTCATACAAGAAGTTTAATGCTTGCTGGACCTATTTCTGTTATATATATTATAATAAAAAGATAGAATAAATAGTAGATAAACTCTGCCTGATATACTATTCGGAAGATATGTCTCAGACAACTTACATACTCTTTATCAGAAACCGATGAAACTAGTCCTAATTATTTTTCAAGAATTTCAATATACTGATACCTTAAAATGGACATACAGATAAAATGTCTAGACTACTGTATCTATGTGGGAAAAATACAAATTTACGATCTAGTCTATGGTCAGAAGCTTGAAAATGGATGTCGTTACCAACACTTCCTCTCAGTAACAAGCTCCTAAATAAATATATTGTTCCATACAACGTCAGTAGTCACGACTCAATTCTACAATGCGGCCACAAATTATGCCATTTTGGTTCACTTCGACATCTGTAACGATATCACGGTAATAACATGGTTATTAGTTACATTATAAACGGTATTTTGTTATATAACAAAGGATGTAAAGTTCGTAATATCACGAGAAAATGAAAAGATGGAAGAGTTTGATAATCGCGATGACCTCAGAACTATTTAACGAGGTAAACTATAGGCTTATATAATATCACGACAAGGCCCATAGGAGCGCAGCATCAATGAAAATTGGTGCAAAAACGGGGACAATTAATTCCTTTTTAGAGCTTCTGTTTTTAATAGCAATACATGTTACTTACTAATTTTTCCTAAATTTTTTGAAATATTTATATAGAGGTAGAAGAAAAGGATTTTTAAAGTTTTTTTTTAATGTTATTAAATTTGGGGGACGTTCAGGTATTATGTAGGCATTAAAGGGGGTGGGGGTCCTTGCTTTGATTATTTTTGATGACATGGATTTCATGGTATTCACTATAAAGCGATAAAAAAAAGTAAACACGAACATCGAAACGTGAATATAAATGCATAAATGTTTAAGTAAGCACCGAAGGAGAGGCTTTGCTTACTGTTGCTGACATGTGGGGCAGGGGGATTGGTAAATTGATATTTTAAAGAATACAGTATGTATTGATTCATAAATAGATAGTTTCTGTGAATCTTGGGTTATGTATCTGTAGTTTAAAAATGTTATATAAAATATAGATTTTTAAGATCACTAATCCTGAAGTAGGTCAAAATTTAATCTATATAGACGATATTTTTACTGAAAAGTGATACCCTAAGGTTGGTAATAATATTGTCACTGGACCTTGAACTTCTCAGAAACATTAGGAATATCTCAAAATCAATTTAGAAAATACGTCTTGAGATTGGTATTTGAGTTATCAGGAATTTATTCTTTAAAACCTGGATTAAAACATAGCCCACATTTAATTCTGGAAAAGTTCATAGTTGCTGCCTGAATATACTTATACTAAAATATAAAAAATTAAATGATTTCTTTGTTAAATCTAAGTACTTAAAAATTTCTTATTACTATGATAATAAATGGTCTGATTATTAAAAGTCTTGTTAAATTTTTAATGAATACTTGTAATATGACACCTATGGAAGCGATGTCATGGTAATTATAGAGTTGTTTAACATGCCCATTAATAATGGTTATTTTTTTAAATTTCAACTGGTTCTATTAGAGGGAATGCATAATTAGTGACTTATATTTCCCCTATATATATTAAGGCCTAATAAAATAAATTTACATGTTAATATGTTATTAATAGTTTAATATACACGTTTTTAGGCAATACTTACAATATAAAAATATATTAAATCAGATCAAATTAGCGTCACCAGCTTCCTGGTGATATCTCTGACCTTATTGTTTAGATCTATTTTAATTATTAATTGAATTTATCTGTATTATACTATATTATTATTTGAATTGATCGAACTCGAAACATGAAAGAATGGACATTTTTGGTCTAAACTATTCAAAATGAGAGATAAATGTCCTTTTTGTATAAAACAATACTCTGATTCTGATAGATTTCTTTTAGAATATTGCCTATTACTAGTTAGATCACGTATTAATACTCTACCCACACATAAAGTGCTTGTTTTGCGAGGCTAATGCTGCATCTCTACCAGAGATAAACGAGGATGTGTAGCGAGGGATGTGTTGATTAAGATCTACATTTCTCGCTACGCATCCTCGCTCATTTCAGCTCGGATTTCACAAATTCGAAGTTAGAAGTTTTTCTAATTAACCCCAGCAACAAAACAATGAAATTTGCTATATAGGGTTATAGACGTTTATTTCTCAAAAAGACAAAAAATCACTTAAATGAGAAATGTTTACAAATTATATAAAAATAATATTATACAGGTAATTCGTCGTTCTTAGTTTACATTACGTAGGTACGTTTACGTAATGTTGATATGATTACAAACAAATTTAACTAGTAATTATTCAAACAATACGTTTACGTTTAGAATTAATATTATGTAGTATAATTAAAATAAATATTATATATATGTAGATAGTAAATTAATAGTTATGTAATATTTTTAAATTTAAATAATAATTATTAATATTTAGCATTCGTCAGTCCCTAAAATAGAACCTCTCTGATTTGTCTTACTTAAATAACCAGAAAGTAATCCATGGTCAATATCATATCGATTTAAGCTAACCACAGTTATTGGTTAGCTTTGTTATTCAATTCTACCACAATCCCACAACAAATTATGCTATTACCCGATTAATATAGTAAAATCACGTATTGTTTTAAAAATTTAATTTTTTATGAGCTGAACGTGGATAAATTTGGGTAATTAACCATCACGTGAATCGTTTGCTTGTTTGTCCTCTTAACAAAATATTGAAATAGCAACACGGTTTAAAAATTAGTATTCGCGGGTACTTCATTTTATCTTATTTCGAGTAGACATATATAACTTCCGTTCCGATAGGATTGAGTTTGTCAAGTGATATCGCGCAGTATAAATTAAGTAGTGTGATTAATAGTGTAGTGTTGTTTGGTGGCTTACTTTATTATTTTAATATTTTTGGTAGCGAGGTCGAGCGTTTTCAATCCTGCTCCTGGATCTCAGGTACTGCTCAGCTTCCATCTAGATCATATGTTAATATTGTCTTTTGAGTGTCACTGCGCAGTTTAGCTCCCATACTCTTAATACTACCTGGTCGACCGAGATTCCACAAACGTTACGCCATCTCGTAGAACTTTGAGAAACCATACCTTTATTTAAATACAAAATTTGCTAGAAATTTTTAAAACCATTTACGATATATCTTTAAATAGTGTAAAATAATGTCCCTTCTCGCACAACAGATTTTAATGTGGTTTTTATTAATAGACAGAGTAATTTAAGGGGAGCGGTTATACGTATAATATATGCATATTATAGCAGTAAACCTATGCTGTAGATGAAACCTAGGGTCGTTAGTTTTATATCTTCTATTATATAAAATTCTCGTGTCACAATGTTAGTTACCCTACTCCTCCGAAACTGCTCGACCGATATTTATGAAATTTTACATGCATATTCAGTAGGTCTGAGAATAGGCTACTATCTATTTTTATTCCCATAAGTGATAAGGGTGGCCCATCCTAAATTTATATAGTAAAATAACGTTTGCCAGGTCAGCTAGTTTTATATAAAAAACCGCTTGTTGAAAGTTATAAGATATTATAGTTCTTCTTAAATAGAAAGTATAATTACTAGCACAAATTAAAATGTTCCTTAATATTGTAAAAGATTGCGATTATGACTAATCATGTATGTTGAATGTGCAGAAAAATGTAGATATTTCGCAATCGAGCAGCGCGGGAAACTTTACGCAAACGTATCTCGGATGTCGCTTATTACAAGAAAGTGGTACTCGGTATAATCTATTGCGATTTTACTTACATAAACGCGATTGACCCGTTTGGCCACTTTTTTACTTTGTTTCTTTCTATCATTGGCTACATTTTTCATATTTTATGTCGGTTTAATGAGAATAATGAGAGAGAAACTATTTTGTTCTTGTCTAGTTTAGAAACATTCGTTGTATACCTTTAGGAAATATTTTATTTATTTGTACAATAATATGGATATCGTGTGTTCATACAAATATCACGAAAAGCGTCTTAAGCCAAACACTTACTTAGTTAGTTACTTAGTTACTAGACCTTTCGACTAAATATGAAGAAAGTATAATCATATTATTGTTTATATGCTAATATGGTTTTTGTATATATTATACTGCAATTAGTATAACAAAATTATAGGCATAATGAGCCTAAAAAATAAAAATACTTCATTTTTTATTGTTTTAAGTTATTGCCAGAGCACAATCTATAAGAAATTGTAGAACTTTCAAATCATACAAAAATTAAACAAATAAAATGGCGAGTAGCTTTTTTGAATTACTCCTTAAATAAATTAAATAATAAAAAATATGTATAATAATCGTGTTGGTAATTAAATTAGCTTTCATTCGATATATAACACAACATAATGTTTTTTTTTATACGCGAGATAAATAGTTTTTGGTATATTTTTCCAGTAAACTTAATGATTTTTTGTTTACCTTTTTCAGTGGGGGCGCCAATATATATAATATAACATCTATCCTTGAAAAATTTAAGTTAGTCTGTCAAGTGTCACAGACACAGTACAGTGTCGTAGAGTGAGTTTGTTAAATTATTATTATTGTTCGTTGTACTATACATTTATTATCCTGTCTCATTCTAATCCTTGCTATCTATATATTTTATGGAAATAATATATAGGTATACGTCTCACTCACTTCATCTATTAATGACACTTTTATTCAAATCAGTTTATACTCTATAGCCTTATTAAAATTTCTGGTACTTTTGTTATCTAAAAAAACAAAACGCTCGGCCTAATAATGGATGAAATAAAAAACGATACATATAAAAACCTGTCTGAATTGACATCTGTCCGGAGTGGCTTCCACGCTCGGCTGGACAAAATCAGGTATCACAATTAAATTAAAATCACTCACCTAGAGTAATTAGTTACAATATATTGTACTGATGATAGAAAAAATTGGTTTTTATGACTTTAGTGAAAAGTTCCATTACATTATATATTACTATTGTTATCTATATGTGACCGATAACGCTTAGTAACACGCACAAGACAATAATAATATGCACTTAAAACGGAAACTTTAGTAATGGAGACCCAGCAACATAACACCACACCATAGCACATCTATAATGGTCACCAGGCCAGCTCCGTTTGACAACTGGCTTAAGTTTATCGGGACAGAGGTTATATACATTCTTGAAATAAAATAAAAAGACGCTCAACTAAATTATTTGTATAGGGCCACCCTCATCATCTAGGGGTATAAAAAAGTTCACACAGTATCTAGTTTTAGGTAGAGTTAATAATTTCATTTCAGATGGTCACCGAGTTATCTCGCTACTAAATTCTCATCGAAGCGAGGGCTGATTTAATGATTTTGCTATCGCTACAACAAGTGTAAGGTAGAATGATTCAATTGAATCCGCGGCATGTGTTGGTCTACTCATTGTGGACCGCAGCGACTACTTTCTATTATCTACCTACATACTACGCATATATTGTATATACGGGATGCCTTTTATCACTAAATAATAATAATAACTTAATAATAAAATAATTATGTGATAAATAACCGGAAAACTAAAATATAAATATTAAATGTTATCTAGGATATAAATTATTTAAAACAAGCTAAAATATTTTTTTTTAAAAGAATAACATTTTTTTTTAAATTTTATATTAGTCACTAGGATGTTTTAATATTGATATTTCTCGAATCAGGAATTCTTGAGAATAACAAACTCATTGTTATTTAATAAATGGCTATTGCATTAATAAAAACGTAATTTTTTTATATTTTCAGATAACAATGAATGATCCACTTTGTGTTAGCACTGATGACTTGAAATCTATGTTAGTGTTTATTTAACTAGGATAAATTACATATAATTTTTAATAATACCTTCTTATGTGATTAAAAGCAAAAAATTACATAAATTCAATTAAAGAAAAAACTGTATTATCAAGTAATTATCAGCTATGTAATGGTTATATTAAAGCATTTGAAAGATTTTCGACAACTCGAGAATTCTTGAAAAATTCTTGCACCCATGAGGGGACGGGTTAGAATACTATTCCCCTCTGCCGCTGGTAGAGCATCTCGTAAGAGCCGAGTAACTCAGCACCCCCTTGGTGGTATGGGATCTGTTCCCCGACTGGCTTGCGGCCACCAGCATGCGAATCCGATCGCCAAGTGTTTTAGACGCGTTCCGGTTGCGCCGCATGTGGGCCAGACTTACCCCCTCCCTCTCCCATCCCATTAATGCTGTGGGTCTAGGGGACTCTGGGCTCTTGCCTAGGGTTTGCTGAATCCGTATCATTTTTCTTCTTTATTCCCCCTTCCCACTCTATCTTCGGGGATGCAACGCATCGACAAAACGAGAGAGTTTTTCTTGTTTTTACGATGTCCATGGGTGATGGTGGCCACTTACCATCAGGTGGACCATCTGCTCGTTTGCACCTTATCTATTATAAAAAAAATATATAGATATAAAGCGGAAATATTAAGTTTATTTTAATTAAGAAATATTAACTTCTTTATTAAAACTGACAAATATCATCCTTCACACTATGTTAGGCACGCAAATATACGAAGTATTGATATCAATATATTTAGCTTCAAAACACGCTGTATAAACTTACACAAGGTGTCACATTGCCCAACGTGTCTATCATCAAGTGACGACGTAATTGACAAACTTATACATGCACTCAAAAACTCAGTAGTTACTCAAAAATAACCAGTTCGTTCTACACAATAAGAACAATATTAGTTTATCTAAAGTAAATCTCTTTGTGAAAGTGTGAGAAGTTGAGTTATTTTAAAATAATTTCATGCAAACGTAACTGGAACGTATAAGTTAGTTTTGGACCGTATTTTATGAATCTTGACGTTTATCCATGTTTTATTCTGCTGTATAATATTATGTGACAAATGATATACTAATTCAAATTATGTAATACTAGTGTATCATCTTCGCTTCGCTAAGTACTTTATTTTTATATCTAAAACGTTTTAGTGCCATTTATTTCCTTGATAATTTTTTGTTAATTAAATACTAGTCGACCCGCGTGAAGTCCTTCGCGTGATGCTCCGCTCCTATTGGTCGTAGCGTAATGATATATAACCTATCGCCTTCCTCGATAAATGGTCTATCTAACAATGAAAGAATTTTTCAAATCGGACCTGTAGATCCTGAGATTAGAGCTTTCAAACAAACAAACAAACAAACACAGCTAGCAATCTACAGCTTTATATTATAAAGTAAAAGATTGATTTATCATAGTGAAATGAAGCTCATGTGAGTATTTAATATTGTAAGTAGCTGACTAAAATGTTTTGTCTCCAATTTGAGCAGTGTAGGTGAGAGTTTATGCGTGGTAGAAAGGCCTAGTAAACCTCTAACCTCATCGACTTCTGCTACTGTACGAGGAGGAATGTGTAAAAAAAACAATACACGTAAAGGAAAAACCTAAATTTTTTTTTGCATAATTTTCATTTTTTTCCTCTGCATATAAAATGCAAAGTTAGGTTTTTCCCCTAATTTTCTCTCTCAACTCGCTCAAGAGAACAGTAAAGATTATAATCTATACAATAAAAAATCTCAGTAACTGTTACCACGCCATAGCCAGAAGAAAGTCACAATTAATTAACGTCCACACACTAATTAGCCCAAACTAGTTCTATGGCTTTATTACTCAAAAACTATTAAATCGTAAATTTTTATTTTATTACTCCAAGATAGTTCTGTCAATCACCACTATTATTAAACTAAATGTTAGTATATAATCAGTATGTTTATATGGTTTCGATAAAATTGTTCCCATGGGCGTCTAATGTATCAAAACCGTTATTAATAAGTGACGGGTAAAAGGTGTAATTTCGCGAGCTACGAGTATGAAATAACTTTATATGTTGAGTAAAATAATTACTTGTATCGCCTAGGTTCAGGTTTCTAAATGTGAAAGTGTACAATGGAATAATGGGTACACACCCTACTCTCTGTCTACTATGTTATATACAATGCAGAATATATTAAACACATTAAAAAACGTTTTTCTGTTCAGTTCGGTAAAATTTTAGTATTCATCATGTTTTTAATACTATTATAGATTGCTATGCAGACCTACAGTATCAACGGTTTGTTTGTCTAGAATATTACTCCCGAGGGTTATACTTTAGACAGAAAGATCCACCATTACCGCTTGATTACTCGCGATACAATAATAATGATTTCTTTCACAGCGGCTACCACCGTTTTACGTTTATCAGTTGTACCGCACCTTCGAAAGTAAAATGCTACTCAAATCAATGTTACCAACATTATAACTAACTCTGTATATTATAGGCCTCTTTATTATATACTGTAAAACTTAAATACTTCAACTTATTTGTCTTTCTTTCTTCTTTCTGCTATATATGAAAGAGAAATGATACTAAATACTGTACAGCTATACGTATACACATGCAATTTAGACTGGGACGAGCGCTGCTTGGGGCTTAAGACCCAGGAGCAGGCTTAAAGAGCTCTTTCATAATATATTAACTCTCACCTCCACCACTCGACCTCGCTAACGACAATAGATAATAAAGTAAACTTACATGGACCTCGAGAAGGGTAACCTTAATCAAGACACTATAATACTAACTTCCATGTTCACTGCACGAAAACACCAGAGAGACTGAGACTAATCTATCGTACTAAAGGTTATATATTGTGTTCACGTCAGCATACTTGAAATAATATAAAATGATCTACCCGCTACTACTACTTTATAAACAATGTTGCTAACATTTCTATATAATGTTATTCAAGTTTATAAATATTTCATTTAAAACTGTTGTAGTTGTTTCAGTTTGAATTACTTCATTGTATCCCACAGGACTCTTTGCTTCTTTGTCGGGATTAATCAGTTCGTTTAACAAATATAGTTAAATTATACTATGTGAAGTGAAAAAATTAGGAAAATTTTTTTTTAATTCAGTTTTTAAGCGAAATGAGTTGAAATTGAATAAAATTAATCTTTCCTTTTTTGGCCAAAACTTATTAATATGTACCATATCACATTAATTAAAGTACTTATCAGTAATTTATATTCATTGGTAATAAAAGCATTAAAGAAAGTATATATATTTAAAAAGCGTTAAATCGTTACATTATAGTTTACGCAACAAACCAGTCGAAACACCTGTTAGCTAAAGATAGCTCTAAATGGAGTTCAATACATTAAATATGCTCTCATTTACCTTTTTAAAATGTTGAGAATCTCTTGAGACATTTGCTTATCTAATAGAAATATATGCTTTTGTTCGTTTTTCATATATTACAGTCAGTTTGATCACATAGACCACGAGATCCAGAGTAGAATAAATGACATACACACTCACGAAAAATACCATATAAAGAATATATTATTTAAGTCCGTTGTTGTAATACACAAAACAGTTTTTGTTTTTCTCGCACACATTTCTGTAACGCTTTGAAATCCTATCTTATCCTAACCTAACGAATCCTTTTTCTTCACAATATATTACTATTTATTAATAAACCTCAAAATATTCGTTTATATTGCCTGTTGTTCTAGCTTCAAGATGTCCATTACACAACAGTTTTAGCTTTTCTAGTACATAATTCTGCAATGCTAAAATCATTAATATCCTAATCCTATAAAATTAATTCTTGTGTTTTTTTGTGTTGCCTATCGTTGACCTCTCTTACTTAATTATTAGGTTATTCTACCACGTAACTTTGTAACGGCCTATAATTCTACAGCCTTTTAAATTACCTTTAGGATGCAAATATGTCCTATGAATAAGAATGAGTTACTAAAAAGTAATTGATATTAATAGGAGGATGACCAGTTTGTACTTGCCTATGTTTTTTATTAAAAAGTTCTTTCAATTTTCCATAGACATAAGGAGGGCTAGAATATTTATTATAATACAGTATTTATAAGTAAATAGTTTTCCAAGAGATGACTTTGACTATCTTAATACATACCTGTTTAATTTTCAACATCAACATAATTTATATATGACTAATTCCCAAAGACATAAACGGTCAAACAGCTCGACATGCACTTCATTCTCTATTTCAACCCATTTATGTGTGTCTATCTCTCTACCAAATTTCATTAAAATTGGTTAAACGATTTAAGAGACACAGAGTTATTGTGTTCACCATTTTTAGCAATAAACAGTTATAATAAGAATTAATTCCATATCTATCATCGACATCTAAACTGAATCTAAAACAAAAATAACGTTCACAAAAACACAGTATAGGCGTGTCATAGAATGCTATAACGCTGTTGCTTTAGGGAGTTTATCATTAATGTTGAAATAAACGACTTATACTAAATAACTTAGAGATTGCGCACTATGTTGGATAGACGACTACTAGTCATTTTACGACTGCACTGTAAAACTTTCTTAACTGACTCAGATATTACATCTATTTCATTGGTTTCTGCATCTTTAACAAGTGGCCAATCTCCTTTCAATGTTTTAAAGTTAATTTATATCATCATTATAATCAGGACCCGTCAATGGCCCACTGCTGGTCCGGGTCTCCTCAGAATGAGGAGGGTATTAGGCCATAGTCCACCACGCTGACCCAGCGCGGGTTAGCAGACTTCACACACCTTTGAGAACTTTTAGAGAACTCTCAGGAGTGCAGGTTTCCTCACGATGTTTTCCTTCACCGTTAAAGCAAGTGATACTTAATTGCTTAAAACACACATAACTCAGAAAAGTCAGAGGTGTGTGCCCAGGATCGAACTCGGACCTCCCGAGTAAGACTTTGAAGTCTCAACCATTGGGCCATCACTGCTTAATTTATATGGTGACTCCATATTACTAGAGACTAATATTTGATTTTTTCAATTTATTGTTTCTATTACTACCATTTTTCAGTCTTTGAATCCTTCTCCCATCCTATATTATATAAAATATCTATCTTCCATACCATTATGTTTTGTTTTTCATATGATTGCCCCTATCTTCAATTCTCTCTGTCTCTCTTTATGTCACTTCTTTTAATCCCTTGCATCTATTTCCCATCAATATGTATTATTTTATTGCATCTGCTTTCCACTTCTTCATCCTTTTTTTCATTTCATAACTCTATCGTGGACCTTATATATTATTTTTGTTATTACTATTCTCTCTAACTTCTGTCTTTTTGTGCTTTTTGTAAAAATTGTTTGTTGCATCTATTATTTATCCCTTCCTATTCCCTATTCCCATCCTTTTAAATCGTTTCATTTTATCTATGAGTATCTTCAATCTCATTTAATACTTCTATTTCAGTATCTACTGCAAAAATATTCAATTATTATTCAACAAAGTAGCAAGAATATTCTTAGACATCAGACAGCTAAATCGATAGTGCGCGTTACCTCTACCAAAATTTTGGGCGTCACTAGAATACATTTAATTCGTATTTTATAATTGAAACAATGAGAAAGCGTCTATAAATTTAACAACTGTCTTAGTGTATAATCGTATTCTGTTGGTGGTCCCAAGATAAATGTATATGTTTTGATTTAATTTGAGTAATGATTTTTGTTAACGTGCTGTTAGAATCGATAAGAATTATAATAGTGGGTTGGAACATCTGTTTTTTAGAACATGGCTATACAAGTTTTTGGGTTTCCATATGAATTATTTTAACTGTACAGCTTTGAAGTTGTTTATATTGTAAGAAATGATACGTATTACTATCCGACAGGCATATAAATATAGCTGTACCTACTTTAGACAAAATAATAGTGTCTGGGTTACTTATGACAATTATAACTATATGAAATCACTTGTCAAACTGAGTCAATTCTATGGAGATAAGTTGCCTATTTTTCTCCCGTGAGGGTTCGGGTTAGAATACTATTCCCCTCAGCCGCTGTGAGAGCATCTCGTAAGAGCCGATCCAGCACCCCCTTGGTGGTAAGGGATCTGTTCCCCGAGCCTCATGTGGGCCAGATTTACCTCCTTCTTCTCCCATCCCAGTAATGCTGCAAATTTAGTGGGCTCTGGGCTCTTGCTGAGGGTTCGCTGAAATCGCAGCATTTTTTTCTTCACTCCCCCTCCCCACCCTATCTTCGACGATGCAACGCATTGACGAAACAAGAGAGTCTCTCTTGTTTTACCGATGTAATTTAATTTTTTAAATTAATGTAATATTGATAATAATAAATGTAATATAGACAGTTCTAGAAAGCCTGTCCAACTAATTCGTTAAACGCTTTCAAAGTAATCAAAATGTTCAGATCTTGCAGAAAGTTGGAATAAATAGTGTTCGGAATTGAAATTATAATCCCGTATATATAATATCTATAAATAAGTTTTTATACTATGCGTCTACTGAATATCCTATACCTATGATCTTACGCTTCCTTTTATCTTTATTTTTAGATTTTATATTATAATGTAGTTCTGTCTTTCCAAAGCTCTCGGCCTATACAAAAATGTGAAGCGAGAACAACGCTAGTTTAACATACGTTTAGTTTGTATCGTAATTACCGAATCTCAATCTGACAATACAAAGTGTTAGTAGCTGACGCAACTAACTTGATTGATGCTAATCCTACTAATCCAACTTACCGTCTGACAGTTGGTTTGTCCGTCCGACAATATAGAAAGGCTAATTAATAAATGTATAAGTAAAAAAGTTTTTTGTTAGAAAACGCGTGTTATATAATAGTAAAGCGGACTTGCCAGTTGAAGGAACTAACTTTAACTCTTTATAATCTATATATGCCAAGAACAATAAATTCTATAACAATCTATAATATCTATTCATATAATAAATCTAGGCCTCTCGTTCCAATGTACAATTGAATATACTTTAAAATATAACCCATAAAAACTATTTCATGCGTTTTTGCGATAATTATCTGTTTTTGTTTGTTTGTACATGGTAACCGTAAAAAATACACACTAAATTCTAAAGAAAATATATAAACATAGCTACAAACATTGTATTGCCATATAAATTATTTCTATTTGGCCACCCTTATCACCTAAACTAAATAAACTATGCTAAAAAATAGACTATAACCTATTTTCAGACTTACCAAATACCTATACACAAAGAAAATATAAAAATCAGCCAAGCCATTTTTTTATGGCAGATAATCTGCAAACGAGCAGATGGTCCACCTGGTGGTAAATGGCTAACATCGCCCATGGCCATCGTCAACTCTCGTTTTGTCAATGCGATGCATCCTTGAAGATAGATGAGGGGAAAGTAAAAAAAAGTGCTGCGGTTTCAGAGGACCTTGAGTAAGAGCCCAGAGTCTACTAGATCCGCAGCGTTAATGGGATAGGAGAGGGAGGGGTCGGAACGCGTCTCTGACGCTTGGCAGTCGGATTCGCATGCTGGTGATAGCAATCTAATCGGGAAACAGATCGCATATCACCAAAAGGATGCTGGGTTATTCGGCTCTTACGAGAGTCTCTTACATGAGATTTATATATATATTTTAGTATAATATTGTGTTAAATATCGGAGTAATATTTAGTTTTTATTCTGTGTGAGGATCAGATAAAGAGTGAGTTAGAGTATGAATCAATGAATGAGTATTCGAGCCAAGTGGACAAGACTGTGCATGAAAGATTTGAATCAAGTAAAGCGAGGGCGGATTGTTCAGTAAACATAATTTATTACATCTTACAAAATATTATAATATTTTTACACTTCCATTAAGTAATTTTAAAGATGTTTTAGTTTAATACTGACACAAAAACAATTAAAAATCAGACCATCTTTTATGTTTTTTACCTGTTGGGTCATTCCATGTCAAATCGATACATGGTTGGAATCGTCCCCTTTTGTTTGGATGAGTTTTGATCAGAACTTTTCTTTTATCATATAACGGACAACTGCCAAAGGAAAATAGTTACAAAAATATTTTTTTAATGATGCAACATTAAAAATTTCATTTCAAATATCTCTGATACTATTATAGTTACAAAAATGACTTACCTTTGTTTTAAAGAGGATAATTGGGGCTACAGAAAATTTTTACGATTGTGTACTTTTCAAAATCGCATTTTGAAATTCGTATAAATAGACTAGGAATGGTGATGGCCCAGTAAAAAAGCAGTGATGGCCCAGTGGTTGAGACTTCAAGTCTTACTCGGGAGGTCCGAGTTCGATCCTGGGCACACACCTCTGACTCTGAGTTATGTGTGTTTTAAGCAATTAAATATCACTTGCTTTAACGGTGAAGGAAAACATCGTGAGGAAACCTGCACTCCTGAGAGTTCCCTAAAAGTTCTCTAAGGTTTGTGAAGTCTGCCAACCCGCACTGGGCCAGCGTGGTGGACTATGGCCTAATACCCTCCTCATTCTGAGGAGGACACCCGGCTCAGCAGTGGGCCATTAAAGGGTCGTGAGGATGATAAATGGACGCCTGACATAAAAACTTTTGCTCTAATTTTTTTCTAGAGTACCTCTAACTGAACTTAAAGGATTCTAAAATTTTCAAAAGGGGGGCATTTTTCTTTCAAAAGTTATAAATTTTTATAACAGTACAAGTAACGCTCAGTGTATAATATACGATTAACACCAAAGCAAAGAGAAGTTAGTAACAATTACATAATATTTAAATGAGACACCATAATCGTAATATGGGATTTTATATAATATTTATCTAACAAAAACCCAGTGGGTTTTTTTGAAAACCCAAATGCGAGATATGAATCAGACAATAGATTTCCATAGTTATTATTTATTAAGATATTGTCTAACGTAACGGAATTCCTAGTTTTGCAGATGTCTCATAGTTATTATTTATCCTTATTAAAATATTGTGCAATATTTAATAACTATTTGTTAGCAACACTGGTTATAAAGTAGTAGTAGCGGGTAGATCATTTTATATTATTTCAAGTATACCGACGTGAAGACAATATATAACCTTTAGTACGATAGATTAGTCTCAGCCGCTCTGATGTTTTCGTGCAGTGAACATGGAAGTTAGTGTTATAAGTGTCCTGATTAAGGTCACCATTCTCGAGGTCCACGTAAGTTTATTTTATTATCTATTGTCGTTAGCCAGGTCAAGTGGTGGAGGTGAGAGTTAATATATTATGAAAGAGCTCTTTAAACTTGTTCCTTGGTCTCAAGCCCCAGGCACCGCTTGCCTCTGTCTAAATTGCATGTGTATACGTATTATAATAAAGGGTATCGTATCATATCGATAACGTTTTTTATACTAGCAGTGCCTATAGATTTATTGTAAATTATATTGTATGGGATTATGTGATTTGTGCTGATAGATTCTCGGCAGTTTGACGAGTAATTCCAGATCTTGAATTCCTTAGATTCAATATTGACTATGATAGTGATACATTATTGAGAATATACTATTTAGATGAATTGTGTTTAAAATAAACTGACTTAACTACTTATGAACACTATCGCGATAGTTCAGCGGCAGTTTGACGAGTAATTTCGTAAAATAAATAAACGGAGATAATTATCACGTGTTTGGTATCAAAAGAAAGGTCTTGACGAGCACATTACAAATATGTATATATATCTTATTGTTTAAGTCGCATATATGTTTAAAATGCGGTCGTATAGTTCGCGCGGCCAGTTGTAGCAGTTATACACTCGTTTGAGCAAATAAAAACCAACATTACGTTACAATATTAGATTATAAAGGTTATCTCGATCGGGAAATGGAAAACTATAAAATAAAAAAATAAAGTTTAAAAGACTACGTAAAAAAGTGGTCTAAAAAGGAGGAAACAAGAAAATAATTCAGAGTTAGAACAGGTAGAACCGTGGTCGCACCCATTTTTGACTTATAGATAGGTAATACTATAAAAAGTTTCACTCAAACCTGTCAATCCATTGTTAATACGTATATGAGGCGTTAAATACCTCGTGTTCATTAGCTGTAAGTTATATTGAATGAGGTTTTTGTCTTATACAACAGAGCCGGATTACTGACGCGTACAAAAGTCGGAAGAGAGGGATTACTATCGATAAAAATCAAATTTCTCACTTTACCATCAATAATATATGACGTAATAGAATTAAATGCTGGAAAAAAATGTATAGAGAGTTCAAGAGGAGGGTTATATGCATATTACATAAATATTATAGTGGAGAAACTATGCGATTAAAAGGAGAATACAACATTGTTTCTCTTATAAGATCAGTAGAGAGAAAAATAAAGTAAAAATGTATTTAATTTAATTAAATGTAATTTAGACTTGGATCCAAAAAACGTTATTGCATAAATCAACATATGAAAATTTTTATGATTTAGTTTTCCAAGTTTTGATGAATGAACGAATAATTTTCTATTAACTCATAATATTTTTTTTTAAATAAAAAAGTATCTCATCAGTCAGTTGTAAATCGTTTAAAATATACATTTTCTCAAAAGTTAAAATGTCTATAATCTGTATATATATTTTATAGACCATTCATCTTTCTTATTTGTCAATAGATCGTTATCTATTCGATCGTTGATCATAAAAAGTAAATTGATACATTTCGGTTCATTGAATATAGAAATGGTGCTTTATTTTGAATCAGGCTTTTAAACTGTTAAAAAAAATTTACAGAAGATATCTCAAATAAGTCCATTTAAAAAAATATATTATTAGATCGAAATAAATAACAGGAAATAATCGGTTTTAATGTCCTACAAAGTTAGATCATATGAACTTATTATGCATAACCTTGCTTTAATAATAAACCAAAAAAAAGGTTATTATTTAGAGTTCCTTAAAAATCTCATAGTTCAGTCCTGTAACACGCACAGGACCAAAATGATATGAACTTAAAACGGAAACTCACAGAAACAAGGAACGATATCCATTACTTAACTTACGTGGACCTCAAGAAGGGAGACCTTAACTAAGACATTATATTACAAACTTCATATTATATATTGTCTTCACGTGGGTATAGTTGAAATAATATAAAAATAACTAACCGCGAACACTAATTTTTAAACGGTGTTTAACAATAATATGAACGAAACTTAGTTTCAGTCGGTCGAAAAATATAATATTCTATGAATAGGTATACAAGTATTAAAAATATATTTTTTTGTAGAACTGTTTTTTAAAATGATTACCCAATTAATTTTAAAATTAAAACCTTCAAATAATTCTCACACATTATTAACCGGATAACATAATACAAACTGTTGTAGCAATAAATAATAATAATACGCAGTTTAATTCGTTTGCCACTTCAGCGATTTAAAACGCAAATTAAAAAGTGTTTAGTAAATAAAGCTTACTACTCTGTACAATATTACTCGAATGATGACAAAGCTTGGATTCAAAATGACATTGATGCTCAGCTGAATGATTATACCTTTGTAAAACAGACTGATGTAAACAATGGCATTTTGAAAAGAGCGACTGTCGAGTTTCTTGCCAGTTCTTCTCATCAGGAAACTGCTTTCCGAACTGTTGGTAGCTTCAAACAAACTTACTGACTGATAAAATATTTTGAGTTTTGAATTCCGCAACCACGATAGTAGTTTGACGAGTAATTTCATTAAGTAAATATTGTGTTATCATATTTAAGTGTAACTGTCTTTGAGAAACACGTAAATCATTTTTTACGACGAGTTTCTCTCGTGATATCCAAAAGTAGGCGAGAGGTTAGGCATAGCGAAAAAAGGTTTTGATAACTCTACCTATCTATAGTGTGTATGGTAGCCAGCAGCTAACTATAGGACTGAGAAAAAATAGTGGGGAGAATTTGCACATTGTGAACGTGCTGCGTGCATGTACCATCCGTGACGTATTGAACTAAAACGTCGCATAAGGACCAATTGCGTGTAACGCTTTGCTCTCCTCTAAAAAGTCCCTTATAGTGACTTCTGAGCATTCAAGGTAAACCTATACTTACGTGCCGGCAGCTATATCAGTATACCTCATATATATATTTGTCGCAAACTAAGGATGTACATTCATTTACAAGCATTGTATGTGCACAATGGATGGCCTATCATGAAACATGACTTAACACTACGATCTCGTACTATTCTGACAGGAACTATTATGATAGCAAGCAGTGCCTTGGACTTGTGACCAAGGTGTAGGCTTAAGAAGCTCCTTTTCGTGATCACAATATTCGCCTCTACTGCCCAGGCTATCTGTTTTAACCTAAGGTTGAACTCACGTAAACCTATCCTAACACAAGGCTAACCTAAACCTAACTTACATTTTCGACATATATTTGTTACAGTTGCAATTGAAATTAATAGAAGTGTAAATAAAAAAAGAGGATATGGTTCGGTAAAATCTCACGATAAATAACAGTTACCAAAATCGATAGAGTTCAATATAAAATGAAATTATGACAAGTATTATTTAGATTCAATAATCGAAAGTATCCGATCGTATGTAAATTCAATTTTTAGTGTAAATCCGAGTTAAAATATGGCGGGTCTAAGGCCACAGTTATCAACAATGACCCGATAGATGAAGACGTTTTAACTAAAGCGTTTTTGAATTTTAAAAAGTACACTTTCCCATGGGTTTTATAATAAATGTAAATAAAATTTAAATGTTATATCATTTGTCGGTTTTGTTGGGTTTGTAAGCTGAAAAATTGTGATTTTACGATTTTCTTTGTTAAACATTAAGTGTACGTTTTGGTATGCAGTGATGAAAACACTAAAAATATAATATACTAGTCGGCTCGCTACGGCTTCGCACGATTCAATTTTTTTAATTTTTAATATATTGTTGCTACGTTATGACATTAAACTACTTTACTAGTATCCCGTAGGAACTCTGATTTTTTTCGTAATTGTAAGAGATCACAATGTTTAGTTATTAATCGGTTCAGTAGCAGTATCTACGTCCATTGTGTCCATTCAATATCCGCTTCTTTTAGTGTTTTCTATACCCCCTCTCCTTCTATTTCTCCGAGTTATATGATAACAGAAGTTTTTAATCCAGGGCGGATTACATAAGATTTGTAATATGATATTTTCATTTAATGGGTATCCTTTAAAATATGATCAGTATACGCGATCATTAGTACAAAGTAAGTTTAGTATCGAAAGTCGAATATAACTCATAAACCTGTACAGTTAGTTTATATAGAGCCTATTACTCAAAACGCCAGTACAACTTGACCTCTACAAGCGAATACATTACTCAAAATAGACTTGAGACAATATATATCTATATATTACTGGAATATACAATTAATTATATGATGATACAGACATACTTAAATAAAAGTTCGGAGTTAATTAATACAAAAAAATAGCAGAAAATTAAACAGTGCCTGGGTCTTATAACCTATGTGCAGGTTAGAGCACTGCTCAAGACTACGATATAGCTTGACCGGGAAATCCGGGATTATCGCAGAATTCATGAATGAAGCGTTCAAGTCCCGGAAATCTGACTACTGGCGTGGCCCACTCCTGACACAATCATTTTAGCTTACTAGGAGGGGTAAAGAAAAAACTTGTAGTATGTAATCCATGCTGCTAGTAATCTTTTTTTTTTTAAAAGAAAAAGAATTTTAAGGATTTTCCAGTAATCATGCCTTATTTTTCCGGAATTCGATATCTCTTTATTCGTAGATGACCTTTTTTTTCTTAGTCGCCAATATTTCGACTGTGTCCCTCATCTGTCTGTCAATCATCTGGAAACCCTATGTTGACCCTTTTTACAATGCATGCATTCACCAGAAAATAAGTACGCAATATTGACTTGAATATGAAATTGACTGTCTAAATGAAAGAGTTTATTAAGGTTGTTTTTAGGTTGTTCATTAGTAGCTTACTTTGTATTATTATTATTATTATTTAATAGTATACTTATATATAAAAATAATTATACTTGAAACAAGAAAGTTTAACAGAGGTCAAATATAAATTATTATTAATCTCAGGTCACCAAAATAAGATATCTCATCCGCAGTACACAGTTATCTTTATTACAGCTCAAGTTATAATGGTGGACCGTTATAAATGCTAGTCTATTATGGTAAATCTTAGTTTATGTTTTCCCGCTATGGTTTAAAACTGTGGTTCTCAAAGTGATCTATTTCGAACACCAGTCGACGAGTTAAAGGGTCACGTATGAAAGAGAATAAGAATTGGGGATTGATGAGATTTGATCTTTAAATTATGTCACACGATAAGAAGGTTGTTGAAATGTGGCATCGTATCCTACTAATATTATAAACGCGAAAATTTGTAAGAATGTATGGATGTATGTTTTTCACTGCAAAAACTACTAAATGGATTTTGATGAAACTTTACAATAATATTGGTTACACATAAGAATAACACATAGGCTATAATTTATAATGATATAGTGTAAATTATCCTAAATATAGCGGATGAAACGCAGCTAGTTTTGTAATAAAGTTAGACATAAATTTCGTGACGTCACATTTCCAAAAACAATATATTTTAATATTTTTTTTATTTTATGTTAATTTTTTCCGTTGATTGATTTGTTGTTGACATTATAAAAAAAACTGGAAACATAAAATCTTGTTTGTTGTTCGTTGCTGTTTTAATTTGAACTATATGTGATGTTACATTAGGAAGAGGGCAAGTGACACAAATGGGACACAAAAACATGAAATTTGTGTGACCCCTTATATATCTAGTCAGATATAATTTACTTTCAGAATTATTTCATCATAAGTAATTAATTTTTTTTACAAAAAAATTTAGGTGTATGATTAGGCAGGGGTTTACGGCTTAAGAAAGACAAAAAGATTGGGAACCTCTGGAGTAAACATATTAGATGTAAAATTGAAATGACTAACGTTCATCAGAAATAAAGTTGTTTACTTCTTTGTAATTATAGGTTGGTTTTATAAAGGCTAGTCATGTAGATAATAAAATGGTTACCTACACGTATTATGAAATAGTATTTTATTTTCTTTATGGGCATTTATATAGTAGTAGATATGAGATATTTTATATATTTTTAGGGAAATGAGATTTTAGGTTTTTCACAATTTCTTATTTCACTTAAGCAAAAAAGAATATTGCTGATTTATAATTTTTTCTATAGCAGTAATTTTTTTTTCGTTCATAAAATTTTTATTTATTTTTTTTATTTATTTATTCTTGTACCTTAAACTATTTACAAAAATGGATATAAGAGAGGATTATCAGAAAAAAAATTGATACTTTTTGAATTTTTATTATCTATGTATAAAAAATAACCTTATTTTTTATACTTAACCAATATTGGATATTCAAAATGGCTGACTGTTAAAACAAAGGTTTGATTGGCCATGAATTCTTAAATAAGAGCAGCCATATTGAGAAATTCCTTCATATGATAATATGGTTAAAAATAATCCACACCCATTCACTAACAGTTTGAAAATAGATTCTAAATATTTATTTTGTATATACAAATTTAAATTTTGAGTCTATTTTCAACCCATAATCGAAAGATTTTGGATTGATTTTGGTTACACTGGTCAACAGTGGTTTTGTTGTCCTTAATATGAAACTCTACACTTTATGAAGCAATTAATAATTTTGGAAAAAGGGTTCTATATTTTTTTGAAAATATTTATTTTCATATCATTCTGCAAAAAGAGTAACTTACGAGAATTTTTTTTATTTTTATTTTCTATAAAAAATATTATTTTATTTATATTGAAACGTTTCTTCTATTATGCTGAAATCATAAACACTAGAGCAAATGCAGAACTTTCATTAATCCGAGCCGTTGCCCTAAATATCCGAAAGATATTTAGGGCAACAAACAAATATTGTTACACTGTGTTATTATTAATTTCAGCTGATACTTAATGAGTTCAGAAATCATCACGACCCTTCAATGGCCCACTGCTGAGCCGGGTCTCCTCCTCAGAATGAGGAGGGTATTAGGCCATAGTCCACCACGCTGGCCCAGTGCGGGTTGGCAGACTTCACACACCTTTGAGAACTTTTTTTGGGAACTCTCAGGAGTGCAGGTTTCCTTACGATGTTTTCCTTCACCGATAAACCAAGTGATATTTAATTGCTTAAAACACACATAACACATAACTCAGAGTCAGAGGTGTGTGCCCAGGATCGAACCTCGGACCTCCCGAGTAAGACATGAAATCCCAACCACTGCGCCATCACTGCTTCAGAAATATTTACTAATATTACAGAAAATGAAAACACTAGCAACTAAGTCGGCGTTTAGCCGTGATTATATTGTAACAAATCAACAGACATACGGTTATTCGGGACCGCTAAGTAGAAACAATTTGTGTAGACATGCAAGTTCAGAATTGCCTAGTTTGCAAGCAGATGGCTACCGGGTACTGGGTAGCGTACAGAATACCTCGACCATTATCATAGTAAATGGTCGCAATTTGAACTGAATCCTTCCTTGTTACGTGTTCACATGTATCTGTTTTAAAATTATTTGATAATTCGATTCGATGAGATACTGTTAGCTTTTGGACACCAATCTATACAGAGCAATGAAAATCTGATGTTATTCATTTAGTAGCATCCCGATCTGATTACGCACGGTTTTTCTACAATAATATGCATATATATTATACATATAATTATTTAATGCGGTATCTATACTTCATGACAATAGATAAATATTCCATAGAGGAGGAGAGTAACTAGTATGAAGTATTGATATTATTTTATTGAATAACTGTTTAGTATTTTGTTGATATCCCCATATAACCATAAAACCTGTTGTTAGAGTTCATGCTAATATTGTTTGTGTGTATGGGGAAATGTATGGGAGTATGCATGGGGGAATTTATTTACTAGGGGGTATGTTTAGTGAGATGTATGGAAGTATGCATCGGGGAATTATATGAAAGTATGTATGGTGTTTTGTATGGGGGTATGTATGGGCAATTATCCGCGACCAAAGTAATCAAACTGCCCTTTCATTTTTGAGTCATTTTCTAAATAATGCTCGAGATATTCCGCGTGTTTGTCCATCGTTGTATGAATAAGACGTAACTCACATTACCATCCTACTTCATTTCTGAGGTTAGTTATAATTTCGCGAACGGTTTTCGGTGATTGAATGTGGTTACGTACTACCGTCCCGTTATCACGATTATGTGCAAATTAAGTAATGAGAGAAAACTTGAGGAACATAATGTGTGTAGGTAATTTGTTATTTAACCGTTTTTTGTAGCAGGCTACCTGATCTCTGATAACAGTATTTATCAGAGATTACAAACTAAATTGCATCTGAAACCTATTCTGTTTCTGGAAATTTTCTCTTACTACAGAAGCTCTACCATCAACATGATTTGCTTGAAAAACAAATTAACACAATTAAAGGTTTTCATTTTGATCGTATTAATATTTGGTGAAAAGGGTAACCCGACTAATTACCATTAAATCTTTGATTACTATGCTCGTAGAACAAATATACATATTATTTAGAGCTTAAATGTCAGTTTAACTACTTTACCAATTATGTAAACTTAACTTAGACTATTAAAAAAAATTGGTACAACATCTAAACTTTCCCAGAAGCTGGAAATGTCTACTTAGAACAAAGTATCAATAAGAAAAACACAATTAGTATTCAACAAGTAACTTGTAGCATAGACTAGAGCATAGCAATTGGAAAGCTAGGCTAAGGAGCGGAAACACGTAATAACTGATTACATTGAGTGCTTTGATAATGATTGGTAATGAAACTATTTCTGTATTGACAATGTTTGCACTGAGGTTAGTAACTGTAATCTTTTGATAAAAAGAGAACAAATAGGTAGATGATCTGACCTGAAGGTAAATGCCTCTATATTAAAGATATACGGATAAAGGATCAGATATAAAGAGTTAGGACATGTTCCAGATTACCTAGTCCAAAATATCAAGTTCCAAAACCTATCAAATGCATTTTGTTGTCTTTAAATAAAACAAAACTTCTTAAAAAAATTATTTACCGCACCAAACAACGTCTACATTAATTAGAACGAGTCGCCCATGTAATCCCCCCAAAGGTTGGGGTTAAAATTTATAAAAATATTATGGGGTCTTTTCTGGCTTTCGACATGCATGCATGCATCGTAATATATGTTATAAGTATTCACTAATATAATATAACAAATAGCAGGTATTGTTCCGAGCACAAAAAAAACGGCAAATGAAGAGCAATACGAAATCAGTTTTATAATATACTAGCGTTTACCCGCAACTTCGTTTGCGATTTAGGGTAGTTATATTAGCCTATAGGAGATCGTCTGAAGACATGTTTAATAATTTCATGATGTAATCATACTAACATTGCAGTCCCCTTTTAGCCCCTTAAGGGATTATTTTCGAAAAAATATTTTACCCCTGTTTCATGACATCCAGTGAAGAATCTTCATACTGAATTTTATTTAAATAACTTCAAAAATGGCAAAGTTTCATACCAACTTTGCTCTCCCGTTTTACCCCTTTAAGGGATTACTTTCGAAAAAATATTCTACGCCTGTTTCATGGCTTCCAATGAAGAACCTTCATGCTGAATTTCATTTAAATAATTTCAAAAACGGCAAAGTTTCATACTAACTTTGCACCCCCATTTTACCCCCTTTAGGGGGGCGATTTTTAAAAATCCTTTCTTAGTGCTCCCCCTCGTTATAAAAGGAATCCCTGTGCAAAATTTCAAGCTTCTAACCCTTATAGATTAGGCCCTGCGTTGATATGTCAGTCAGTCAGTCAGCTTCTCCTTTTATATATAAATATAGATTATCTAATGATGATTTTATATCATAGCAATTTATTTTTACTAGTCGATCCGCGTGACATCGTCCACGTAGTATCCTATGTGTTAATCAACCTTCTAAAGTATCCGTGTACCGAATTTCATTCAAATCGACTCAGACGTTTTAACGTGACAGTAAAATTATTTTTCTAAATCTTAAAATTATTAAAAGTACTTTATTCTCGTTGGAGTTTTAAGAAATACCATAACGAAATAATTTTAAAAAAGATTCTCTTCCAGAACATTTTTCGAAATTATTTCAGCCTATTAGGAAACACAGTACACACGAGTTTATGGGACATCTCTACCTGATTATAGTAAAGAAGTAACATCAAGTGGTAGGTATGTAAAGTTAGATTAGATTTACTTTTGCATTGACAATATGTGTAAATAACAACTTTTAATCTTAATATTCGTTTTACATTCAAACCGTTAACATTTACCTTTACCTCCATATCTAAGGTATACACACGAGTTTATGGGACTTCCCTACCTGATTATAATAGAGAAGCACCATAAGGTGGTATGTATAGTTAGATTGGTTAGTTTACGCCTCAGATGTTAGATAAAGAGCGGCTCTCTGTGTGCGCCCACGCATCTGACAGTTGTCGTTTGTTAAAGACTTTCGAACTTGTTTTGTTTTTTATGGCGCTGTATGCGTATACTTGCCGGTTCATTTTTGATCCCCTTGACAGCTATGTGTAACAGTTGAGAAACTATGACTTAGTTTTCGACTTTGCTTATTTGAATTTGAAGCTAAAATTTCTGCATACTATAAAGTATGCATAAACATAATTTTGACAGGAAACAAGGCAGCTTTTGGGGCTTGCAATCCAATGTAAAAAAAACCTACTACTTTAGACGATGTTGCAATAGGCAAGACTAGAATAGGTTGAAGAATGATTAATAAAATATTAGAAGAACAAGAAAAAAATTTCTACCTTTTTGTGATACTATCATAAATTGTAGTCTTTACAACAACACTTTACGATATGGGAGTTGTTGTTATATAAGTAAGATTCATTGATTGAAATATTTTGACTAGCTACGACCGCGAAGTTTGAACAACTAGGTATTTTTGTCAAAAAAACAGAAGTGGCAACTGTCAAAATAGTAACATAATAAAAAAGCAAACAATAATTTATTGGTATACTAAAAAACATGATTACCAACAAAAAAACTAATTCTAGTTATATTTGACGTGATAAAACCTGTTAGAAGGACAATCTTGTAAATAATGTAAAATGACATTGTTTTTCGCTGATCGTCATGGAGATAACATTTATATTGTATTTCTACGTATTACTAAACGTCTGTCTTTTGGGTAGGTCCACTAATAACAACTAATTTGCTTATTTAAATTATTAGGGTTTTCACTAAGTGGTAAAACTGAAATCTATATTAATATTTAAAATACTAATTAAATTTGATGGTTTGTCCTTTATTTGTTCTTTTGCTTTTTGCGCTTTTAACCAAAGTATATATAATACACCAGGGATGTTATGGATATTAAATTGGAGATCTGGATACGGATACGGATAAAGGAATAATATTATATCGGTTTCGGATACGGTTAAGGATATGAAATTCTTTCGGATTATCCGTTAGTTTCGGGTAGTTTCGGTTACAGTTATTAGGTTTTGAAAGTAAAATACAAATAGGTAAAATTGCATTAGACTTAATACGCAATTTGCTGAAGTATAAACCATAATTAATAATTTATACAAATTATTAGTCATTTTCCTCTAAGTGCACACAAGTAAGATTTAAATTTAAAGTGTAACGTAATCTTACAATAACTAAGTAGTAATGAACAATTAATAAAAAAACAATGCAAGGCTCGGGCTATTTGTTAGTTGGGTTGGCTCGAACTCGATCTCGAAAAAAAACTTTTGATAACATGCATCATTTAGACTCCGCTCCTATTCCGAAATTATCCGTAACTGTTATATCGGTTTCGGATACGGTTAAGATTATGAAATTCTTTCGGATATCTGAAAGTTTCGGTTACGGTTACGAAGCTCTATAACATCCCTGTAATACACCCCCCACCTGGTCTAGGGAATTAATAAAAAAAGATTAATTTTTATGAGCTTCAATATAATGTTTGCTACTTTTTATCCCCAATTACATTACTCCTGTGGGATAAAAATAACATAATATAATGTTTATCAATTACTTACTTTGAGATTACTTATGAGCTTGAAAGTACCAAGTGATACTTTTTATCCCACAACATACATAGCTCTTGCATAATAATAATGTTATATATTTATCAAGAACGAAAATGAAAACTGGTATGAGCCTTGTATATTTGGGATAATGAAAATGAGAGGTTGCACCCATACGAAGCCACGACAGTCCCCTTGTTAAAAGCTTGTACATCACAATGTAATCGAAAGTGTCTACAAAAACATTTATCGAAAGTTCCAATGTACTGATAGAAAGACACATCTCACAATGTCCTCTATGTCGTCTTGTGAACACGTTGAAAGGCTTTCTTAGTCTTAGATGTTTTACCTCAGCAACTTGTTGAGTTGGTATTTATAGGTGTTAGGCTCTTGTTATACTACAGATTGAGTGTTTGGTACTGTTTAGTCAAGAATCTAGATTTTAACTTAAATTTGTGAAAGGATGATCGTTGCTTGTAAGAAAAATCTTAAACACAAAAAAAAATTGAATCAACTAGTGGTCGTAGTTCGATCATAATTAATTTAAATTACTTTAACAATAAACAAAAGAATATATATGTGTGTGTGTGTGTCAAATACATGGTAGTGTGTGTATTGCTTTTTTATTGATTTAATGTATTTTTGATTCATAATTAAAAAAAACATATTAGCATTCTGCACTCTTTCTCTATATAAACTATAAGTATGGCAAATTTCATTCTCCTCCATCAGCGCAATTTTAGTAAATGGAGTACAAAGTTTTTGCTTCACGTATAGCTTACTACCTCCCCCCCCCCTCTACTCCTCTTTTTTCAAATATTTACATGTTTTAGAGTATTTTACAACATAACAATATTTCTCCACTTTCACTTTCACTAAAATTTACTGTAGTGTTATGGTATACAATGGATAATTCCAGTCCAGAATACCAATGACTCAATTCGGTTATATACTGGAATAAGTAGTATCATTTTAATAATTCCATCCAATGGGTATATATTGGATTGTAAATATAATAATTATTTTAAGAAGAAATTAGTTAGGAAAATCATCTATTAGCACTGGAATGGATTGCAATAAAGCTAACACAATTCCACCATAACTGGAATTGATATATAGTAAAGTAGACCGCCCATCCAATCGTTGGATCGGATATCTCTTTAGAATCAGTGAATTTCAGTACCGGTTTCAGTTACTGAACTGGAATGGAATGCTACTGGAATAAGGTGAACTGGGCATAAGTTCTATAAAAATGAAGGTCTCAATATTGATTAACTTACAAATTTATTTAATCATATAATACACACAAAGTTGAGGCCCAATAATAATAAATTATTATGGTCATAAAAAATCTTGTAATAAATTATCGCACCTTTTCAAAACATTATTTCATCAGTTAGAAAATATTTTTTATTGCATCTCAATTGATATTTATGTATTGACAAATTCTATACAAAGTTCCGCCCACATCTTAAATCGGTTGCAACTTATCGATTCAAAACATCGATTCGTGGGCGAATTTAAAAGCTTATAACGCTTTATGTAAAGAATACAAGACACTTGTTGTGTTAGGATTTATTAACCGACTTAGACTAAGAAGGTTTAACTTTGATATCGTGTTATATTATGGTGATATTTATTCTGTGATTTATTTCTGTTAAATTTTGTTCTCATAGAAATAAAAAGCAATTAAATATCACTTGCTTTAACGGCGAAAGAAAACATCGTGAGGAAACCTGCACTCCTGAGAGTTTCCTAATGTTCACAAAGGTATATGAAGTCTGCCAACCCGCACTGGACTAGCGTGGTGAACTATGGCCTAATACCCTCCTCATGAGAAGAAGACCCGGCTCAGCAGTGGGCCATTGACGGGTCGTGATGATGATGTTGCGCTAAAATAACTGTCATTGCCGTAGAGTTGCCAAGGAATTGGTTTAGTTGCTGAAGAGTCACTGTGTTGCTGTTGTATTATATAATATAGTAGTGTCGCTTTTGAGTGGCTATAAAGTCACTGAAGCATTATTTTAACATTTTTCATACAGTTGATACAATATCTATGTACCGTTGCTGTAGAGTCACAATGTTGTAGAGCTCTTGTAGGATGCAGAAGAGCGATTGCAGTATAGCGACAGTGTTGCCGTTGAGTTGCTATAAAATCACTAAAGAGATGTTGTAGTTGCATGAGGTATTATTTTTATATTTTGAAATAAAATATAAAGATAATACAACCTGATACTTGAAACATAATATATGAGACGTGACTGCTTGAACACTAAATTGCTCATCACTTTAAGTGATGACTATTGTTTTTATCACTATAAGAAATTCTGATATCGGGATAGGTACATCCGTCTTCTACTATAGAACCTCGAAACCATTTTTTTTTTAAATTAATAGTAAAACTTATCTTACTAATATTATAAGTTCCACCGTCTTATAAAGCTTTAAAATATTATCCTGACGAAAAAATATTTCATGAAAAATAGTATATCCGTCCTTTTTTAAAGTCAAAGTGAGACATTGGTCTCACTTTGACTTTGTCACAGTTAAATTTTGTCTCAAATCTGTGTACCCCATATGAGATGTTCTCATAATTCAGGCAAGTTCGTGACCCCACATTGGGGACACGTGAAATACATTGTATGAGACTATAAAAAATTTGTCCCTTTGTAAAATTGTTAAAATTTAGAACTTAAAAAAGAAATCTACCGTTAACAGGAGAATTTTTATTTCTCACCTAAAACTCGAATCTCGAAATAGTATCTCGAAACACGTAGTAGGGTCAGACATGTTTGAGATGAGATGAGTCGACAGGTGCGCGCATTATGATTGAAGTATTGTTCCCACGACCCTTCTAAGTTATAACTACTTCACTCTAATATGTTTGTAGAAATATATTCTAGACTACTATGATTTCATACTAATGTTGTAATGAAAAATATTTTGGGGGGTTCATGATGCTGAATTAGGATCCCAAAATAACAATTTTATAGAGGTACTGAGCGTGTTAGATATCGATACTTTACATGCTCCGGCATTTCACTGATATCACGGTATGTTCATCTGCCTAATGAGAAAATGTTTTGTGATTATCTGTGAGGATGTCAAGCAGATGTGATGATGGTGTGAGAGAGTCCGTCAATCTCAAATCAACAAATTTTCAAAATACACCCTTTCAGCTAGTAATTATCCCATATTACCTTAATCAGACGCGCTCTAGTAAATCCAAAAAATCTGCTTTTGGCCTCCCAACCATAAAATTAGGCACTTTAAAACAAACTATTTTAGTATTTGCCAATATCGTTGTCCATAAAGATTTGATGTCGTAGCTTTTTTTATATTTGTCCATATAGTGTTTGTTTACTACAAGGCAGGTGTAGCAACAATATGATAATAAAGACATTGTTCCCAGGATCTGTCCGAGCCTGTTAATGTATTTACATCTGTTGCGCCAAATTAGGTGTGATGCCTTAATTCAATTGCATATTTCACTGAATTTTAAATAAAAAACATCCATTTTAAATGCTACACATAGTTCTGTGGAACTCAGAATACTACTAATTTGTAGTAACTTTTAACAAACATTATTCTTTGCTATAGCATAATGTAATTATTACTTTCAACTATGATACCGTTATAGAAGCAAAGCTTGGACTTGCGACCCAAATCAAGGTTTAAGAGATTCCACAAAGCCAATTTGACTCGTCTAAAATTATATCAATGATAATACTTTTGTTTTAATTTAAATAATTTTTCACTTGACTATCAGTTCTCATTGATATGCGGCAGTATGTGTTGTTTATGAGTCATTTCATACAGCGAATATTGGCTATAAAAGTGAAAGTGGAGAGGTTATAAAGTTTACCAAAATATAACTGGTGCTCGACTTTATCTACTAAGAGGTAAAGTTTGTGAGGTTGTAGCGGTACTAAACCGATTTTAATTATTCGTTTACCAATAGACAAAATCTCTTACAATTACGAGAGAAACCTAACCTAACACAAGACGTGTCAACTATATTATCACCTTACAATGACCTAAATCGGACAGCACTCCCAGCATTTACACTTTCACTAGTACTACCCAGATATACCACTCCTTGAGAGGCCTCGGGTAAGACTAAGATTACAGTCCGCCTGTCGAGGGTATAAAAGAGTCGCTACTGTCAAAATGACATAAGCGACTACTACCCTACTCCAGCTCCCTAGATGGCGATGAAAAGTCGATTATTAGATAATTATTTATCTTAACGATGAGAGATATATGATTCAACGGTTTGAATACAACTCAACGAAGCGAGAGCGAGTCGGCTAGTAACTTATAAGTTAAAGTGGAGAAAATTTCCCACCTTAAAATTTTTGTGATAATCATAAACTTGTACTCAAATAACTTATTTCCACAAAACCTAATGGTGGTATAAGGTACAGTGAATATAAGTATTGTCTATAGCACTTCCAGCAGCAGCAGTTCCAGCATCCTATAACAAGATGTAAGTAATTTGTTCAAAGATAATATTTCACGGCTATTTCTCGAACTAAATTACACAGTATAAGGATCTCATCCATTACACTATTGTAATATTAATTGTTAGGCGCCCTACTGCGTGTAAATATACCGTCACTCAACGTAGGCAGTGATGGACTGACATACGGAATACGTTTATAGCTTTACTCGTATGTATGACTAGTGGCCATTGGCTTTGCTTAGCTGAAAGAGCGCACTCTGCATCTCGTGGGAACTACATTACGTTTTGTAAGAAATGATGCTTTTATTGTATATCAATACGTAATAAAGCATTTTAGATAGGATGCCGAATAGTGTATAGGGTTTGTAACCCAGCAACGAGTTTAAGGAGGTTCTTGACATTATAACGACACTTACCGTCCACTGTTTCATGATTAAACAAAATAATATATATAGTTTAACATTACGTGCCATAATGTTTACTGTGTGAAATCACGTAGAATAGGATATAAGTTATATAGTCGAGACAATGTGTGTATTGTACTACCAGAACTACTCAATACCTTCTTTAAAAATAACTCTACATAGCGTTTTAAAGTTTAATTCTTAAAATTCGTATGAATATTTTTCAAAATGTATCGTGAAATCGAGTGGTTTTAAATCGATTTTATAGTAGCCGGCAGCTAAGTTTAGTTCTGAGAAAAAATAGTGGGGGATAGTTGACCATTGTTCCATCCGTGATGTTTACTATTTAGACAAATTGCAGACGAGACGGGAACTGAAACATCCCATAACAACCAATCGTGTGTGACACGCTACTCTCGCCTCGCGCTGTCATCTAAAAGTAGTGAGTTCTACGCATTCAAGGTCAAACCTAAACTTGCGTGCCGGTAGCTATACACTGTATTGATTAGCATTCCATTACTTGAAAATCAAAATCGTAAACAACAATGATATCCGGGTATTATTAATACGTTTTATGATACAATTTAGCACATTAAAGTTATAGACAGCTTTCAATAAAACAATAAAAGTAGTTAATTTATAATACCAATTAATAGATAACTTTTAGCTAACTTATCGAAGTACTAGCGACCCAAACCGGCTTTGCTCAGTTTATCTATATAGATATATCTTCTTGTATCACTCTGTCTTTCGGTGAAAACCGTATTATAATCTGTTGCGTAGTTTAAAACATCTAAGCGTACAGAAGCGACCACGTTTTATACTATGTAAAGATTTATACATTTTAGTTTCTATAGTTTATGAACAATTGCGCATAACTTTATATGTAGAAAATAATATAATATTATACAGGCAATATAGGGTTGTCTTTTTATTTAAAAAGTGTCAAAATTATAAATCCTATCTCCCAATGTTTACTTATTAAGATTCCTGCTTGAATAACTGGACAAACTGACTGCCTAATTGAAATATTCTGAGTTTGAGTTTGAATCGACCACTGATATGTTTTGTTCAGGGTTAGTCTAAAAAGTAAATTCTTAGAGAAAATATTTACTATCATAGGGCAATGTAACTTATAGTCAATCACGTGATTCGTTAATTTAATTCATAATAAATTTTTTTTAGAAGTTAGGCATCGAGATCAAGTTTTAGATATGAGTAAGAGATTCAAGAAAAGGGATAAGATAAATTAAAAAATTTTCATTTACCTGGTAACCCTAGATGTATCCAATATTTTCCTCTGTTCTAAGACAATAGACCATTATGAGCCATAATTGCAGATATGTTCATAATTATAAATATTGTATTACATAACCATTTATGTAGTCACGATTATAAATATCTAAACATTTATCACTAATTTAATAACTTGGTAGTTTTCATTAGCAACTGTAGTGTATGCGTTATTGTAGTGTATAGACTCTCATTCAACTGTACAGACAGATACAATCTCGTACACACCACGTCAGTTGTACTAGAGCTACCAACCAGTGTGGACGTGTTGCTAATCAGAAAGTAAGTAATATTGGTGCATACTGAATGTATTCTATGCATTTTTTTTAATATCACTAGGCTCACCTGATGGTAAGCGATTACCGCAGCTTATAGAAGTCTGCAACACCAGAAGCATCGCAAGCGCGTTGCTGATCCTATTCCCATTTCCCCCTAGGAGCTCTGGTCACCTTACTCACCAACAGGAACACAACACTGCTTTAGACTAGTGTTATTTAGCTGTGATCTTCTGTAAGGTCGAGGTACTACCCCAGTCGGGCTGCTCCAAATTTGAGCAGGAAATTTCGTGTAAATCGCGTCAAAAGTTATTACAGGCGTGTGTCAGCCCAGACTGTTGCTGTAAGTACAAGGATATGTGTATCTCCGAGTACACGGTAGCCATCAATAAAGTTAATATAATTTGATCTACCTACCTAATGTTTCTTTCACTATTTTGACGGGATAGTAAATATGTGTAATAATTTGGTATAGTCTAATAATATCTGTCCATGGTAAAATTTTAAACCGTTATGAATATAAAACTATTTTACTACTAATAGGGAATCGTTCAAGTATTACATAAGCAGATTTTTTGCAATTATCAAACCCCCGCCTCTCATGTCAGCAAAAGTAAGCAAAGGACCCCCGCGACTTACTTTAATGCTGAATAGATTATTTTAGATTCACTGTAATAACTTCTTTGATTTAATTGTTAAGTGCTGGGGGACAAGCAATGGTTGGTGTGTTATAAAGCCTTGTAGTCCTGCACCTGTGTCACAAGCTCCAGGCACTCGGCTACCTTCCTGAAATGCGTGTTTATACGTGTTTCTATACAGTATTAATTCCAGTTACGTAACAAAATGTGCAAGTATGCCAAAGCGTATTATTCAATTTCACAATACTATTGTATTCGCAGTACTCTTCCTACCTATATTTCATGAGCAGCGCGACAGGTGCGTACCCAGTTCAGATAACATAAATTAGGTATCAGATATTGCCTAGATATTCTTGATTTAGAACTAATTACTTGCGATTTATGGTTAATTGATTTAACTGATTAATAATATCGGTTACAAAGGTTGGATTTCTCAGCGATATGGACGAAGAATCTCACACGCGTTATGATATAATACACTAACTGCCGCACTCAGAGACGCTCATTAATTTAGGACTAATTGATACTTAACCAACTCTCATTAAAATTATCTTGGTGTTGCCACACTAAAAAAGTGTTTCCTTAAACTTGCAAAAAGTTATTTTAAATGCAAATTTTAATTAAATAAAAAGATGAATTTAAATTACGACTTGTGTCAACTGTCAAACAAAAGTGCAATAAATCATTAAAGAAGATAAGTAACGGTGTTGATAGACTAAACATTTAACATCTCTGATTAGGGTAGTACATCTCTTATTTAAATAAATTAGATTATTGTAATAATACTATCATGTAATCGCCTAAAATTCAGAGAAAATATTTTATCTATATTTGTCATTTGAAAGACAGAAATGTAGATTTTTTTTTCAAATATTAAACATGGCAGTAATTTTTTTAACATTTTTTTTTGTAAATTAACAAAAAACGAATATAAGTTATTAAATTATCTATAAAGATTCGTCTAAGACAATATTATTGTTATTTATTTGTTTGAGAAAAACTTAAACTTCAAGTAATAGATTTAGAGTTCAAATTACTTTGAGAATATTTGTCTATCTTTGAGTTTTGGACAGTTTTATCGTAATATTTCTATGAAGACAGACATTCATATTATCATAGGTGAAAGACTAACAGATAAACTATAGTTTAAATCATAGATAACGTTATTCTAGTTATTCTAGCCATCACAGCGGACAATCGACTAGGTTTTGCAAGACCTGACTTGCCTTATAGGGCTGACGCATCTAAAAAGTGGAACGTACTTCCATCCAACGATTGTGCTACTACAGTTACTTCTACTACAAATACTTGTAAAAAGTCTACTATTTTAATGGGAAAAAGTAGCTTAGCGTTTATTCGAAGAAATCTTCTTAATTAGACAGTAGGATTTAGTTTACTCATTACGGTAAGGGATCGATCAAGTATTACGTAAAAATATTTTTTGCAATTAACAATCCCCCGCACTTCATGTCAGCAAAAGTAAGCAAAGCCCTAACCCCTCCTGTGATTACGTAAACAACGAAACATGCATTTTCTCCCTCATTCTGGAGAGGAATGAATATATACTTTTCGATGTGCGTGTTTACTTTTTTATTGCTGACGTAATCATCCCCCATGTCATCAAAAATAAGCAAAGCAAGGACCTCTCCGCTCCCCTTTTATGCTTGCGTAATACTTGAACGGCCCCTAATCACTTGTTATAGACTAATAGTCTACCTATTAGTCTATAACAAGTGATTAGGATTGTTAAAAGCTGGGTTTTAGAAGAGAAACTGAGCTGTGCTTGAGACCTATAGCTCTGGTGTATGTTTTGTAATGACTTCTTAACTACCTCTACTTCTTGTCCCTAAAAGTTACAGTTGGATGAGAAAATGATTTATTGAATTGACAGTGTGAGTAAGTCAGTAAAATGGTTAGTCAAGTAATTAAGTGAGTGGGTGGATGAATGACAATAGGAGTGACTGAGTCGGTCTGTAAGTGAGCAAAGGAACTATTAAGAATAATATTTATTATACAAAATATTTTTGTATATTAAATAGTAAAACAAACTACACAGGTAATAATTAAAAGCAATAACTAAGTTATAAAATGATATATCTTTTAAATAACTCATTGTAATTTTAAGGTCAATGATGTTTCTTACGTGCTTACATAGTATAAGCTATATAAGGAGTCAGAGTGTCAAGGTGCTAGCAGACTTAGGGTTACCATTATTATGTTTATCGATCGTTCAATAAATTAGGAAAAACTAGGTATTCTGTCATGTGAACACAATGTGACGTCACGTCGTGTGGAATGTCATTGCTTACAACGCGACGTCTTAAAGTAAGCAAGTTTATCTTTTTTCTTAAATTTTCTAAAGCTCACCGAATTTTTAACAAATGAATTAATGAAAAAAAAAATAGTTTTTTTTCTTATTTTATCTAAACATCCTTTTTTCATATTTTATATTTTTTTAAGAATGCTAGTATTTTTGTAAACTAAATAATTTTGGTTCGCATCTAATATAAAAAACGCTATTTCTTACCAGAGGAAGAAAGATAACATACCGAGGGTTAAGCAGTCGGTACGAATTTGCTTTGATTGTTTAATATGGAAATGTATCTATGACTAATAGTGGAGGTAATTAAAAAATACTAGACAGAGCGACAGTTTGACTAGTGTTTTCATTACATACAACTTTTTTTACAAGTATAACGTAATTATATAATATTTTAACGAGCATATAAGTATTTATTTATGTCTCAATCAAACACAATCAGCTTTCTCTAAGTATCTAGGATATTTTATAACTCGAGATATGGTTAATCGAGAATTCCTGTTTATTTATCATTGAGATTTAAGTATACCATTTTATAGCGTTGTTCTCACGTTAGACATTTAGCGCTTAGAGTTTTAGTTAGATAAGTATTAAGTAAGGTAGTAATAGAAATTTAAATTTATATAAATGCTACGTTTTATACTGTTTCAGTATCTATATGTATAATAAAAAGGTAATTGAATGTCTGTACAGGGAAGATATTCGATAGTTAATGTTGATTTAACACAAATATGAGACATTTTAAAATTTAACTACTGAATGAAATTTGTTATGATTCCTGAGATAACACGGTTACAAGAAATAAAGTGTTACTTGTTACTATTTGTTTAAGAATACCTACCATCAACCTCCCTCCTCAATACATCCTTACATATAACCTCTGCATTGTCAGGTCTCAGATAGTTTCACAAGTTAAATTGTTGTACAAGTGGAAGTATAATAAAGTGTAGTGTATATCCCCCTGATCAAGGAGCATATGAGTTTTTAACATAATTATTATATTAGTTGAGTAATAGGTAAGAAGATAGAGCAAGTGACGACAGCTCTGTCACCAGATTAAAATAAGAATTGTAAACTTGCATCTGAGTCACAAGCTCTAGGCACGATTCACATCTTGTCTAAAGATTTGGTAGGTATTTCATTTATAATGAAAGGTTAATAAAATTCAAACATTTACCGTCGACATAAACATTTTTCTAACGAACATGCGTTTAGAATTTAAAACAAAGATTTGTTTACTCTACTGTACATTACAAAAAATCTATAAACCCATTGATAGACATGTTTTAATGCTATAACAACAACAGGTAGTGTCTAGTACCGGCAATACGGATGCAATCATGAAGGCAGTGACCACGTGACACAGATAGTTTACAAATATTCAAATATCTCGTTCAATTATATAAGAAGTCGTCGTAAATAGATCAGCCGAATGCTTTCTATTGAGTTATTTATGAGGTCTCTTAGTATACAACTATACACGCAGAACCAGAGTCAAAAGCTAACGATAAACTAGCTTCATTTGCTTCTAAATTATGCCTCTGTATCGGTTCATTGTGTCGTTAGTAAGATATGGTAAATGTTAGTTCTCATGAAGATGAAAAATATTTAAAAAACGACAGTGTGTAGATTTAAGCTCTCTGCTTATCTACAGTAACTTAATTAGGTAATTAATTAACACACGTAAGAAATAATAGCCAGGAAGTAGAGAAGTGCCTGGTTTTGCGACCCAGTTTATGTATAAAGTTCTCATGTAGTCCGTAATAAGAGAGACATATCATCAGTTAAAGTACTCAAGATTTTTTTCTATAAATTACTTTTAAGCTATGTCCACGTTAGTTATCGAGCCAATGGGAGTGTTATTAAAAAAATATATTTATAAACTACTAGCTAATCAAATGTGTTACTAATATTTACCTTATAGGCAATACTAATAATTTTCAGTTTTCTATAATGATGAGTTTGACAAACGACGTTGAGGTAAACTGAGTAAGAATCAATAATGTAGCTCTTGCTATCAAGTTGTAAGTTATAGTGATAAATATGTTAAATCCTGGTGACACAACAGTAATAGTTTTTAACAAATATAAAGCCGTAAAAATGGATAATCTGTAAACCCATTTCATGTGAACAAACTTTAGTTACGTTACACATTGCAAAGTGAACACATAAAGTGCAGAATATATGAGATTGAAGTCATGTAGTTTCGTGTAAGTGAATGTGTAAGGAAAGTCCTCGTTAAACTGTCAGATAATATAATAATACTTTTATATAACTATTGACTCACTCACGCTTTGCTCGGGTTTAATTTTTTTAAATATTACTCTAGTTTTAAGACTGTGTGTGACATATTTACTACATCTAAAATATCGATATTAAAAAAGTAGTAAGTCGGTGAACATAATATATTAAAAAATAATAAAAAATCTTTTACGCATCAAATATAGCTTTAGGTTTATTTTACACTAATCGACCCACACGACTTCGACCGTATGATGCTCCGCTCATATTGGTCTCAGCGTGATGATATATAGCCTATAGCCTTCCTAAATAAATGGGCTATCTAACACTGAAAAAATTTTTCAAATTGGACCAGTACTTTCTGAGATTAGCGCGTTCAAGCAGACAAACTATTATAAATAAACGGACGACAAAATGGTCGATATTTGCGTAACATTTGAATATAAGTACTAATTAGTACTAGACATAGAAGTTAGATTTTTTGACATCCACTAGGGGCTCTGGCTTAAATGTTTAATAATAATTTCAACTTGATAACTCCACGTGATCCTGAGAAAAGGGATCTTGACAAATAGACGGACAATGAAGTTATAGCTATAGTGAACCGATATTAAATTACTTTCGCATTAATAATACTATAAATAACGGAAGCCGGGGTATCAGTACATGTAATGGAATATAACTACAATAAAGCAATATTATGAGATACGATGCGTCTCGTAATTAAAGTAACTTTCAATATTGTAGCTCTAATGGCGGATTGTAAATCTAAGTTATAAGCCTGTGAAGGTGCACTTGATTTCAATTACAAGACACTACGAGAGAGCTTCGAATAATATTTATTTAAAACTGTATTACTTAGTAATTTTGGTGTATAATATTATATTTGGTTAGTTTTTCTTTCTCATATATTTCGTCTTATCTGATTCTTATTTATTTACAATAATATTAGCGGTATGTTCATACTTCTCTTTTTCTTATTCTTTTCTAATAATTTTAATTTTTGTGTAATAATAGAGTGAGTTTAAATTAATAATTCTTACTTACCTTTTTGTAAAATATGGTCAAAGTATGATTATATGGATGCAATATTAAAGTGTGGTGGTGGATAATGCTTCTTTTATTTCTTCTTGTCTAATAGTTATTGATTTCTGATCGGAGTAAGCAAGTATAAGTTAGATAAATTTGGTGTAATATTATAAATGAAGTGAAAAATAATAATTGTTATATTCCTTATTTTCGAATATGATTAAGGTAAGAGATTTATATCTGTAACACTTAAATAATTTGGTGGTGGTAGAACTTATATTTCTTCTTGTTTAAAACTTATTGATTATTTATCGGAGTAAGCAGGATGAAATCTGTATAATGTAGATAATTTTGATGTGATATTATTGTGAGGTAGCGGTTGACCCTTCTGTTTCTTCTTTTTCAATGCTTCCTTCTCATTCCAGTAAGTGGATCCTAATTTGTAGAATGTAGTACATTTACATGTAATATTATAGTATCAATAGTGTCAGTGTTTTTTATAGTCTAGTACATATTGGTTTCTTATTCTTACAAGTAGATTCAAATCTGTGTAACTTAGTTAACTGAAAATCGAACAGGAAATGTAATAGTAAGTTAATAACATTTCGAATTTAAAATAATATAAATAAATGAACAATTGATAGCTTAATAAAGCGAAAACAAATAAACAGAATGTAAAATAAATAATACAAAAATATGAACAAGTACACGGCGTATTACGAGCGTATGTAGGCGCGTTTTATGATGCATTGTAATACTAAAATGTGTTAAGTTAGGTGCAAAATAATAAAATTCTGTTTGTTTTCTTGCTTATTCTTAAATTCACTTCACTACATCTTATAAAAAAACCAATACTTCGTTAGATTGCCTGTTCGCGAAAAACTAAAAATACTGAACGGATGTGCATGAGGTTTTCATCAAAAGATAGAGTAATTCATGAGTAAGGTTTAATTGTATAATTTGTTAATGTTTTGTGTTAATTGTCAAAATACAAAACAATGTATGGTGGGATACATGTAGGCATTATATGCTCTACTACCTGTGCAAAGCCGGATAGACCGCTAGTCAAGATATATTGATAATATTAGTTCAGCAAGTAAAATGTTGTTTTAAATATGTCTCTTTAAAATAACTACAGCCCACCACAACTCATTACACCTATCGGCTCAAGCCTTTAATTTTTATTACCACTTAAATGAATATTTCTTATCGTTTTTGAAAACATTAATTGTTTCTTTATACATAAATTACAGTTATTTAGGACTCTAAAGATTGAGTAAAATTGATTATTACCATTGACTTAATAATATTATGAACTCACAATGAGCATCGAACTTAATTTTTCGAACTCTCTTCTAACCTCACTTTCTTTATCTTCTGAACGCACTTGGAAGTCTCATTAAATATTAAATATTAACTAAAGTAAGGTGGGAAATAATTATCATGTTATATATTTTTAGGATAAAGATTATCTTATCTTAAGCATTTTAAAGTAATTTACGGATTTTTTTAATTTTTTGTATTTTTGTATTCTAACATTCTAACATGTCCCTCATGGAATGTGACCACCATTATCTCATATTATAACGAAAAATTACTGGAAGAAGAAGAACATCTACCGCAAAATTTCGTGAAGATAACCCGTCTGTCAGCGTCCAGCGTTTAGTGATACAAGGACCCGACGTCTGTATAATAATAGGTGAATGATTTTTCTGTACATCCAAGAATTTAGTGTCAACGTGTATCAAATATTTCTCATACATGTGTCAAACTATTATTACTAATAGTATTGACACGTAACATTTTTTATGTAAACAGCATAAACTAAGTTAGTAAATAGTGATGACTTGTTTTAAGTCTTTGTTATGAAATTGTATTTTGAAAATTACATTAAATTACTTATATACCAACGAGATTTTTTAAACTACAATAAATGGGGACAATAATTGGGGCAATTCGGGGCTTGTGACCAAGATGAAGGTTCACAACGCCTTTTTACAATGCTAACACTCGCCTTGCTAAATTTTGTAATAAAGTACTTAACATGATTTTTTATTAGAGAAATAAATATCAGTGGAATTGTAGGATACATTACACTACACTACACTTTCCACTACATTTCCACCTACACTACGATAGAAATTTCATAGACTATAAAATTATTTGTTAAGCTTATTATTGGATACACAACTGTTACTATTCCCCAAGAAGAGAGTTTGTATATAATGTAAAAACAAAATATATTTATTACAGTACATTAATAAATAACAATAATACCATTAATTACAATAAAAATATAAATAGTTAAAATTAACATAAACGTAATTCAAAATGAAAATAATATACAAGTTTAAAGACATCCCGTGCCGCCCCCGCAGCTTTCTCACGGAAGCACTTTTGTTAAACATTTTGTATTGAAACTTACTCACTCACTAATGCAAATTCATTTTTAAACTCTTATAATATAAATAATGATTTTTTATTACTATCATTACTACATATTTTACAGTACTAAAAGAAAATAGTCTTGTTGATACTCTACATGCTCACTCATTCTCTCGCACACCTCACCCTCACGCTTTCTCAGTCGCTTACACTTGCCCACACTATCAATCACATGTTCACACATATATTCACTTAATCTTATCCTTATAACTCAATCATATACGCACTCAACCACTCATTAAGGCATTCACGCACTTACGCGTCTACTTTTCTCGCTTGCACCGTTGCTTATTCACTTACTTACTTATCAGTGTATTAACATTAACCCACTCACTCATTCTTTTACTCGCGA